>JAODJX010000129.1:6948345-6981667 GCA_026776945.1 Isichthys henryi | reverse complement strand
CCTGGGTTGTTCCCTGCCTCGTGCCCATTGCTTCCGGGATAGGCTCCGGACCCCCCGTGACTCAGTAAGGATAAGCGGTTTGGAAAATGGATGGATGGATAGCCCTAACCTGTAAATATATGATGAATAATAATCCATCCATCCATTTGATTCCGTGTTACCCACAACGTGTGAAGAAATAGTTAACAATAGCCTCACAATGGACAGTGGGTGGCTCACAACCATTTTGCTTGTATGGGTCACATCCAATAATATCCATTTGCCTCTCAATAATGAACTTGGGATGCAATAAATGAAGGGATTGTTCTCGTTAGTGAGGATGCAATTGATGTATCCTTCATATCTTAGGTGGGGCAAGAATGACACTTGGGGATTTTTTTTTACTGTCCTCTGTACTTCTGTTCTTGAGCATTGGAACTGTACTTCGGCAATGGGAAATGATGTTGAACGGGTACATGAGAACACAGGAACGGTCAAATATACATATTGATAAACACCCAATGACTGAGAACACACCAAAATAGTGTTGCAAGGTGATTGCCCAATACTATTACAACCTTCCCAGTGCACCCCTAGTGGTCTGACACCCCAGAAAAATGGCAGTCTTGCCCAGGCCATACGCCTGCCCTGATGTCATTGTTGGGTCCTTGAGGAACGCCATCAATTGCAGTTGCTGACCCTGCACTGTGACTCCCAAACGTGCTCTCACCTGTCTGTGCATCCCATAGTGAGCAACACGGGAGAGGCAAAACACAATTTTCCCATAGAGATGAATAACTTATTATTCTATTGAGCTGCACCCACTGGCAGAGAAAGTACCGATTATGCAGAAGTCACATGTATCCTGCAAAGCAGAGGCTTTGCTGGCATTATTGAAGGATTATATCAGGTTCTTGCCAAACCCGTCCATATTAAGTCCTCTTCACCAGCGGCAGTCTTTACCATGACTCAGACCATACATTTTTGTGGGGCACCTGAGGTTTGCTCCCCCATTGGCCACAAACAGTCAGTACACCAAATATTAAATAAACCAAAATTACCCAGAAATGACAAACCTACCCTCAGTCTTCACAGGCTGTTGAGGAATGATACAAAATTGAAATGGAAGACTTTGGAAGTGTTTAAGACATTGCTTTTTTGAAATGCACTATATCTGATATAAAGGACCGATTTTAGCATGTGATGCACCTCCATTATGTCGTAGCTTGGAGAGACCCCCTGGATTTACACCCAGGACCTCACAGCTTGGGAAAGAGGGGCTTGCAGTCGTCTTTGGATTAAGGAAACTTCACATTTCTCTCTATGGCCAAATATTTACTATTGCCTACTCCGCTCTTGTTCACTAAGAAGGGAATAACATTCATGACTTTAACTTTTCTGATGAACAGTTGCACATCGACCATCACAATCAGATGCTAAAGGAAGACATGGAGTACCTGAACCAGTTGTATCTTACTAGGGTGCAGGGTTCACAAGTTTGGACCTTCATGACCAAAAATGGCATGGCTCATGTCACTGAGGTATCAGAATCTGAATCAGAATCCTTTGTATTAGCTAAGTATGTTTCCATACAAGGAATTTGCCTTGGTGGTGCTTTTAGAAGACATTGCAAAAAATATACAACAATTAGCAAAGGTATGTACAGAAAAGTAATAGACACTAGATTGGCAATTGGGTAATGTGATAATTATATGGTAATTAATTTTAACAGTAGCAGTAATGATGATAATGATATATATCTATATATATATATATAAAATTAAACATGTAATTATGTATGTGTATGTATGTACATAGTAATAATTGTAGCCCATTCTCACACCTTGTGTTCTGATTGTGAGGAAGCTATAGATCCACATGCATAGAGGTTCAGGCATGGACAGTTGCGAGAGTTTAGTGTGCATTAGCTCTGGGAGAATAATATTAAATGAAGAGTTAAAATCCACAAACAGAACCCTAACATATGTCTCAGGACAGTCCAAGTGTTGGAGCATGAACTGGAGTCCAATGTTAACTGCGTCGTCCACAGATCTATTGGTTCTGTAGGCAAACTGTAGGGGGTCAAGCAATGGGTCCGTGATGGTTTGAGGTATGATAGCACAAGTCTCTCAAAAGCCTTCATAACCACAGATGTGAAAGCCACTGGTCTTTTTGGTCTATAGTCATTGAGGCAAGAGACTCTGGGTTTCTTTGGAACAGGATGATTTAAAACAGGCTGGAACAACACAAAGATCCAGTGACTGGTTGAAGACATCTGTGAAGACAGGTGACAGTTGATCTGCACAGTGCTTCAGAGTGGCTGGGGAGCTAGAGCCTGGACCTGGAGCTTTCCTTGTATTCTGTTTCCTGAAGATCTTGTTTACGTCTCTGTCGTTGATTCTCATGGGGAGGTGGCTGGACGTCGGGGGTTGAGCTGGGGAGAGAGTGGGCGAGGTGTGAAGGAACCCAGGTGTGAAGAAGGTCATTTAAAAGGTATGGGCTGTGAAGGTGAGGCCTGTATGATGCGTGAATGTGGCTTTTCAAACCTGCAGTAGAATTAATTTCATATATTGGGCAGTCTAGTAGCTGGGTGGCATTTTTCTTTTTGTAGTTGGTTAATGTTTGCATTTCTTCCCAGACTAGATGACTTGTTTGTTGAAAACTGTTTTTTCCAGCTTTTTAGCACACTCCACCTTGGCAGGTTTGATTGCCTTTTCCAGTTTGCGCTTAGCAGATTTGAACAGATTTTTGTCACCACTCCTGTAGGCTTCATCCTTTGTTTTAAGAAGCTGCCTGAGTTCAGCTGTAAACCATGGTTTGTCATTGTTATACCTGACAACAGACTTTTTGGGAATGCAAGACTCCTCACAGAAGCTTATGAATGATGTTACAGTGTACAGATTCATATTATTTTATCAGACATTCTTATTCAAAGTGACAGTTCCTGGAGTAACTACGGGGTTAACGGGCCCAAGTATAAAATCACTCTCTGACTCTGGGATTTGAACCAGTGGCCTTTAGGTCACAGGCACAGCATTCTAACCAGCTGAGACACACACCACCGTACAGCACCTATAAGAGCTGTGTGAGCATTTAAGGCTATTTAAAAAGCAAACACTGGGGAAACCCTTGAATCAGCTCATCTGAAATACTATTCAGTTACAGGATTCCTCATCAATTGTCAGGGCCAAAGTCTCAGGCTGAATAAACTGAAATCCACACTTAACCTTGTACATACAGCAAAGGAGCGCCATAGGGATGAGTGGCGTCTCCTTTGCTCTTCTCTCCGTACACAAACAACTGCACATCAGGGGACCCCACTGTAAAACTCATTAAGTTTGCAGAGTGAAGCAAAAACAGATGAACATTCCTGACAAATGAGTGAAATGGAAAGTAACCCTGAATGTACAAGGAACCTCGGTCAAACATCTAGATTCCTGGCCTTCTTCAGCAGAAAATTGGTGCTGCATCCAGTACTGTGATCTTGGGAAATGGGACATTGGTAAGGAAATATGTTGGCTAGATAATACACAGAAATGTAGCCTCTCTGGGTGGCGAGGATGAAATTCTAGATGGCAAAGCCTTGGAGGAAGGTTCTTTAACATCATCAGAGCAGAAGTGGAACGTATCATTAACAGGAACCCTGACTCAGATGCCACACCAGTTGAACAGCCTGAACTGTGACAATCTGAGAGAAGACCCCAAGGTCATTTGAAGGGTTATGTGGAATAACCATTTTCCCAGCCACAGATTCAGAACGTGCCCTACAGTTTAGTGATTTTGATGCTAGACCAGGGGTCTCCAACTCCGGTCCTGGAGGGCTACTGTCCAGTAAGTTTTCTATCCTACCTGGCTACTGATGAGGTACACTTGCTCTCAGGTAAATACCAGGAACAGGTGTGGTTCATCAGAAGCCAAGTGGGACAGAAAACCTACTGGATAGTAGCTCTCCAAGACCAGCGTTGGAGACCCCTATGCTAGACACTCTAGTGTCTAGCTAATTGTAATGGTTCATATAAGAATTTAAACTTTTTTTTTAACAAGCGCCTAAACACTGCAACCACGGTGTTAGTCGATGTGATAATTGGAAGCTAGCATTATCAGAGAAGTAGCGAAGTGTGCTATAACATCACTGATCAATTTTGTCACAGAAGAACTAATATACTTTTTTGCTGATTTCAAAAATGCTCTCAGAATTTTGCCATCACCCATAGTTTTTGTATGACATCATTTTAGGCTGACATTGTTTGGCACTGGATATCTATATTAAGTACTCGTATGACAATTTCTGTATTAATTGCTCATAAAATGTGAATTGTTTTTTATTTCAATCATAACAATAGATAAACGCTATTTTAGCCTTTAAAATAAAAATGCAGCATAAAATTTAAAATCTAGTCAGTTCATGATTTGTAATACTGCAATTGTGAAATACAAACTGAATAAAGTTTTTAAAATAAGAAATAGAAAGACAACGAAAGAACATTCAATTACATGAACAGGAAAAACCGAAATGTGGAGCATAAACAAATAAAAGATCAGTATTGTATCAATATTGTATTAATAGTGACAACAACAACATGGCCCCAAAAATCCAAAACTTTCACACACTAAAACAGTCAGAACTGGGCTTGGGCAGAAAATTTGTTTAGCTCAAGGACTGAAGGTGCGAGAGTCGTCACCAGAGGGCATCTTTGGGCAATGTTTCATTCACTTGGCTACCTAAAGATATGTTCTAAAATACTGCTGGTACCTGAGTAATTATGCGATTTTTAACACACACTTCAGTTTCCAGGATATATTTTGAGTATATCGGCATTTTGACTGTCATCTTTTCAAAGAGAAGCGCGGAGAATTGTGTGCCTTAATTTATATCCTTAAATTACATATATTCAATATACAATAATATTTCAATATCATTGTACAAAATATTTCAGCTTCTGATTTAAAATTGTTCTCTATAGTGATCCATTAATTAGTCATTAAATAATTATTCATTCTTTACATAAACTTTGAGTAGTACCAATAAATAACCACATCCCCAAGGAGACAATCGTTACCTGTCTTGTGCGTGCATATTATTGAGCTAATACTATAGGAATGCACACAAAACATGCAATAAAATACTAGAAGTCCCGTTGAATATGAACGTGCAGCCCTAATATTCACTTTATGCATAGTTTCGTCATTACGCGATGATAAGAATTAAACCCATTCTCTCCGAGAGTCCTAACCTCGGCCAACCACACGACAGACTGACCGACCGACCGACCGGTCCATCCATCCATCCATCCCCATCGGGGTCGTCGGCCTCGCGCCTCTCAGCTGCTACTCGTCGCTATAACATGTGATCTTCACTGTAGATCAGATGTTGAGGCACGTCCCCGTTGCTATGGGCGTGCGCAAATCGCGCGATGTTCTCGCGAGATCGCTTCCTTAAAACCCCGATGCACTGTCGTCGCCCTTTCGTTCGTCCTCAGTGTAGGATAACGGAAACGCGTTTCGGGACAGGGACACCTGACTACAAACACCTTTTAAAATCAACTTTATCGCTGTGTATAGCACGGAAAAACAAACTCGCCGAGGCGTAACCCAAGTCATCGCGGTAAGTTAGTCACTTGATGAGTTACTTAGCAGGCTAGCTAGCTGTACGTCGAGCAGCTGGAATGTTGTCCAGCTGAAGGAATCATTGCCCATGGGAGACTCTTGGCAAACGTATTGCTCAAGAATTTGTTTGGATTAGTTATCGGTAATGAGGTAGAAAATAGGCCTGTGACTTTAATCATAAAACGTGATTTGTATAATTACATTAATTCGAACAGCCGCCTTCCTGTTGGGTTTTTGCATTAAATACATGATTTTTATTTTTTTTTTACCTTTCTTCTTTTTGCAACGTGTCGTTTATTTCGTTGTTTCTTAGTGAAAATGTTATAACTCGGCTTACCTCACTGAAATAGCAAGTTGGGCCGTCTTCCTACTTAATCGTACTCATTAATATCCATAAATGTCATTTGTTCCTCTAGTAGGGCTTATTTATCTTATTTCTCAGTATAGGTGTCATAACTTGACGCACCTCACTGAAGCAGCAACCTGAACCAGCTTCCCACCTATAGGTACACATTAATATCCATAAACTAGAATCGGAGTTTTTTTTTCTCTTGTACAATAAGTTCAATGAATTTGTTTTGGTAGTGCCTCGAATATACAATTTAAACATGGCTTTCAAGAAAAGAATATGCAAAACAATAAATAAAGATGTAAATCGAGAATAAGAAAATGTGCTATTAATAAATTAACATGTAGGAATAATAATAATGTGTTTGTACCAGATGTTGGGTATAAACCCGTTTTTAATTCCAGTTTTTAAATAGTGTACTTTGCAGTTGACTTTATGGGTTCAGACACTCTGTGCCACTATCTGAGATAAGATTAGTTCCTCTCTTATCACTAGTTAGTTCTCATACAGGATGTCAAGAGATACTTGGCTGCCATTCGGCTGTCATTAGTCTTATTTTAGGCGTGGTATGCAGCCACAATGGGTCTGTGTCTTTTCCCCAAGAGTTGAGGGAGTTGTGTGTCTGATCTGGGAGGCTTGATTCTGCACGTACTGCACGTACTTTGTAAACTGACACCTTAAGCTTCTCTGGGTCTTTTGTAGTCCTTTTTTTTTTTTTTGGAGCTGAACCAAAACAGAACAAGTTTGATATTCAGTCCCAGCTGTTCACCTTTTTTCCCTTTAGTTTTTCTGTTGTACTTGTAGTGGATGAAATAGCTGAAGAACAGACTGCGATAATTTTATGACTTTATGAATTTAGTTCATCATTGTGCTCTGTATATTTGGATGTTCAGTCCATTTGGAGCAAGAAATGTAATGTTATGTTTTATGTCATGAAATACTTACTGTAGCCTACAGCCACATGAGAGAAAATATGTGACTTGATCTTAATGTTCTGGAAGTTTGTTTTATTATTTGAGTGAAGGAAGAAGGAAAAAAACTTTACTGTAAGGACTTGTCATTGTGGTTAAGCTTGTTTGGGCTCATCGACTCCCATGTTTTGTCACGCAATGATGGGCATCAAGGTCGCTTCCTTATCATTTTCCAGGCATCAACCATGGACACCTTGATCCGGCGCTGCCCTTTCCTGTCTCGCATGCCTCAGGCCTTCCTGCAGCAATCCAGGAAGTCACTGGTGGTCTATGCGCAGAATTGCCCCGTGATGATGAATCTGGCTTCCAGCCCTTTTGCCCGCTCTCTCTGCTCCTCGGCTTCTAGCCAGCAAGATGGAGACGATTCCCGTCCCGCCAATGGCGGCGGCCCCTCCGCCCCAGGTAAAGGTCCCGGCTGTGGATCCAGCTTATCTGAACACGGCTAAGTCGATATGTTGTGAAGACAATTTGTCTTGATTCCAGCTGTGGATAAGCTGCCCCCGGGTCATCCCGTGATCCCTCCTGGCCAGGCGGTGGCTTCCAAGTGCCCCTTCTTGGCGGGGGAGATGGGGCAGAAGAACAGCAGTGTCGTTCGCCAGGTCCCTCTGGAGCTCCAGGAAGATGTCACCGAGATACGTACCCTGCGGACTGGTCAGTGCTGGGTTCTCCTTATTCTGCACATTTGCTGGTGTAAGAAAAAGGGGCAGTGATCAGTTCTCTTATGCCAGTTCTACCAGTCCATGCCATATCCCCCAAAATCCCTTCCCCCTGTTGGTATTAAATTGATGGCCAGGATGTACTCTGGCATGCATGGTGTGTTATTGAATTCAAATATTTCTGATGTTACTTGGTGCCCTGCGATGGCCTCCCCCCCATCCTGGGTTGTTCCCTGCCTCGTGGCCATTGCTTCCGGGATGGGCTCCGGACCCCCTGCGACCCAGTAGGATAATCGGTTTGGAAAATGGATGGATGGATGATGTTACTTGTTTTTTTTGAACAGTAATTGCAGTATGGTTGATATGGTTGACTTCCCAATTCGGGTTACACACGTTGCTGAAGAGGAAATGCTGTTAGCTGTGGTTTGTAGGGGAGAGATTTGCAAAACACCATGAGGAGCGAGGTGATATTTGTATGTTGAATGTATGATTGTCAGAGGTATGAAACATGAGCGAATGCTCTTTCTAACTGTCCATGTTAACTTCTTTACGTCATCCCGAAATGCACGATAGCGCCAGAGAAACATTTAATGGTAGCCACATGAAGCATGATGCGTAGATTTTTGTGCACTTGTATTCTTATATGGTTAGATGACAATAAAGAATCTTGAATGTCACTTTTCTGTTCTGCCCAGATGTGACCAGGCCCCAGAAGACGCCACCGGCTGCCGTCGTTGCTGACCTGACCCACGAGGAGAGAAGCAGGATCTTCCAGAAGCTCCTGAAGCAGCGGCCAGCCAGGGTCTCACACCTGCTGCAGGAGAACATGCCAAAGTGTAAGAGCCTCACCCGCACGCTGTCATTAATAATGTGGACGAGGCTATGATGTCTGTTAGGCTTGGTGTTCTATAATAAAACCTTATGATATTTTAGTCTTGCGATAGTTTTACTGGAACATAAGTGTATTGTGACCCGGAGAGTGTCTGTACGGAGTTCAGTAATGGATTTCGCGTAAGAACCTGTACTCTGTGTGAATCGTTGCTCATCCATAGTGTATTTCTTATAGATATGCTGTTAGTTGTTGGTACTGGATGTGACTTTGTGGGTTAACATTCTAATGAACCTGCTGCAACATAAAACCTCTTCGCTCTTGAAACACTAGAGGCAAGTCATCAACGCATGAGTTTCAATCTAGACTTCCATGAGGTCTTTCGGAAAGCCTCGCGACCGGGATTAACGGGATTGCTCCTCCCCCTTTCAGCGGTCACTGACTTCCATTACGACACGTTCTTCGAGAGGAAGATCGAGGACCAGAAGAGGGACCACACCTACCGTGTCTTCAAGACGGTGAACCGCAGGGCTCAAGCTTTCCCCATGGCGGATGATTACAGCAAGTCGCTGGACGCGAAGCGTGACGTGTCCGTGTGGTGCAGCAACGATTACCTGGGCATGAGTCGGCACTCGCAGGTCTTGCGCGCCGTAATGTGAGTGCTCCGGTCCGAGATCAAATGAAATGGAGGGGGTGTTTTTAAGATGGCCGTAAGCCAAGGGCAACGGACTTGAAACTTAAACAGTTCTCAGAAGGTCCTTTCATATGTGACCTTAAGGCGTAATGGGGTAAATACCTAGCCAACTAAATGGGGATAAGACTAATCTTTTGAATAGTCTTTCTAATCTTTTAGACCTTGAGTGTTTTTATGTTGATATATTTATAAAAAGGTACAAGTGTTATGTGCTTTACCTTTTCAGGGGGCACAACTTCATATGGTTACAATGGGGCAGGTTGCAAAAAGAAGCTCATGGAAACTGATGTTGCACAGAATTTGTTTTGACTGCGTAAAAATACAGGAAAAAACGTGCTAGTGTTGATAATTAGATGATAAATCTGCAACGTTCCCCCTCATTTTCATTGAGCATGATACTTCCCAACTGCTGTTTGGACTCATTGACCAGGCAGGGAAGTTGGTTTTGAAGGTCAATAAGACGACGTGGCTCTTCAGAAATTTCTCGGAGGTCATTTGCTATTTGAGGCTTTTTTTTTGTTTTTGTAAAAAGTGTATTGACACGCAAACGTTGGCCTTCTCTCCAGGGACACCTTGCGTAACCATGGGGCGGGGGCAGGGGGAACTCGCAACATCTCTGGGACGAGCAAGTTCCACGTGGAACTGGAGCGTGAGCTGGCCGACCTGCACGGCAAAGATGCCGCGCTGCTCTTCACGTCCTGCTTCGTGGCCAACGACTCCACCCTCTTCACGCTGGCCAGAATGCTACCTGGTAATTGTTCAAGCAGAAACGGTTTTATAAAAGCAGGAAGCTCCTTGCTGTGTCCGCGCTGATGTGGACATCTGGAGAACTTGATTAATGCTTGCTCCCACCCCTCCATTTCCTGTTTGGGGAAGTGCTCTATGGTTGCGCTCTTATGGCAACAAGAGTCTCCTTCAAGACCCATCTGTTCCCAGAACCCCTCTGGTAGCCACTCCATGTTTCTGGAATGCTTATGGTGTACTTTTTTGCTTTGTTTGGAAGATCTTGTGTAGCTCTTGCTCCTATACTGCTTACACTTGTGACTGAGTTCAGCTTATTTGTGCTTCTTATCCGGCCTATGTTTTTAATTCTCTATTTGTTTCACTTGTAAGCGAAAGCTTCTGTCAAATAAAGTAAAGCAAAGATGTTTCCCTAAAAACCAGCTGTGTTTAAATTGCTATGCATTCGGGGGGGGGGGGCTCTCTTCAGGCTGTGAGATCTACTCGGATGCCGGGAACCATGCCTCCATGATCCAGGGGATCAGGAACAGTGGCGCGTCGAAGTTCATCTTCCGCCACAACGATGTGGACCACCTGCGGGAGCTGCTGAAGAAATCCAAGCCGTCCACACCGAAGATTGTGGCCTTCGAGACTGTGCACTCCATGGATGGTAAGTGAGACACTGAAGCACTGACTCGCATGTTTATACTCGCATGTCCTATATGCAAAACACCTTCATCTCTTGACCATATTTTATCGTACTGCCCTTTTAACTCCATTAGACAAAGAGAACATTTTACTGACTCTAAAACAGGTTTTCAGTAAGGTGTTTGGATTTTTTTTTTTTTATTAAAAGCTAATCTTAAGCATCTTGTACAGTTTGATGTAACTAATATCTTATGGTAACTTATGAAGTTGTTTCATTTAATTCAGTCTGTTTCGATATCCAAATGCTCTCACTCTGACTATAGCTTTAGTGGCTGGCATAAATAACATGAGACTCTGATGAACGCTGGCTGTGCAATAAATGAGAATTTGTGTGCATCCCTCCTCATAAATTAATTTAGCCTTTTCTTAAAGGTTCCATCTGTCCACTGGAGGAGATGTGTGACGTGGCCCATGAGTTTGGAGCCATTACCTTCGTGGACGAGGTTCACGCCGTCGGCTTGTACGGAGCCCGCGGTGGAGGCATAGGGGACCGCGATGGGGTCATGCACAAGATGGATATCATCTCCGGGACCCTTGGTAAGAAATCTGGTGTAGCCACGCCCATACATGAGAGTATTGCTAAAATGAGACTGGGCCTTGTAGAAGGGGTTTTTCATCTTGGTCCGTGGTCTACATACAGGTGTTGGGAGTATTTGCCTTCCAGGGCACTTGGAGGTATTTCTGTATTGAAGTATGTTTAGCATTCTCTGTCATCTGAGTGGTGGAAAGACTGATGGGAATAGTAATCTACGTAGCATAGATAACCATTTATTGACTTTGAACCAGCAGCCTTCATGAGCAGCATGTGAGGTAAAACCTTAACCCCTGACTGTCACGTCCCAGGCAAGGCCTTCGGCTGCATGGGCGGCTACATCACTAGCACCAGCACGCTGGTAGACACGGTGCGCTCGTACGCGGCCGGCTTCATCTTCACCACCTCGCTGCCGCCCATGCTGCTGGCGGGTGCCCGGGAGTCAGTGCGCTCGCTGAAGGGTGATGAGGGTCGCTCGCTACGGCTGCGGCACCAGCGCAACGTCAAGCTGCTGCGCCGCATGCTCATGGATGAGGGTCTGCCCGTGATGAACAGCCCCAGCCACATCATCCCCATCAGGGTGAGACATCGTGCCGACCTCTGGGTGCCTTCTCCCCTCCCCCCCCCCCCTGAGGAGATTGCCCCTCCTCAGTCCTGATGCATGTCTCCCGCTGCAGGTCGCAGATGCGGCAAAGAACACAGCGGTCTGTGATATCATGATGAGCCGCTACAACATCTATGTCCAAGCCATTAACTATCCGACGGTTGCCCGCGGGGAGGAAAGGCTGCGTGTGGCCCCCACACCTCACCACACCCCCCAGATGATGGAATACTTCGTCGGTAAGGGCAAAGTTGATCGCGTTGGTGCAAACTATAACCAGATTGGTAGGGAATGTGCACAGGTGCAATAATCGCATCATATTTATTGACACCGCTTTGTATTCCCGACGACAATACCAATTTATTTGACACTATATTGGTAGATGGGTTCTATTTGGCTGTAGTTTATTTTGGTTAGTTTCAAAACGAAATACGAACTTCAAAACGAAGTTCCTCATATCGCGATGTGAAATCCTGCAGCCGTAACTTCTAGTAGGATGCTGCGTGGCGTAACACTATATGGTCTGTTTTAACAGAGAAGCTACTGAACACCTGGAAGGAGGTGGGTCTGGAGCTGAAGCCTCGCTCCTCGATGGAGTGTAACGTCTGCCGCCAGCCGCTGCACTTTGACATGATGAATGAGCGTGAGAAGTCCTTCTTCAACGGGCTGAGCAAGCTGATCTCGGTCAGCGCTTAGAACTCCGATCCCCACAGGTCGTGCACTACCCTAAGCTACATTACTGTCGGAATGGCGACCTGTGTCTTATTGGTGTTTTAAAGTCCATGGACACCGTGTCCTCTGTCTCAAACGTGTAAGACAAATAAAGACCCATATGCTCAGATGACTCTTGTTTGGAATTCACCGGAATCTCCTTTTTAAGCTTTGCTCCTGTTTCTCTGATATTTGAGACTGATCTTGATTACAGGTGCCTTTTTGAGTAGCCCAGCCATGACGGGCTGTTGCTATGATAAAGTAACGTGGAAACAGGGTTAGTCACTGAAAAGAGACCCATGTCCTACCCTGCAGGGCTGATAAATGTGATATGGTGCAACTTTGGGTTTACTAGTTGCTTCTCTCAGTTGTGAAAGATAGCACCCCCCCCCCCCGCTAGTGTAATATCTGTATTATTAACCATCTTAGACTTTTGATAAAAGTTTAAACTCCCTACATCATTAATCCCTCTACCCAGCCTCTACTAGCCCCTATTTTTAAGTTAATGGTCATTCTTTTACATGGTAACTACTGTCAAAAGTATGAAAACCTAATTTCTCTTCCGTTTTTATAATTATTCAAACTTATAACTATTCAGGTATTTTTATTATGACTGATTAAATGAATACAATTAGTTGAAAAAGCACACCACACATTCGTAAGCAAGATTGGAAAAGCACGTTTTGCACACGTTATAAACAAAATGCCTGACGTCACTTTGCATGCGAGCAGCCGCTGATGGGATCATCAAAGTGCCTTATTGCAGTGATAAACTATCCCCTGAAGGCTTGGACTGCTGGCAATCTTTCATCAGCCTGGATTAGGAGTAGAGTGCTGGCAGACTGCTGAGAAAAGTGGGTGGAGCGATTGCTGACCGGCAGCCGCAGAGTGAAGAAAGGGGTGAAACATCTGAAACGGGATTCTCCTTTTGCTTCAAACCCCTAGAAAGCAGTCGGGGCGAATCAGAAGCTGTTAAATTAGGACACCGATTTGCCAATCTGCCAAATGGAAAGGCTCAGGTAAGGCCTCTGGCTCCAGATGAACCAGAAGCCTGCATCAGGGAAGCAGCGATGGGAAATGCGGGAAAGACAATAGCACAACATACTGATGAATTTGGTGTGAGATGCGCAGACACAACATTGAGAACAAGATTAGATCCCACATTTTGTACACTACCTGGCTAAAAAACAAGGTTTCTGCCTGAATTTAAATAAGGAGACACTTAAGAGTCAATGATTGAATCATTATCACGGCTCAGCAATGAAATGAAGTCGGCTGAGCACGTGAATCTCTTGAATGACCAAGGTATTCCAACAATTTTTTTCTTCCCCAAGGACATGGGGATCTTCTCGGACGACAATGCTGAGATTCTTTGTGCTCGAATTGTGAAAGTGGTTTGGGGAGCAAGAGGAATGCTTTTCACACATGAATCGGCTACCACAGAGTCTACTCTCCCCTAAATACAAGAGTTTGGCGAAAAATTAATGCTAAGATGTAGGAAAAACCTGGGACGTTGCGTAAAACGTAAAAATAACTGCATGACGAATCCATAATCCAAGTTAAAGGCAGGTCAATTAAATATTCAAGCGTGACCTTTTTTTGGCTGGGCAGTGCAGGTCAAAGCTCCAGGCAAACTTCACCGCCCAGTTTAGAAATGCTGGTCGACCCATTAAGCAACACGGGTTGCGCCCCATTGTCACAAACGGTGAGGTGGTTTAAGTCAGTGTCCCCATGATCATCCAGATGATGACACCCCAGGCAGCTGCCTATGTTACTTAATGGGCACTGACTTTGATTAATGAATTTCTTAAGAAACATAACTGAATACTTACTTAATTTCTTATTAGGTATTAGGTATTTTCTTTGCTTGTTTGTTGAAACTGTATTGTGGAAAGGGACTGTGAAGGTAAATTAATAATACAGAGAGAAACATTGTTTCGTTTTAAACTGTGTACTGTACTGTGTGTGGTTAAAATATCTATCCATCCATTTTCCAAACCGCTTATCCTACTGGGTCGCAGGGGGTCCGGAGCCTATGTCGGAAGCAATGGGCACGAGGCAGGGAACAACCCAGGATGGGGGGCCAGCCCATTGCAGGGGTTAAAATATCAAAATGATCAAATATCAAAATTATCTGCAGGATAATTTAGACCAAATAAGAAACACATATTAAAAGCAATTTTCCGTAAGATTTGGGATCTTCTTTCTGGAAATACCCTTCAAACAGAAAGCAGAAGGACGATGTTTTTTGGTGAATACAAACCACAAAAAGATTTTAAAACGGAAAGGCCATTTGCCAGTCTGCCAAATAAAAAGTAACGGTAATGTCAGTTCATTTTATAAAGTACTTACCCAGGTCAAGGACATGAAATAGTGTTTTTAATGAGTGTAACTTAGCAGAGTTCATAATAGTTGAAAAGTTTTCGCAATGAAAAATGCCACAGTGCCTCACTAGATGCTAGAACATTTTCAGTATACAAAGATTCAGTCACACCCACATCTGCACAATTATTATTTTATGGTTTTACAGTTTGGGCACTTGACCTCTTAACGCCCAGTTACTCCAAGGATTGATTAAGTCTGCTTTCTCCATTGAACGAACGAACGAACGAATGAACGAGCGAACGAACGACGAACGAACGAATTTTCAGATGGCTCAGATGTTAGTGGTGGAGCCTCACCTGCAGCGCTCTGGGACTGTGGCATGAGCATTGCTCTCTCTGTGTCTCCTTCAGGTACTTGGGTCTCCACGAGGGTCAGAAACATCTCTCAGAATCTCCCATAATGTATGACCGTTTTGATCTTGGATCAAGCCCCAGATTCATTGGAACCCTGTTTTGGATAAGTAGTCATGGATTGATGGATGTGAAGAACTGGCCTTATTCATGCAGTAAAAACTGAAAAACATTGATAAATCTGGTGTCAGATGCACAGACACACAAAGTACTGAGAACAAGAGTAGTTCTCACATTTTGTATATCACAATTTAATTAATACATGTATTAATGAACAAAACAGTTAATACCTAATGGGAAAGGAATCTCCCAATGCTACAAATGTAAAGCCAAGGATAAAGGATATGAACTGAAATAGGTGTCTTTTTGGTTGTTAATCTGTTGAAATATTGAGGTAACTTGGATATTTTAAGGCTTGTTTTAATGTACACTGATTTATGTCCAGACTGTTATATGCACCAAAAAAGGATCCATTAATTCCGAATGCTTCATAAAAAGTAGAAATGTCATTTAGTGACATTTAATTTCACTTCTGCCCAGCTATTTTTACCCTGTGCCCAATTAATAATCAAGTTTCCAAAAACTACAAGCATGCACAAAGTAACACATAAGGTTACCCCCCCCCCTCCCCCCAATCATACTCCCAAGATTAGATTCTCTAGTAAAACCCAGGTCAGGCCACAGCCCATCACAGTCACTGATCACTTCCTTTCATCATTGCGCAAAATAGAACAGAAAGACTGGAATACTTAAGTCTCTAGAAGGGATGTGCAATCTACAGCTATGGAAAAAATTCAATTTCTGGGTAAAAACAGTTCTTTTTTTGCGAACTGCAACCTGAATTTTCTCTGTTTCTCAGTAATGAAGGGCTTCTGCCTTGCTTTATCTGACTTCCTGCTTCCGGGAGCCTGTTATGAACTAGCAGTGTACTTCACACCTGCATTTAATCTCATTTCTTCCTTTTGAAGGTCACTTGAGTTGATCCTCCGATTCATAAGGCTTCTGCCGGAGAAGCTAACGGAAGATGAGGAATTAGAAAGTTCCTTTGCCCTGAACATGGCTGGTTTCTGTTCGTTCCCAGTGTCTCTTGCTTCACCCTGTTCTTGTGTACTGCTGTCTTAGAAAGTTTGAACCTGGAAGCAGAGCTACGATTAAACCAGGATTTAAAGAAAAATAGTATAGAGTGCTCTCTTAATTTTTTCCAGAGCTGTATAATTCAAAATTTTAACTGGAACTTGTTCACAGGGTACAAAAACTTCATCATTCAGTGCTGACAATGAAACAGGGAACTATTAATCCCTCCCTGCACCTGAACTGCAGAGACAATGACTCTCTTTATACCACCTGAAAGCTCTCCAAGTCACAGGCAGCAGAACTCATGTAGTGTCATGAGATTTAGCTTTGGGACAGTAAGTGGAATTTCATTATAAAGACTCAAGTGGAGGCTCGTCCGCCGCTTTGTCTGTAGGCCGTGCAAAACTACACAAAATGCTCTGCAACACTCAACCTTTTGACGACAGACTTGATGTACAGACATGACTATATGCTGCCATTTTAAACAGAGTAAATCGCCTTGCTTAAGTTTTCTTTTCCTTTAATTGATATCTAAAACTTCTGGAACATCAAAGCATTACAGCAAGTCATGTAAAATTTTAGTTCTGCAATGATGTAATCGTCTTGGTCACGTAGTATGACGTGAATGCTCCATTCAGTGTGAATCTATTGTTGTACAACCGTAATGTCAATAATCACTGTCCGTAAGTCAAGCAGGAACAGTGGAAACCGCGCCCTTCACACAATGCACCTCTACAGACGGAAATGATTTTTACTCCTTCACCTTTCATGTCCTGATATGCTCTGATTACTCAACACTGCAATTATGTGTGCTGAGTAACCTTGCCCAAGGCTATTTTTTTGGTAATCAAAGCAAACAGTGGTCTATAAAGAACAGCAAGAAACCTGTTTTGAGGTATAGAGCAGAGTTGTGTGGCTGTACTGTATGCCTGAGTCTGTTTCTGTCTGAATAGCAATGCCTCCCACGGTGGGGGGGTGGGGAGGTGACGGATAATGAAAAGTCGAACTCTGTAACTTGAGCACTGTGGAGCCCTTTATGGATACGGGTGCCCTCGATCCCTCCAGCACAATTACGCAGTTTATTTGGCCGGGCCAGCTGAGAATTCCCTCTAGCACACACCGAGATAAAATTACCTGGCATGTGCTTGCCTTCTCTCGGGTGTCAGTGTTGGGGATGGACAGGTTTCTACAAGATCAGCCCACTTCACACTGAACTTGGTCCTCCTCTTGATGCAAAGAACCCACTGCACTCAAGATATGCAGATTTGGGGTCTTTGACGAAAGATGATGAATTCTTCTTTTACCTGCACAGGTGATTCAATGTGCTAAAACACAAAATGCTCTGATTTAACTGCGAAAGACCCAGATACCAGTATCATGTTATCTGTGTCCCTTATTAGCTTCACATCCATTAATAATAATAATAATAATAATAAAACAGGCAAGAAGACAGGTGTTTATGACTATCAATGCCACCTATTCTTCAGGTCAGTATGAATTATCAGAAACAGAACTTCCTTCTTGGCATTTCCTGCTCTGCGGATTTGCTGCCAGCACTTTGTAATCTAAACGTTTTGTTTATTTCTCACTAAATATTGAGAAGAATTTGAGACCTACAAGGAAGACATTCTGGAAAAACATTATGCCGTATGATGACTGTTATAGCGCTGTTTTTCAGTGTGAGCATAGATATAACTCCACCCACAGACTCACTGTACCCCAGGCTGGCTGACGACACAATCCAGACAGTCCAGACTGATGAGTCAAGGTCAGGTGCGCGAAGGGCAGTACAGCAATACCCTTAACATATAAACTGAACGCGCCGGTGATATGGAAGAGAAAGTGTAAACAGGGCAAGTGTCTCTGTATGTTTCTTTGCTTTAACCTTTTCAAATGTAATCTACCAAAAGTTGCGAACTATTTTCTGTGTACAGAGGTCTTCTTTACACAAGACAGACAAAGTCGATATTTAATAGAATTAAACATATGTAGAATTCAGGCAAAAATTTATCACAGAAATATAATAAGACTAAGTAAATCGAATACGAATTACAGACTTTCCTGTCAAACTGATTTTATTTTTATGTAGGGACAGAATCCTACAATCTGTGACTTAACAGCAATTGTTTATTTTTCTCATTTCCCTAACCCAGGAAATTCATTGACTTCTATCTTTACTTTTTATCTTGTTACTTGCAAAATAACTTTATACTTCAAACTCCAACAAATAAATTTCTTTCGAAATATTTTATTATCCCACTGTTTACCAGCTGTTACTGGTAGCGTAGGAGACACATGGAATGGTTCAATAAAAATGTACAGGAAAAATATACATCATCTTGCAAGCATTTCCCAGAGCTTGTAAAATCTAATCCCGTAAGACATGCACGTGACGTAATGTTAAAGGGTCAATGGTGAAAAAAGGAAAAACGGGCAGTTTCATAGGTGGCAGGGGGGGCCCCCGTGACAACATGCATTCTCCCAGGTCAGGTCAGGTTGGGGAGCATGAGCTGGTGCAGCACATTGCCGTACCCACCACACAGCGAAACTCCCTGGGATCCCGGCCGGCGATCCCCCAGGCAGATACACGGTCCAGTCCCACCCTCTGGAAATGGCCATCCATCTGCCGCAGCCAGATGTTACGTGGGTGTCATCTTGGCCTGGACCAGCCACTTGGGTCCTCAGCAATGAGGATCCTGTGAGCCGGATCACCCTCAGGGAAACACGCCACATGGCCGTAATGCTGTAACTGACGCTCCCTCACCATGCAGGTAATGTGCCTCATTCGGGACTCCTCTAGTAACCGCTCATTCGACACAAAGTCTAACCAGCAGTACCCAAGGATTCTCCAAAGAGACAGTTAAGAAATACGTATGCTACTTGGGTCTGAAATAAATGGATTATAATTATTACTATTATTTCCTTTTATATATGTAGGCTAAAACTTTGTGCGCTGGGAACAGGCAAGGCACAGATGTAAGCACATTTTCTTGAGGGGCTCTATTAACGGGGGTGTGCCGGGTGGATGGGGCACTTCAGTTGGTGCAAAGTTAACGACAGAAAAAGATAATCAAGCTTGTGGAAGCAAGACAGTCTAAACAAAAGAAATCAAAGTGAGTTACATATTTGCATAAATAACATCGGTTTCCTAAATTGTGTTTCGTTTCTCAATGCTGGCAATCTAGTGTAAGTAATTCTTGGAAGACATTACGGTCAAATTCATCTGCCCCCTCCAGCAGAACAACTGACCCCAGTCCTCCCCCCAGTTGAAATCTAGAATCACCACCTATGAAAACGTTGTTCAAAAATACAAACAATACTTTAATACAAGCTCGTATCACTCTACACTTCCACCACCATCGCAGTCCAGGATGTGCCCTGCGTTAACCCTAACCTTAACCATAATAAGAGATTAGAAAATGGACCATCGACTCTGAGCAGGAGAAACCAATATAAAACGCATAAATGAACTTCCGTAGAAAACGGGAAACTGAACTATCAATGTTATGTTATTCTTCTGACCCCTGGTGTCTAAAAACACGCATTACGACGTACTGGCCCGTATATCCTTGTTCTGCATTTTGTTTGTTTGCTGAGTGTACAATGCATTTCCAATTATTTCCCATATATTATATAAATTTGTAATGCATAATGCGGACTGCATCGTTAAAAGAAAAACCGAGTAGCCTATTAAAAATGGTAAAAAGAAAAATATATGAAATATGCAAAAAAAGATTAAAAGAATTGGGTATATATGGGCGTATAACAAAAATGTTTGTTTTCTCTGATGGGGTTTGAAGGTAATTTAAATCTAATTAAATATGATATCGTAAAAATGCTGCACAGAATGATTTAAAGAAACATTTGATGCTGTTTGTTTTGTGTAGACCTATTTAAGTTAATTTAATTCAAAATAATGTCTATTTAAAAAAAAAATCAATATTACAATTAGAGTTGCCAACTCATGAATCTGGCGTGACATTCGCGCTCTCTGACTCTCACGCTCACCAAGAAATCTTACAACAAAACTGTAGAAAGCTGTTAAAAACCAACCCTAGATTGTCCCCATGGGGAAATTCCCCCGCTCAAAGACCCACGTATTCATTCGGCCTTGCGCCCGTAGTGTGCGGGATAGGCTCCGTGATCCTGTATTGGATAAGCAGTTACAGAAAGTGGATGGATGGATGGATTCATTCATTAGATTGATTTTCAGCACCAGTGTGTGGCCATAAAGACACATCTAATGTCCAATGAATTGTACTGTTCTGGTGTAATGTAAAATGTAAAAGCCTAACCCGGAGCCCTGTGATCCTGAATTGGACAAGTGGGTACAGAGAATAGATGGATGGATGGATTGAATTGTACAGACTGCTTTAGATTTACGTAAAACGTAAAAGCTGACATATCATTTTAAGTAAATTTGCCCTGCATTTTCATTTATTTAATATGTGCTTTTTAATATGTATTGCTAGTATATGTTTGGTTTATGTGATTTTGCTATAAGGAGTCTTGAATGTATAGTAAAGTAAATCCGATTTACATTAGGAGTCGTGGAACGGATTTTTACGTCAGTCGAGAACCGCCTGTACTTCCGTTAGGGAGCAGGATTACTTTGAATCGGCAAAACAGATAATCCTCTGGGCACTTTCCCTTTAAAATCCGGTCGAACATTACAGGCGCCTAAACCGGCGCGTAAACTAAAAACGGCTGTTTGTTGTTTAGTTAGCTGGCTGGCTAGCTAGCTAAGTTAGAAACGCGCTAGTTTTGAAATTCAGCTAACGGGCTGTTACCGAAATTAAATATTACAGTTAGATATGGCCACTTGCGGTTGCCATTTCCAAAATACTTTAGCTTTTTTAGTTAACGATATTGCCGTATGACATTTCTGGAGTCTGTCGCCGAACGTGGCCAGCTATTTAACACCAGAGACGTGCACTTACATAGCCATTTAAAATATTTTTTATAACTTATTCGCTCTCAGGTTGTGTTAGATTTCACATTATTCAAAATGACTTCCGCTTTGGTAAGCATTTTTGTAATGGTGTATATCTTGTCCTTTTTATGTTTATACATATCTAAACACGAATAACACGCATCGCTGCTTTGTGCGGATACTTTGTTTTGATTAAATAAAACGTAAACGCATCTATATAGTTAAGTTAAACCAACATGTACCATAGCTGTTTTTACAGAACGTAATCCGCTATTAAACCGTAAAGCGTGATATAATGTTTCTGTGATTGATGTTGTTGTTGCAGGAAGATCCAACGCTTGAGCGACATTTTAAGGGTCACAGAGACACCATAACTAGTGTGGACTTCAACAGCAACATGAAGCAAATAGGTACTTAGTTAAACGGACCCGTTAATATACACATCTGCGTCCGCAGTGTCATGTCAGTCTTGATACATGTGTTTACCGTGTTCTTTGCAGCCACAGGCTCTATGGATTCGTGTATCATGATCTGGAATATGAAGAGTCAGATGAGAGCTTATCGTTTTGTGGGTCACAAAGACGCAGTGATGTCTGTGCAGTTTTCCCCGTCGGGACACCTTGTAGCATCAGCATCCAGGGACAAGACTGTCCGCCTCTGGGTGCCCAGTGTGTAAGTGACACTCATCAGATAGATGTTGCCACATGAGCCGCTGTTGGTGATGCATCAAACCAAAAATGTCTGTTTAATGTCTGACTGTGCTTGTGCTCTTAAATTTTTCTTCAGTGAAATTTGTGTGTGTATATATATATATATATATATGATGGCCTGGTATTGCTAACTAACCCATGGTACAATATTAGTGTGAGGATCCACTGCTTTGCGTTGCATTAAGAAATTACCATTATATCTTGATGGTTAGTACTCCAATATTGAAATGATTCAAGTGATAAAAATTAGAAAAAGGCCAAATTTAATTAGCAGACATTAACAACCTAGGATGGGTCTGTCTCCCGGTTGCATAAACCGTGTGCTGCTTTGTGCATGAATAAAGTGCAAATTCTGTTTTTAAAATGGCAAATGTGCGAAAAAACGCATAGAATGAAACATTTGACTTGTACTTTAACATATCAGAGGTAGACATTTTACTTCCTTTGCATTGCACTGCAATTAGCATGGGGAACATAAATAGCATATTTTTAATCGGCAGATGTTTAGAAAAAGTAAGTATTCAACAACAATTGCAGTATTGATACAGTTCTTGATAGTTGATCTCCATTGAGAAATTCTTTTGTTACTACAGCGAACATGAACCAGACAGCAGCATAGCCTAGTACATAGCTTTAGTATTAGAAAAGGCAGAGTTTAAGATAAAGAAAATAAAATATGTTGAACAAGTGAAATAAGGTCAGATAAGTAATAACTGACCAAAACACAGTAGAAAGGGTGTTGGGGGAGTTTGACCAGAGAGTGAAGGAAAAGCGACCAATGAGTGCTCAGCATATATGCAGCTAGTCTGTGTATCAGTTTGGGTTAGAGGCCTTGATTATGGACCCAGTGGTGGCATCGCTCTGCCCACCATGGGATTTGAACTGACAGCATTCTGAGTCCCAACCCACAGAGCTGCCCCACCCTCCAACATTTTTTTTTTGTTTAATACTTTTTGGTTGGTACATAATTCCATATGTTATTTTATAGTTTTGATGTGTTTATAATCATTATGAAATGTAGAGAATAGTACAAATAAATCTCTTTTGATAGGTGTGTCCAAACTCTCGACTGGTGCTGTATATGTTTCTCTCTCAGTTTTCCAGCTGCTTTTTCTGGACAGGGTTGTGGGGGCCCTGGAACCTGTCCTAGGTGCCATAGGGCACAGGGGTTGCCTAGATGGAATGCCAGGCTGTTGAGAGATGCCATTTAGCCTAAGCTGGATATTCTTGTACTGGATGGGCACTGAGAAGATTTTCATTCCCCCCCCCACGCACAGAGTGGTGCTGCAATTCAAAGTCCTACCCTGGTGGTGAGGCAACAATGCCAATGATCACTTGTATACTTTGGCCAGTTCTTCCTGGCCAATCCCCAGGAAAAAAGCAGGGCAGCCATTTGTCACCTGACTAGATTCTGTTGCGCTTGTATAGCTGCCAAGTAAATTGACCTTTTGTCTTTATTGATAGTTTTTACAGTAATATTTATAGTTATTTCAATATGAAGTCAGGTGATACCAAATATACATACCTTGGTTTATAGTAAGTAGTCTTCTGTTTTGGTTTCTGCTTGCACATGTTTCCAGGGAATGTGACTAATTTGCATATAGTAATAGTATTTACATTTCCATCATGGGGTAATTTGATTTCAAGAAGCTTGTTGTAGAATCTGCTTGGCACTAGGTGGCAGTGTTGTTTCATTTTGAACGACGTCGTAGTGATTTATGCATTTGGGGCTTGTTAATTACTGCGTCGCTTGTAATATGACTTCTCAGTGGTGAACAGTTACTAAATAGGGTTCATGGACATTGACTGATGGAGCATATGGTTGAAACCATAATGTGTGTGTTTTTTGGGTTGATGTGGATTTATTGAATCCCTTAATAGTGAGGTATGCAGTACTGAATGTGAAAACATAGGGGAAAATGTGCTCATTATAGACATTGGAGAGCACTGTTTTGTGATGTAACTTTTAGCATCTACCGCCACCATACCATTTGTGGCCCATCATCCTTGTCTTGTGTTCTTGCCAGTGTTTGTAGCCAAATAATAGCTTATGGGCTAAGCAGTGCAATAATTACTGGGTCATGTGACAGCCAGGTGGTTTCATGGGACTCGTGTGATGCCCAGAAGCCATGGCAATATGCATGATCTGCTTGGGTCCCTGAGCAGACTGCCCTGTCTGACCCCCTTTAGGTGAAATGTTGTTTTTAGGTGAGGAAACCTGCCCTGACGTTGCTACTCTGGTTGAGGGCTTGATTTGTGTCGTTTTTGCCTCCTAACAAGAATGTCAGGCCTGAAAAATGCGTGGTGTTGTCTTAATTTTTACAGAACTGGCACAAAGTGAAGGGTAATTACAGAGCAGTTTCCCTGAGGGGAGGCAATCGATGGATGTTGTTGGCAAATGTTTTTGTTCTCTGGTGAAAATTAACTTTTATTTCCTGTGCACTTTGCTCTAATTTAACGTAGTAAATTTCCATCCACCGTGCCCCATTAGGAAGGACCGGTGCACTTGGAGTCCCATCATTGTGGCAGCGGCAAGAATACCCAAATAATTTTGTGCTGTTTAGAAAGTCAAAGAGCAAATTGCAGGGTCAGCTCACGACATAAGCAGCTTAGTGTTGTCTAGTTTAGTGACTTTAGTGTAAGATGAGCCTTTATTACTGTTGTTGGCTGTACTGCCTTCTGGATTTATTTTCTGAAGGAGCACACCAATAATATCACATTATTAGGTTTCCCTGCAGTTGAACCCAATGACTGACATTTATCTGTTAGCACCAGCCTCACCTTTAAGACTCCTCTGGTCTGGTACATATATTAATATGTAGGTCTGTAGCTTTGATGTAGCTGTGATTTCCCATTATTACATTCTACACCTGCATTATATGCGCACTTGGGTGTTATGCAGTGAGAACTGTAATCACAGTAAATTACATAAATGTGTCGATTTAAAAACAGCCGACAAAGCATATGCGTATTGATGACGTGGTGCCTGCAGGTTCTGTGCTGCAGTTGCATTAAAACAAGGCCTCTCTTTAGTTATGACAAGTCTGTCATGCTTGTTGTTATTCTGGTCTTGGTGGGAGTTAGTGTAGTGTGTTGGGTCTTTCTGACAACCCTTAAGAGCCACATCCGCAGTCAAATCCTTACTCCACAGCCCTGAAACTAATGGGTTGTTTATCGCAATGGAGGCTTGAGGTGGTTAATTTAGTGAGATGCACTGCATGCCCTAGAATGGCGCCTTTGTGGAAGCTGTCCTCTCCTTGCCGTTCAGTGACGCACATCACCCGCCCCCCCCCATACACCTCCCAGAATCTTTGTCTTGACGCAGGACAGATTCCAGTCATGTGAGGGGTGGGGGTGTGGCCTGTTACTTGTTGTGTTTTAGAGTGAAACATGTCACATTTCGCACGTTCCTTCAGCGTTACCCTTAACCTCATTTCCACCAATCTGGAAAGTGGAGAATGTGTTCTCTGTGAGCATGTAGTGTGTAGCTGTCATTGTTAGATGATTTATTTATTGCTGGGCTACACTGTGTGCTGATATGTGTCATAATGATCACTACTGATTTCTGGTCTTAAGGGGCTGTGTGTAGTAGATGCAGGTTTAGAGGCATATAGATTTTAGTGAGACGTCAGAGCTGTATGTGTTTGTCTGATATGTACAATTCAGGAGTGGGGGCTGGTTGAAGGTCCAGAAAAGGGGGGGATTCCAATAATGGTCTCTGATTTCACCGTTCCTGTCAGCTTCACAGGGCTGTAGGTGGGAGGGTACGTCGACATCTGCCATGAAGCTGATCATGGCGTCCTATCCACTGTCTAAGGTCGAACACGGGGGTGGGTTTGCATTGGAAGAGGCACATTGTCTCTAGGCCTGTGCTGTGATACCCCACCCCTCCCCCCCCATCCCCCTTTCACCTGCAGCACAGATGTTGACTCTGGTAACACTGTCTTTAGCCATATAAGGAGGGAGCTCTGTTTTTCACCTTATATGGCGGGATCACGCATCGGCGGGTACACAGGGAATGGCTTTTGTTCCCATCGTGTGTGTAACTGGAGGCCGTGGCTCACCTGGTGCCCAGTTGTGTTTATATTCTCGTGCAGAGACCGAGGACACTGTCCATACAGTGGGGTAGTGAATTTGCACAAGATGGCATTTTTTTTTGTAAATGAGGCCTTTTCTGTGGTGCAGTTTAAGTTGGCCAGTACAGGGTTGGACTGGCCAACTGGCATACCGGGCATTACCCTGGTGGGCCAAACCAGACTCATCTGTGCTGGACCCCTTCTTGTTGTTTGTCATGTCCATTTGTGTCTCAGTCCTGCTGGAATTTCTTTCCAAATGTTGTCATTTATTCACATCTGTACATCTGTTCTCATTGTCATCTTCGCATTTTTTCTTCTCTCATGTTCTTCTATTCACATTCACATTTTTTGTTTATCTGTACATTTATTTCATTTTTATTCTGTCCCATTTGCTCTTTTTTCTCTGAACGTCTCAGTTTTTGCTGTCCGAGTCTGAACTGCAGTAACATACTAATTTTCCTCCGGGGATCAATAAAGTACCACCTTATCTCACTGCTTAAGTTCATTGTTATAACATACTTTTGATTTTCTGTTGTCTGTGTTTCGGTTATGTGTTATTTATACATGGGTTTGCACCCAGCTTTAGGTGTGTTCATTCTGGATGCTGGTCATTAGCTGTATAATCGTTTTGAATGGTTATTAATGGTAATTATTCCCCCCCCCCCCATTTAGGAAGGGCGAGTCGACCACCTTCCGTGCACACACTGGCACAGTCCGCAGCGTGAGCTTCTCCGGCGATGGCCAGTCCCTGGTCACAGCCTCTGATGACAAGACCGTCAAAGTGTGGACTGTGCACCGGCAGAAGTTCCTATTCTCCCTCAATCAACACATCAACTGGGTGCGCTGTGCCAAGTAGGTACCACTTAGGCCCATCCGTGAGTTAGGAGTGCGGTGGACGGCTGCCAAATCACAGGGAAAGACAGATGATTTGTTTATCCTGATTGTTATTCTTGAAGCGTTGGTAACGGAGTTAGGAGCCTTGTGGAAGGGCGCTGGTCGGAGCCATTTCGGGGAAGCGAGCTGTCTCCACTTTCGTCTGGTCATTATCCTCGATGCGGCTTGCCGCCACACTCATGGAGCTTGCTTATGGAGCTGGGTGTGAGGGCGTGGCCTTCTGAAGTAATTTAACTAGTTTCCCGAAAGCATAGCTGGTTTCACTTATCATTTTAATAACTCTCTTCCTGGGATGGCTTTGGGTTGTGTTTCCGATTGTTCTAACACGTTGTGACCGCAATGGCTCGTTTGTCGGCTCTGTTGGTTTGGGTGACCCGTTCAGACCTCGATTTCACATGAAGCGTTTAACTTCTCTTGACGGTATGGCTTACTCAATTTCCTTAGAAGCTATCTTCCTCCTATATCAAGTTGAAATACTAGTTTTGCCACCTGGTTTTACATTATTTGTTTCAGAATGTGATGTACCTTTTTTGTACTTTTTCCCCCTGTTTTAGTGTTATTATATTATAACCAGAGGCTGCGTGTGATACAAAAGGCCAGTGTGGGTTAAGTCTGTGCTATTAATACTTTAAACATGATGCCGTGTTAGAGTAATTTCGACATTAGGTGAAAACTTGATCTATGGATGTCTGTCGTTTGGCTAGTGTTGGCATTCAAGTGGAATACGACACGTACCGAGATTTGTAGGATGGTAAGCTAAGACTGTCTCTTGTTCAGGTTTTCACCAGATGGTCGGCTGATTCTTTCATCCAGTGACGACAAAACCATCAAGGTCTGGGACAAAACCAGCCGCGAGTGCGTGCACTCCTTTTATGAGCATGCAGGGTGAGTGTGTTGATGAAGTGTGTCAGTTTGGTACTGCTGCAACATCCTACGCCCAAGAGATATCTCATTTGACTGCAGTGTGATGTCTTAAAAACACACATATGTGTTACACTGTTTGGGTTTTGCAACGCTGCCCCCCCCCCAAGGAATTGTTCCAGCACTTGTGTAATTTCAGGGTAAATTTTTGTTACTCATCCTATCATATACTTTCTAGAAGGTTGTTTGGGTTTATATTATAAATTAAATTAAATTATCTAAGAATATTCGCACTTCATCGCCCTTGTGATCTCTTGTACCGGTTCTAAGTCATCTTCCCTTGCTAAAGACCAGTTCCAATACTTCAAGAACAGAAGTACAGAGGATGGTAAAAATCCCTAGATGACGTTCTTGCCCCGCCTCAAATATCAAAGATGCATCAGTTGCATCCTCACGAGACAAGACCAGTCCCATGATTCATTGCGTCCCAAGTTTGTTGTTCAATGGCAATTAGCAAGACCGGTCTTGCCGAGATCGCAAGAATGATCTTGTGTTTTTGGGATTGAGAAACACGGTCTCTCTCAAACTCTTGTTATAGTTCATCTAATGTCTTGGTCACTGTCCTTTCAGAAATGTCACATCTATACTTACACTATATAGTCTGAAGTCTGTCTCATACTGCTGTTAGTTAGAAGTGAGCAGCGACCCAGTCGGTATTTTCTCCTCATCCGCTTCCTCTGTGCAGGTGCGTGACGCATGCCGATTTCCACCCCAGCGGCACCTGCATCGCGGCCGCCAGCACGGACAGCACCGTCAAGGTGTGGGACATCCGCACCACCAAGCTGCTGCAGCACTACCAAGGTGACACCCGCAGTTGTGATGTCGTGCGGACGTTGAGGATTTGGCGTCTCCTACAGCGGCTGCTTGCTGTTTTTTTTTTTTTATCGTGTTAAATCGCCCTAAAGGAACTAAAACAAAAAATCATAATGGTTGTTGTTTTAGTAAAAAAAAAATACATTTTCAGGTTTGCTTTCCGGTCTAACTGGGTAAGGCCTCTCACAGTTGTCGTGTGATTGTGTGAGCTTTAAAGCAGGGGGAATGGCTGCGGACATGAAGCCCCGTTACACGATGGAGCAGCTGATTACAATGAAGAAAAGCGCTCCTCTGTAGAGGTCTTACCCCCTCTTTCCCCATTGGATTTCCATGAAAAATAAGATTGTATCTGATTGTATCTGAAATAAAAACAGTTCCATTATGTAGGATGAGATGCTTGAGGGGTAGACTTGCTTCCAAGGCCCAAGGTGTTCCAGGGAAGATGTTTGATCTTTATTCTCAGATATTGAGTTGGTGGAGAAACTGAAGAATCTTTGGAAATTAGAAAAAACACCTTATAAGTCAACAGTTTAGCTCCTGGACACACATTTGTTAATACTTCAGTATTTCAAGACAGAAGGTGCTGGAATCTCACCTAAGTTAGACAGGTACTTGTCAGTGTGAATTAAACCTCTTGCTGGTTCTGTTGATGGCCAAATAAACTTTTGTCGGCCAGGAAAAGGTGTTTTTCCTGAAGTTTTATGAGTTATATTACTATTATAGGAGTGGCGCTGTGTCTTAAGGGGGTAGCACTTTTGCCACACCTCCCAAGTTTGGGTTTGAAACTCATCTCTGCTGTGTGTGTGTATGTCCTGCTCCCTAGGATGGTCTGGTATCACTCGGATGGACTGGTATCCCATGCAGGGTATTCCCCTGCCCTGTGCCCTGTAGGCCCCAGGGCCCCCATTATGCTGACCAGGATATAAGGGCTTGGAAGATGCCCAGATTACTGTGCATTTAAATGCTCAGCTGATGCTTTTGCCCTGAGCCACCTCCATTTATGCCTGCCAGCCCTTTAAGGTCAGATTTGCTCACAGGTGTAATGCAGAACCGGCCCTGTTAGTCTTCTTATGGGTTTTCTTGCTGGGGTTCCTCAAAACTGCCCACTCTGCTCACATAGTAGTACTTGCACTTTTCCTCCAGGGCCACGCCCCGTAGTTCCTGGACCACACTGGTCGTTCCCTGGTGCCTATGTGCTGCGAGATTGTCGCTCTTCATGTGACCCATGAGAATTTGCCAGGCACTTATCCTGCAGACAGCGTTGGTTGTTTGTTTTTGTTTTTTTTGACCACATGCTCTGCCCTTCTCCTTCCACAGTGCACAGTGCGGTCGTGAATGGGCTGTCCTTCCACCCGTCAGGGAACTACCTTATCACGGCCTCCAATGACTCCACACTGAAGGTGCTGGACCTGCTGGAAGGGAGGCTGCTGTACACTTTGCACGGACATCAGGTACCGGGCCTGGCTGTGTCCAAAACATCACGCTGCCATAAGTCCGCCTGTCAGACTCCTCCCAGGAGAACTTCCAGGAGATTGACGCTCAGCATTCACTCTACTTGTGCTGAACCTTTGTTACCGTGAAATCTTATGAAAATCAGATTTGTTATATGAAGGAAAAGTGGAAGTTAATCTTTAGTTTTCTTCCCGGAAAATAGCACCGTTAGGTTTTAAAATCAAAGTGGTCCTTGACCAGTAGGCAATGCGGACTGAACTTTGCAGCTTTCAGATTTTGACTTGCTGACCCTTTGGCATCATTGTGATAATAGTTGACATATAAAGTGCTTTAGCCTGCCGGTTATAAATTGTCAGTGGGTATTACACAACGTGTCCTCGTTTGCTCTCTCTTACCAATTGCTTTCCCATCCGTGTATAAAAATGGCGCCGCACGCTTTTCTCATTAATCTCTCAGACAGAAGCATATCAGGTTTATTTACATTTGGCTCTCCTTTCTGCAGCTTTAAGTTCTGTCTTTGCGGTATATTTTTAATAACACCTAGGAAACTGCCTACTCGCACCCACTGAGTCACCTCATTGGGGAGAGCCCGCTGGCACCTTCACGCCCACACTCTGGCTCCCCTCCTGTGCCAGCGTGTGGCAGCCCACCCCCGGGGCATCAGAAGACACGTCCAGGGGGGCGGCCCAGCTCGCCAACCCCCGTGTGGCCCTTAAAGGGGAACACGACGGGCATCTCTCCTGGAGCCTGCATGGAACTGCCACAACATCTGTCCGCTTTATTAATTCATTTCCCTCGCATCGTTTGTTTGACGTGTTTCAGAAAGCAGGCAGTGTAAGGGACACCAAAATGTATCGCTGCCGGATAATGGGTGGGGTGGGGGGTTAGGTGTTATAGACAAGAGTTGAGGGGGAAGCAGTGCCTAAGGTGTTGTGAAAAGGGAGACCGGGTATCAGCCAAGGATTTAATACGGTCATTCCAGGATGTCGTGAGTTAAAGCGGTCAGTTAACATGCCGAGCTGTTTATGGATAGTTTTCCCTGTCTTTCCAGTTGCATAGTGATGGATAAGGTCAGACGGCTAAGATTTCGTCACAAGCATCCTATTGTGACTGGATAAGCCAGTACTGCTGGTTCCAGTATTCCATTCATTCCCTCCTTTTGGCTGATTGTCAGCTGTATGTTAGATCGCTGTGATTAATGATATTGTCATCGGTTTATTTCTGAAATTCCAGCCCTTATGTGGGGGTGGTGGGGGAGGGGGGCTGTCTTCTGATGCAGAATATCCCGTCTTGGGAAAGATTCACCCTGTCCTCATGAAAGCAGCCTCATTTCAGTTAAAGTTGCCGCCCATTACTCTGAAAATGGCAGATCCGATGCTCTTCGGGTATTAAGATGGAGCTGGTGAAGCCTGCTGAGATATAACCTCGTTGTGATAGGGAATCCCAGCAGCGCCTCTCTGGGGGTCACAGGCGAGCTTGCTGGAGGCTGCCACTGGGGGGCACTGAAGGTGCCAGGCAGCGTTATGGTCCTTGGCGCGTTAATGGGCTTACCCTGCCGTGGCTGTCAGCTGCTGTTAGCATGGAGCCGGGAAGCACTTGGCCGCTGGTCTGGGCGCGACAGGGTTGCACATGAGCAAATGATGAGTGCGTTTAGTTTGTAAGATGACGGTGTGTGTGTGTTGCGGGGGGAATCATTCGTCTGCTGGCATTTGCATCGCGCCTCAGCCTCAATTTGGATGGAAAGACTTTTTTTGGCCAATGTGCTCCTAAGAAATTACCAAATAGCTCTTGTCACTGCTATTTTTGCAGCTTTTTTTTTTTCCTTTTTCCACCATGGGTTTTTTTTTTGTCATTTTTAATTTATGAAGTGCTTTTTCCAGGTGTAAAATAACGAAATGCATGCATAAATTGTGAAAACTCCACCCTCACATGAAAATGAGACGGCCGTTTACATGCTCTGACGGATCCGTCTCCCGCTGGCGTGCGGCTGCAGCCACGCCGCTCTCGCCATTCCTGCGTCAGCTTCAGGCCTTAGGGTTCACCCAGAGTGCCAGTGCAAGTAGCGGTGCAGCAGTTCACATTTAGCTGTTGATGATGTGGGTGGCTTTGGGGAAGAAGCCATTCTTGAAGACAGTGTTCAGTGTTGCTACCTGACTTCACAAGCTCATGGCCAGGGTGGTTGACTGATTCAGGTTCCCTAAAGTACATTTAGCTGATGCTGTGTCACAGAGGCCACTATATCAAGGAAATAGTGTCATTATCTGAATGTGTTCTTTGTGCCGCATGACGCTTTCTGTGACATCGCGGCTTCACTCATTGCCAGCATCACTTGCGGTCTCAGGAGATGTAGGTGCTGACGTGCATTCATAAGGCCTGATCCACTGACCTGATCTCTGTCGACCTCAGCCTATCTGAGATCTGATGAAACAAGAGTTAAGTGTTAGCGGCAGATAGAGGCGCATCTGCATTCCTGTTTATCTTTTACTGTCGCTTTGTGTCTCTGGGTTCCTGTATGTGGTACTGCTGATTTTCCAGTACAGCCACTAACAGTGATCTCAGTATTGATTCAATGGCCCTGAAAGATGGGCTGAGTGTGCTGGCCGGGGAGCCACAGCATTATAATCTGATGTGTGGTGCCTGTCAGATGGACATCTGCCTTCTGCTCATGAATCATGAGCTTCGTGAGATGAGTAATGCTAGACTGAATGCTTTAACGCACTGAGAACATCCACTTAGAAGATCCGGCCCTGCGCTGAGATTATTGTCCCCTTTAGATGTTGAGATATGAACTGGATGATCTGCTTTCTTGCATTAAGGGGAGTTTACTTTTATTTAAACGGGGGAGGGGGAGTGTGTGGGTGACTTCACAGGATTAGCCATGCAGCTAATGTCCCAGCGCTCATCTCCCCCCCGCACCCTTACCATCTTTGTGTAAGTGAGCGGACACTATGCTGTGCTCTCCTGTTCAGCGGTGCTCACACATTGGGACTGGTGGTGCACCTGCTATTGCGCATATCCCATCATGCTTTCTGTTAAGACACACATGGATATATAGAGGTGAGACTGACGCTTGGGATCAAGGTGCCGGTTCAGCCATTCATCCAGCACCCTTAGAACATTTCTTGGGAGATTAAAGGTCTTACTCATGAGCTGAACAGATATGGCTGCCCTGCAGGGCATGGGATTCAAAGTGCAGGTCTTCCAGTCAAAGGCACAGAGATGTATCCTGCCCCCCCCCCCCCCCCGGGGGGGGCCGGTGAGTTGGAGCGGGGGGGCCGGGTCCGCTGGGGTGGGTTGGGGCGGGCGGGTGTGGCGGGGGCGGGGGGGGGGGTGGGGGGGGGGGGTTGGGGGGGTGGG
>JAODJX010000129.1:6931329-6948245 GCA_026776945.1 Isichthys henryi | reverse complement strand
CCCCCCAATGATGATAAATTAATAAAAACAGCTGAGAACCTTTCACCTGGTTTCTGAACGAACAGCCTCTTTTGTCCATGCCTCAGGTGGTATTTTGGCATATCAGTTAGATGAGTCTGGTGAAATTCTTTTTGTTTTTCGACTCAAATGTCATGCTGCAAACAACAGTGATGTTCACTGCAGGGCAGTACGGTAAGGCCTGCCCGCTCTTCCTGCTAATGAAGCTAACCACCTCCCGGCCAGATAACAGCACCCCCTATAGGGTATACATTACTTCTAGAATAATTTGTGCTCTCCTGCAGCCTTTTTTTAGTTCCGTTTTTTTTTACTCCAGACAAATTGGGCTGGTTTGAATGCTGTGCAGTTAGTGTCCAGTTATGGCTGGCAGGACGAGGGAGAGGGTAACGAGCCCCTAACCTGTCATGCATATGGTGAAGTACGGCCTATGCTTAAATCCGGCCCCACTCCTCGATTTTTGTTTCAGTCAAACTTGTTTTTGCTTCTCTGTTTTGTTGCTAAGCACACATGATTAATTAAGGCTCATGAAAATAAGTGTTGGTCGCTCTGGCTCCCAGATTCCCACGGTGAGTAATCACATGAGACTGGCACCCGCCCGGTCGTCTGTCACCTGCAGCCGTTCCCGTCCTGTGCCTGTCATGCACCCACCTTCTATGAGCTCGGACATGGCGTTCTCTGATCTTCAGTTGCATGATGTATTCAGGGGGGGGGCATGCTGTCAGGTGGGGTTGTTTTTATGTGTGATATCAAGGTGTTTGGAGGCCGTAGACTTGGGCTTAATAGACCCGGACCAGTATGTGGATTGGGGTGGTAGGGCCTTTCACTTGGGTGAAGGGACGTAAATTCCCTGTCAGGGTGACGCCACCCCTGTGGTCACGTTCAGGCTCATGCAGACAGCTTCGTCAATCCACTGCGAACGGATCTATTGATGGATCATCTAGAGGGAACCCTGGCACCAGTGAACCCGGTAACAAGCTTCTCCCTATATATCCCCCCGGTGGAGTGTCGCTTCACAGCAGCTGCCACTGCCTGGTGCCTGTTGGGGGTGCCAGCTGGGCACGAGGATGTGTCAGACAGCCTGGTGGTGCCGCGGGAGGCTGGGAGAGGGAGAGCAAGCAAGAGGGGGCGTCGGTCATCGGGCAAGTGGAACAGATTCTGTCTATCTGACTGACTGTATGTCCATGAGTTGCCGCGGTCTACTTTGCTGCTCCAGGGGTCCCGGTAACAGTGACTTCTGCAACAGAGGGGTTTGTGTGGCGAGGGAGGGGGTGGGGAGAAGTGGGAGGGGCTGTTTCTGCAGCCGGCTGTGACGCAGGTGCATGCATGTGTATATGTCCCCACGAAGTGTGTGGAATGCAGACTATGGGCTCCTGGCTAACACAATCTCCTCTGCCAAGTTTACGTTCCTGGCTGTGATCACCCCCCCCGCCAGACACACACCGTCTCCTCCTTTGTGCGCGGGTACCGTCTCGGTGACCGTGGCATTGTGTTCCTGCAGGTGGAGGGGCTAACCCCCCCCACTCCTGACTCCGCCTGGAACATTCTGTCCTCAGTGCACCCGCATCGGCTGCACATCCCGTTGTTTTGGAAACATGGCGTTCCAGGTGTTAAAATGGATGGCCTGTGTTTGCTTTATCAAAAAAATGTTCACGGGTGCCAGCAAGCCCTTTCCTCCTTGAATATTATTTGTCAGAATCATAATTGCATGTAATCTGCACCTCCTACCCTTTTTGCGACTTTTTTTTTTTTCCTCCCCCCCGAAATAACAATGATTTCTCGCCTACTTACGTTTTATGCTCAGTGTTTGAGGCCAAGCTGAATTTCAGTCAAAACAATTAGCAGCTACTCGGCCGCGCCTTCGCGTGCTCGGTGTGACCCGGCAAATTAAATTACGCCCGAGATGATATTGTTTCCTTTATTTAACTGATGATTATCTTTCTATGTCTTGCTAATAATGAATGGCTTAGATGACTGACACAGCAGTAGTAATTGGTTCGTTGCTTGGCGACGGCAGGAAAAAATATGACACATTTAAAATGGATTTAAAAAAATACATTTTCCGTTGATTTCTTTTTGCAGAAAAGCACAACGATAATTATCCTTTTCAGTGTTTTATTTTCCTCCCCACTTTGATGCATTAAAAACTGCTTGGCCAACAGGACTGAATTGTCCGACAGTTATACGTTGTAATTTCTGTGACGTCATACTGGTGCTGTGGACTGTGAGGTACAGCTGGTAAAATGGTATGAACTTACTGGCTGAGTTCCATAGGTGGCGTAGTGATTATGGAACTGAATCTGACCATACAATGCATCTGTTATTTTCACTGGAGACCAAGGATCTTAACTCTGTTTTACATTCACTATTTAATTGCTTAACCATGTAACTGCATGAAAGCTGACATGAAAGGAGTCTCTGTTTTCCTGTTGTGTTCATCTTGATAAGAAGAAAACAAGTCTATAAAGCTTAAGATCCTGTCAGTGTGTGTGAAATGCTGAAGGCCTGCTTTACCTACTCTGTTACTACAGTGTGTACAGGTACGTGGCTGGTGATGTACAGGGTGTTTATATGAGCTATTTTCCAGGCATCTGTTTTTGATAACTGTTTATCCATTGAGTCCCCCGGTAATGTGGTGCCTCTCGCTAGATGTATGCATGACGCATCCAAGGTGGGGGAGCCACGCACTCATTTCTTCTCCGTCATCAAGCATAAGTGTAGCTGTAGTGCGACAAGGGGGAGGAGCCAGGCCACGATTTGCCACCAGAGGTTGGCGCTGACCAGGAAGTCAAATCTACCGTTCATGGTGTTTCTGACACATTTAGCGTCTTTTCGTCCATCAATGGAAGTTTTATTTTGTTTGTCTTTCATTTATTTATTTAGATTGCGTGAGATCACCACCGGTATTTTTTTAACACTACTTTGAAGAAAAAATGGGAATAGTAGCATTTGTTATTTTTTAAATGATATGCTTATTGAATAACTTACGGTGTGGGGGCTCACTTGAGGGGGGGTGAGAGAGGTTGGTAGTTTGGCCTGAGCTGTGAAGTATTTTATCTGATCATGTTGGTACCCAGGGGCTTGATGACTTTGTCATACTTTTCTAGGAAAGTGACTCGGTTCTTGTGCTTCCCTGGAATGTCCTGAGCTGGTTGCCATGGCGTCTCATCTGCATTTCTACTAACTAGATTCTACTAAGAATCTGCGCTTGGGCCCCGGTGGTGAGGTGGGGCAGTGGGGAGGAGAGGGGCCCCTGTGTTTCTCGGGGAGATTGAAGCCTGGGAAGGTCTTTCGGGGCCCATGATTCAGGCATGGTGTCGTGAGTTTGACGGAAACCCTGTAGATCAGGCTGAGCACCATTGATTAGCTGGGTGAGTAATTACAATGTATATGTGCCTTGAGACCCTGAACAGGATCAGGGATTGGCTGGTCGATGGATGGGTGAATTGATGTTAATGAACTGTATATCATACATGTCTGAGAGATCAGGGCCAGCGATGTAACTGCACTAAGAGTTTAAAATGATTCATTTTCAGAGAGTTTGATGGCCATGCAGTATATAAACCAGTGCAGCCCTTTACAGAGGTGACCCCATGTTCAGTTTGCCATCCAGCAGGCCAGCATAACACACACCCGTCTGCGGCTCCTGGCTCAGACTGACCTAGTCAGTGGAGTCTGTGCTTCCCTCAATCTCGGGTCGTGGGCTCTGAGCCAAGCTGTGTCACACTCTGTCAGGGCGGCCGTTCTCCCTCCTGTCCCCTTCAATCCCTGCATGGGTCGTCAGACCAGAGTGGGCTCTCGGGTCAGACTGCGGTTGCTCGGGGCTGTCCTCCTCCTCTGGTGGTTCCGGCAGCATGCAGACGGGCCAGGCTAGGATCGCGGGACCCTTCCGGAATGCCACGTGGGTAGCGACCCGCCGCCATCCTGGAGCCTGACCTCGGGGGCACTCTGCTTGTGAATGACGGGTGCGGCCCCTCCCTCTTGGCCACACAGCGTCTCCAGTAAGGCACATCAGCCAGCTGCAGCCTGGGCTGACGTTTTTATTTAAACAGAATGTCTTAAAAGTAACCATAGCAACAGGGCGGGGAGGAGGGGGTAGGGCACCATCCCTGTCTTTGATGGCATCTGCCAGGGTTTCCGTTTCACAAGACGTGAGCGTCGGGGGAGCGGATGCTGGCGTGTTGCCTTAGACCCGCTGTGTGCTCAGGATGAAGCAGGGCCTCTCAGTCAGACTGGGGCCTGTCAGAGTGTCCGGCTGCCCAGGGGGCGCATCGCCGATCACCGTCATCAGGGCAGAAGACGCCTGTAACTGTCCATCTGTTAGCACTGTGTCCTCATTGTCCCTCTGGGGCGAAATACCTGAAAAGCTTCTGCTTCATCACACATTTGAATGGCCAAATATGTAAAGCACACCTGAGTGAGAGTGAATGTGAGCGTATAAGAATGTGCTTGGAATTCCTGTTTGCATTTCTTTCCTATATCTGTTATGATATTCAGGATTCACTGTGTAGAATGTTAGTGTGAATGATCCACAAGATGGTCTTATAGATTTGTTTTATTTTGGGACTGTTTGCTTTCAGTTTTTCTATATCAGATTATTCTGAGAAAATCTGGCATCCTATTTTTGATGTTAAAATCAGTGGCATAGAGATTGATCTGCATTGATTTTCCTGAAAAGCCTTAATCCAGAGTGAATTTTGGGACATGTGCTACATTTTTCCACGGTTCCCAGTATGAAACGGAGAACAGTTTAGCCTAGAAATTTGTCCTTTAAAAGCTATAGTTATTAATGCAATACACACCCCTCCATAACCTTGCAGCTCACTTGCTGATGCCACTGTAGCCCTGCTGGGGGGAGCTGGAATCTGACTTTCATGACTGTCTTTAAGTGGGCCTGAGATTTAAAGCAGCTCCCTATGGTGCATGTTTGAAGCAGATTGCTTCAGGTCGGGGTCTGTGTCCTCTTCAGCCTTGCTTTGAATGCAGCGTAAAGCTCATTTACTTCATTATTGGATGGTATTCCCAGTTTGGCCCTCCCACACTCCCCAGTAACACCAGTTTTTTCCTTATCAGTCAGTGTGCTCAATTTTGCCCTCCCACGCACCCCTCAGTAACCCCTTCCTTTTCTTTCCATCTTGCCAGGGCTCTGCTACCTGTGTGTCTTTCTCCAGGACCGGTGAATACTTCGCCTCTGGTGGTTCAGATGAACAGGTGACTCCCTGTGTCCCATGTGTCGGTCGATCAGGTGGGAGGAGAGGATTATGGGAATAATTTTTAAAAGAAAAACATAACCAAGACTGTGACGGAAGGCAGCTTCCGTCTATCCACGTCCCTGAGTGCTGAATGTTCTAACATTTTTCAGCATTAAAACTGTTCTGTTTTCAGTTTTCCTGTCTGGGTTTTATTTGCGGCATTAAAGTGTGCTGGTCTCAGGAACTACAGTTACACATTAACGGTTTAGTTCACAGGATTTAATTTCCCCTTTATTTATAGTGCAGTGTGTGAAATCTCCTGAAATAATTGGTAAAGACAGATTTTCTCACATTTCATTTGTGAGAATGAGGTATTAAAGGCTTCCGTTTCTGATCTGAGAGTGGTGTTGGGCCTGTGGTCACTGCCAGTGCACTGAGCCCTGCTGCCCCCCTTAGCTCTTTAACTGGCCTGCCTGCGTCGTCACGGCAACCTCTTTCTCTGGCTGGGACCACAGGTCATGGTGTGGAAGACTAATTTCGACTCCGCTGATTATGGTGAGGTGCTGCGGGTCCAGAAGAGTGCCGCCGGAGCAGAGGGTCCAGTGCTGGCCTCGGACCCCCGGCCAGGCCAGGTGAGCATCAGGCCTGACGAATCACGGACACAACAGCAATCTGGATTTGGGAGGGGCATCCTAGACGTACAGTGTGCCTGAGTGGTGTGCTGAGTTACCTGTGGTGTATGTGCTTCAGTGGGTTAGGTCTCTGTGCCTGTGTATGTCTTAAAAAAACGGGAGCAAGGTGGGATATTCAAAAACTAATACATGTTTATGGCCTGCGATGAGCTGCCATCCCATCCGGGGTGTCCCCCAGCCTTGTGCCCTGTGCTGCCTGGGAGAGACTCCAGGTTTCCCACGACCCTGACCAGGATAAGCATTAGAAGGTGTATCGACGCTAGACTAAAGAATCTTAACTTGTGAAGGCCAGGAAATGTGTTAGAGCACATGACACTTATTATAATAATGTGTCTCGTGTTTAATCAAATAGAATTTCCCTTCCTCATGCCTTTGATGCCAGATCAAAGAGCAAATTTTAAGATGGGGCCCGGTGCCGGCAGCCGCTCCCCATGCGGGGCCCGGTGCCGGCAGCCGCTCCTCATGCGGGGCCCGCCTGCCTGCTCACCCACCCTCCTTCCTCGCTCTTTAGCTTTGCACGAATCAGCTGTCATCCCGGTGCTGGGATCTGCACTCGCTCTCTCTCACCCTGAACCGCAGAACTCCACCCCAAAACCTTGGGTTTGGTAGGTCAGCACTGCATGGGAGCTGACAGCTGTCCTACACGCTCTGGGCCACTGGGTCTATCACCGGCTGCACTGTGAAGTAAACATGAATGGACTACTGTAATCCTAATGGGAAAACTAGTATGAGAGCATCAGTTAAGATCATACATGCATATATACTGAAGAAAACAGGATGGTTTGGTTTGGTTGAATATGAATTTCTTTAATCTGTTTTGTCTTGCATTTAATTTCATTTTTAAAAAGTGCCCTATAATAAGATAAATTAATACCATAAACTGTAATTTGCACTGTTTCCTTGCACCTCCTGTGTTCAAGTTTGAGTGTTTGCCCTGCTCTGTGTATCCGGTGTTTTTCACTGTGTTGTGTGAGTTTTCTTTGGGTGCTCTGGCTTTCTCCTGCAGTCCAGTTGCATCCATTTTGGCTTTTTGGAGTCTCTACATTTGTCCTGTGCGTGTGCACATGCACCTTTGATGAACTGACATCCTATCCAGAGTGTCCCCTGCTTTGTGATCTGTGCTTCCAGGAATGAGCTCATTGCTTCACTGTACTGGATAAGTGCCGAAGGATGACTGCTCGGGTGGGTGGGTAGATGGATAATTTCATCACTATCAGGTTGACATCAAGTGGTGTTTGTATTCATTACTGACGGATTGATCAGTGATGAATCTTACTTTAATTTTCTTAAGCAGTGTGTAGACAATAGAGATGGAGGGGGAAAAAAATTATTCAGTTATGTATCACGATTAACTCCGATATCGATTTTTAAAATTCATTTATATATGTTTGGATTTGAAGAGGAGAAATGTTGCAGTTCCTCTATAATCCTCCTGGTGTTTTAAACTATTTCCACCTTGAGAGGCAGCACAGCATCCATGTAGTAGGAGCCAGTCATTGTCTCATTTTGTTTAGCAATAACAGGAATGGTGGATGACATAGCGGAGATTCGTGCTTCTCCTCCACAGTTTAAATCCAACGTGAGCCATACTCTATGCCAACTTTGTCCTGTAAAAGTTAAGTATTTTGACAATACGGTGAGCATATGGGCTCATTTTGCTAGACAGACTAGGCAGTGGAGAGGCATAAAACCTTGGTGTAGTATATGTCGCGATAGCAGTAAATGTAGCATTTTATTAACTTCAAATTTTAAATGAAAATTTATGTTGTATGTAAATTTTGGAATTGTTTAAGTGCTGACTTGTTTGGATTAAGTGCAGCTACATGGTTGTTTACATGGTTTTAAAGTTCTTGAAAAGAAAAAAAAAAACAGAAAAAATCATAGAATTGAATCAGGAGCCTCATTGAATCACAATACTTGCAGAATTGCAACACATAGAATCTGGACCTTGGTATCGTGATAATATGGTATCAAGAGGTCGCTGGTGATTCCCTTCACTAGTAGACAGTGAACCGCAGTTTGAAGTTTGGTGCACTTTTTGGGACTCTTTGCAATGAACAAAGATTTATTTAAAAAGGCCTGTGAAATGCTTGGGAAAAATGCTTAGTCAGCATTGGAAAGGTACATTTACCAGGTGGGAGGTGCAAAGCACTGAGAGAGAGAGACTGGGGTGTAACAGTAGCATGTCCGGTAGACGCATAAAGGCTGTAATGTATTTGGGCCCCAGCTATGGTTCTGTCTGATCGCTCCCCCGTCATGTTTATGGCTGTCCAAAGTGTTTGTCTACCGTCTTATTAAGTATCTAAAGTCACTCATCGGTTATGGTAATTTTCATGCTAGCCTTAATGCTGGAGAGAAGGTCAGATATGTCGTAAATCACCATTAATGTGTTCTTCCTGGTAAGGCTGGCGTCATTTCACAATTGTGCGTCACAGTCAATGAGCCCTAAAAGTTTTTCTTTTCCAGATAGAATCAATTTAATGCATTACAATGATTAGGGCTCCATTAGAAATTGATGCATTATGTTATCATTTCTGTTCAAATTTGTTTTGAATGATTGCCATGTAATAGGAATTGCTTTTCATTACTCCTAAAATGTTTTTATTATACGCTGAAATGCTTCTCTGTCTCGCTGGGAGACTCTGAGATATTGGCGGACAATTATTTATGATTCTCTGCGGAGTGGCAGAGGTTTGAAAACAGGGGCTCCGAACATGCTGCACCCATCTCGATCAAAATGGCTGTTTTGTCTTGCCTTTGTTGACTGAACACGAGGCTGAATATTGGAACTGAATGCTCCAGTGCTGTCGCCTGCATAATAAACTGATAGCTCAGCCACCCCCCCCCCTCCCCGTCCCAGGGCTAATTTGCTATGTGCTTTGCTCTTACAGTTGAGCTACACAGCCACGTGGCAAAGATGCTCATGGCTTTATTTTAGCACATCTGCATTTATGTAGGATTGACGTTTATACAAATCACTAGGAAAGACTGCTTTTAAAGAAAAGCGTTTAATTCTGCTTAAAAATAACCCTGCCTTGTTTAGAGGTGGTAATACTGAAGTAAACAGGAGCTGACTGCATTTACGCTACATCCCCCTGGCATCATGCCCTGTTAATAGGCTTTGCGTCTTCTGTCTGGAAGAACTGAAGCCTTACGGCGAATGGAAAGGGCTAGTCCTGTGAATGTAGTTTTGTCATTGTGGCATCGAAGTCACTGTTTAGTCATCATGCTTTACATTATGTTAAAGCAGTTGTAGAGACTGGTGTTTGAACGTAGTAAGAGATAATAATGATGTTAGTTATCGATAGTGTTTTTAAAAATCTGTCCAGGAGGTGGAGCATCGTGAATTGCTTGAATGGATTTTTTGACAATGTTCCGTTTTAACATAATATCTGGCTTCCTGAGGCAGAGGCCGCTACTCTGCCAGCGGTGTTTCGGGTCTAGTACATCAGCGTGAAGTTGGAAGGTGGTTTATTTGCAGACTCTTCCTGCTTCTCAGCATGAGCAGGAGTAGAGCTGTGTCGGCAGGCAGCTGTTTGGGGTTTTGGGACTTTGCACAGCTGGAGCGCACGGTGCCGTAGCCAACTACTTGGGAGGCTGTGTGGCTGGGGCCTGGTTATGAGCCTCGCTGCAGGTTCAGGATGTCCTCACCCTCAGGAGTCGGGGGTCTCTGGCGTCGGGCTTTGGTCTCCCCCTGCTGGGACGGGTCTGTGTGGAGTTAGAGTTGTCACAGTAAACGACGTGCCGGAGCCCAGGGCGCGCTCTGCTTTTAGAGTGACAGTATTTAGCTGCCGGTGGTTTTTGTGGGGAGCAACGGGAAAGAAGAGCAGTCCAGCAAAACACTTGGCAACCCAGAGAGAGCTCTAGTTTGTTCTGGGGCTTATCACCACTAGGGGGCACTGCAGAAAAGAGGCATGGAGGCGTGGGCTCCGTATTCTCCTGATTTTGCTTTGTCCTGTTGAAACCCTGTTATCCAGAGCCTAATGCATGTCTGCAGAGTCCCCCCTAGCTTGTGGTGATGCGTGTAGTTAATCCATTAACCACTTCAAAACATGGAGATCCCTGTCTGTCTGCGTCCTTTGTTCACTGTTTTCAAGCCCAGTGTTTCATTTATGCTTTAAACTAATTAAAAAGCCATTAAGATGTTTTTAAAAGGTTGACCAAGTAAGTCGATTTTCAGTTTCTGGCCTCTTTTCGGGCTCAAGTGTATCTTGCCCAAAAACATCTAGAGTCTCAAGTGTTTAGGTGAGAGCGTTGGCCGGAGGAACGACCCATTAGTGGCAGTTAAATATTAAAAACCCTCGTCAGATATCGTGTCGCCCAAAGGGCAGCTCATTGGGAGGGGGGTGCAGGTGAGGCTGATGGTGTCTGCTTTCAGCGGTACTCACATCAGCAAGGGCATCGTCAAGGTTTCATGTGGCCCCGCTGAGGCTGACCCCGGCCTGCCAGCTTCTCCCGTTACGTGGATCGATAGCGCACTGTGTTTACGCCGCATTCGCCTCAGAGATGTGCTTTATCCAGGCGTTTATGGCCCAGTTAGCCTCATTACTTCTATGAATGGCTTGCAGATACTGCTGCCAAGTGACTGTTGTGTAATATCTGGCTGTAGTTATTTTATCATAGTGTAATATCGGAATTGGAGTCTGGCTCACAGTTGAGTATTTTCGTGCAAGAAATGTTTTCGAGAAGCCAGCTATAAGCCTCTGTTACTGCACTGTTTGGATGTCATGCTTTATAGCATGGACTGTTACATGTCACTCTGATGAAACTTGATTCTATTGGATTCCTGTGGCTGGTTCGTGTCACCTCTGATTTATTGAATGAATTTATACATGCATCATACAGTATTACATGCCCTCAGTGGCCAGTTTATAAGCTGCACCTAATTACAAGCACAAGCGGTCTGTTCCTCCAAACAGCAAGACTTGTGGCTGCAGCTGAACATGTACAGCACACAGATGGGGTCACTCACCACTTCGCTGAGCATTAACGCGGCTAAGATGTATGATCTGAGTGACTTTGTGTATTTTGTGACTGTTGGTGTCAGACGTTGTGGTTCCAGCATCTCAGAAACAGCGACTCCCCTTAGATGCCAGTGATGCACAAAAACACTATCCAGCCAATGGCATTTCTGGGCCTGAAAACACTTTGTTAATGAGGAAGGTCAGATGAGGATGGTCAGACTCCTTAACTGGAGGAGCACCAGTGCAAAAATAGCAGCTCAGGACAGCATGCAGAGAGGCTCCTAACTTGTCTACCCTTGAAGTGGTTTTGATGGCAAAAGTGGGTCATATCTGGTACTAACTAGGTGTACCTAATAACTTTATTACTCTAAAGTACTTTTTCATTTTATCGTATTGCTCCACTGTTCACACACTGTCTGGCAGGTTCTCATTAACCAGTGGCGGTGTTTATTACTGCCCAAACCATGCATTTGCATGGACCCCTATGGTTTGGCCCCCTGTTGACCACAACCAGTCACTACACAAAGTATTAAATACACTTGTTCTTTATGTAGGAGATGTTGAAACAACATGTTCTGCTAAGCAACTGGCTAGCTACCATCTTCTGGCTGTACTCACTAGCTATTTATCTAGTGTTTGAAACGTCTGAGGTGACGGGGCAGGAAGTGACTTTTTGAGTGCGACCCCAGAAACAAACCGCCTCTGCTATTAACCAGCTGGTCCCATAGTTCTTCGTTAAAGTCTCGGGGCCACTAGGAGGAAATGTGCCCCTCTCCCGCCAGTGCGGGTAACAACGGAGGCCGGCGGGGTGGGTGATGCAGAGTCTGCAGGGAGGTGCCGCGTCCTCCAAGTGGGTGGATTGCTGATCAGAAGCTTGCAGCTGGACAACCTCCTGGCTTTCTGGCGTTTTTTTGGCCTATCTGATGGGGCCCTTCTTTCTCTTCATTCCTTTCCCAAACATGCCAGATTATCCGGTGATGTCCTCCTCGTTTGGCCACATCTTGGCTTTCCCAGCCTCTCCTTGAATATCCTCTGGCAGATATAGTTGATGCTTTTGCCTCCAGCCTGCCTTATACCAATAATTAGGGAGTTTAATAAATTTTATCAGGGTTCCCGCCAGGATGGATATGAAGTAGAACAAACGTATGACACCCCAGGCTCCGGGTTTGACCCTAAGATTAGCTGGTCGGCTGGGCTGGGGCGGTGCTGTGGAGCCATATGTATTCCTGCTGGAGCCCAGAGACGGGCATGGTGTGACGTCTGCATGAGAAGCATGGATGGCTGCTGCTGCTGCTAGGCAGAGCTCAGACATGGCCGAATTTATTTAGGCACTGCTTATTTATTCCAGAGATATCCGTATCAGTGCCACGCGGCTATTCACGATAACACCATCTGACGCTTAGCTTAGCCATTACAGAGAATATCTCTATGTGTTCTTGACACTGTAGGCAGTTCTCTCAGTAAACTGGATTTTCTGGGCCAGTCTTTGAGAAAATTGCAGGAGTATTTACTAGCATGTGAAACTGCAATGGCTAGGGGGGTTCTTCATGCACGTCTGTTGATATTGTGTAAGGAGGAGACTCATCTGTAATGAAGTGGGTTTATTGGAATGTGATCCATAATTTCTTCAAGGTAAGATTCCTGGAAATGGCTCTCGGTTCAGACTCTGAGCCTGTGATCAAAAGGTCACTGGTTGAAATCCTGTGACAGTAGAGTGATGTTACCACTGGGCCCCTGAGCAAGACCCTTCACCTGCAGTTGCACCAGGGGCTGCCTGACCCTTCTTTACTCAGTTGTATGTCTCTGGATAAAAGCGTCTGCCAAATAAATAAATGTAACGGTAATAGAAATGCACCTCTGCCCTTCCTAAGAGTAATTATTATCCTTTTATTTTGGTGTTTGATTGGTAATGTTTATTATTATTGCTATTTGATTGTGTGAGAATTAGGTGTGCCTTATGTATGCAGAATTTTCATAACTGTATGTGTGTGTATTCAGCTCACAGCCTCGGCAACCTTCAACCTGATTCTGTCATTCCTGCATGTGTGTATGAAAGGATGAGCGCGTGGGAGCCATGGCTGGCTCAGAGCGTGCCATCACATGGGGTTTTGGGTGTTACACTTGCACGTGCAGGCGGCGCTAACCTTGCTGTTTGCTGAAGGGCCTGGCTTCACCATCTCTTGGCCACAGGGGAGGGGCCTTCTGCAGGAACAGCTGAGAAACGTGTCACGGCTATCAGGTGGAGGGGGTTGAGCAGCCCTTTCCCCCCCACCCACGTCCTGCCCCCTCCCATTGTCTCTGCTTCTGTCACTCATTTCCTCCGCCGTGAGTGCACCTGTCCATTGATTGCCTTCCTGCTACAGACGTTGGGGGAGGGGGGTGTTTAGTCCTACCGGAACCGAAACCGTCTTAGCGATCGGTGTGAATGACAATGGTGAGGGGAGTGTTCAGCAGAGTCGCATGACACGGTCTGGATGAGCAGAATCACAACACACATTCAAAGGTCTGGACAAGCTGAGTCACATGACACACCGAAATCAGAATCGCATGACATGCATTCAAAGGTACGGATGAGCAGAGTCACATGACTCATGTTCAAAAATCTAGACGAGCAGTGTCACATGACATGCGTCCAGAGGTTTGGACCAGCAGAGTCACAACACGCGTTTAAAATCCGAATGAGCAGCAGCTTGGCAGCGGCCCAGTACTGTCCTCGGAAGGAGCAGGTTCCAAGACGCAGGACCTGCTCTCTGCTCCGCCTTTCCTGACACGGCAGCTGGAGGAACACACACTGGTGCAGGGGGGGCACATCTGTCTCTGGGTTAATCTCTGGGTGGCCCTAGTAATCCCACCCCCACTCCTCGAGCTTGTCTCCCCAGTTCTGAAGAGTACCTTTACCTTCACATTTGTGGTGTTCTCTTGCTGGGGCTTTTCCCAGGTTCTACCTACAATTTCCAGCACATTGCAAACGTCATCTTCTTGAATAGCAGACCCTTGGAGGTTCCACGCTCTTTCTAACTGAAGCCCTTTGGGGGGCTGCAGGTTGCCTCACTGTGGTATAACTCCATGGCGCGATGTGCCTGTTTCTGTAACATGGCGCTGTTCTTGTTGAGAATCAGGGGCAGGATCATTCTTATCGGCTGCTGAACCATCTGTCTTCTCATCTTAGCATTTGCTGCCCCGGAGCTGTCCCTTGGTGCCGGTGAGATACACACGACACTCATGTCTTTGCATCGGGAATGAATGTGGTCCTCCCTCCACCCCACAGCATGGATTCTGGCCGTGGGGCTCACCTGTACATTGAACTGCGCTTGGTATGATTCACTACCCATCATGCATCTCTCTCTCTTTATCTCCACTCTGTGATAGCTGTTAGTGGGCAGTGGTGTTGTAATGGTTAAGGAAGCGCACTCGTAATTGAAAGATTACAGGTTCGAATCCCTGACCAGCAAGGTACCACTGAGGTACCCAGAGCAAGGTACCGCCCCCAAGCACTGCTCCCTGGGCGCTGAATTAGCTGCCCCCTGCTATGTCACATTGGCACATATGGGTTAAATGCAGAGAACACATTTCATTGTTGTGCACTGTGTGCTGTGGTGTGTCAACAATGACAATCACTAAATTCACTAAATACTGATTCTTCCTTGCTATCCAAAAACAGATGAAGCTTTCTGTTGATGTGTGTCCGGTGGATTAGAGTTCAGACTTCAGGTATTCTTTTCCCCTGTACAGACCAGGTGGTCATTAGTTACACTCTGATTGCCATTAGATGTGCCCGTGACGGACGGTAGCTGAGTTTTTCCATTCGATAATTGAAAGTTGACTTCTTGTGACCATGTGCCAGAGTTGAAGTGAACCTGTGTGGTGTTATTTTAACTGGCTCACGTTACCTGCCTGTTAGTCCCAACCCCCTGTGGGATGTGCAGCATTCTGTATGCAATCCTGCGTTTTCGCAGTGTCCAGGAGCGTGACGAACGCTCTCGCACGTGGGCAGGACCACTCTGACGGCCCATCAAACCAGTGGGAATTTTACTGTCCCCCCCCCCCCCCACCCCTCCATCCAAAACCCACAGTCTGGTGAATTTTTTCCACTGTTGGTTTTTCCAATCCAGATGACTCACTGGGATTGTTAACTGCCCTGTGAGGCCATTTGGATCGCGAAAGCTGCCGGGGCGCGGCTGGTTTAGCACTGTTCACCGACCCCGACCCCGACCCCCATCTCGGAGATTCCCATGATGTGTCCGGTGCTGACGTACCTGTCAACCCCAGCAGAATCACCCAGAGTGCGGCTCGCTGGGTGCCCTCATCACATCGAGGCTGTGTTTGGCAACTGTTTTTCTACTGAACCCCCCCTCTTCCCCTCTCGGTTTTAATAGAAAAATACCCAATAACTTAAAGAAATGTGATGTGACACATTCTGATACCTAAAGGGGTTTAAACTGAGCTTAGGATCTTTTGTAACTTTAACTGTCCTGTGCCTAAAAAAATTCAGAATTTTCTGCAGAAAAGACAGTAGCGTCACGCTGGAATCGGGTCCATAATCTGACCTGGGTCCCATTGTCACCCTGTCCTCCGTGCCGCCCCCTTCTGTGCAGAGTTCATGCCAGGGCACCTCTCCCCGCATGTCAATATTTGAATGGGCCGGGCCGTTTACCGCGAGGCCGCTATCAGGCAGGCTTCTCCTCCTTGCCATGGCCAGAGGGCCAACTGAAACATACAAGGTGTTCGTCTCAGACTGATGACTAATTGATCTGGGGGGAGTCACGTATAATATTTGTACTGGGACACCGAAGCGTTGCAGAAGCAGAAGCTTGGAGGCGAGCCCCGAAGAGCCCACTGAGAGCCGAGGTTTGGAGGGCACCAGCGTGGCCTTATTATCCTCAGGCTGAGCTCAGAAGGGCCCCAATTCCCAATCGCTGGCCATTCTACATCTTCATCACGTTCTGTGCTCTCAACTGCCTCACACAGCCTTAAGTGAAGGTGGCGCTATTCTCCGTCAGTCAGTTACTCTATGAAATACGGACGTGATCCTTCTCTGCACACATTAATGGAATGTGAACAGACCTCATTCCTGCTGCGGTGGCGGCCACAGCCTGATTTTCTTGTGGGGGGGGGGCTTTATTTATGGAAGGGTGTAAGAGTTGTCTAATGGACCCTGTTTCGGGTGGGGTTCTATTTAGGGCCAGAAGATGGGGTCTAGAAAATTCTTGGCCTTTTTAACCCACCGGGATGTGGGGGCAGAATGATAGAGAGCTGATCACTCCCCCGCCTTCCCTCAGTGAGTGCTGTAACCTTCCCACCATGTCCTACTCAGCTTATGGTTAGCTGCAGCTAGGCTGAGATCAGTGTCGGGGATCCACCTGGAAGCTATGGCAAGGAACACGCCGCAAATATTTACCTCCCTCCGTCTGGCATGTGGAGCACACCTGCCTGTCAGATGTTCCCATCAGGGGCACCAGCAAGGTGTGTCTGGCCTGAGCTCTTTCTCTGCCAGCCCAGCCCTCCCCGCACACCCTCTCCATTGTCCCTCTGTCACAGTGTGATCCGAGGTCACCCCGATACTCGTCCATTTCAGGCTGCTTCTCCTGCTTCAGGTGTTTGTGTTTTCCCGTTGCGTCACCAAGTAAAATTTAAAAATCGACCTGTCTGTCCACAGTGCTCGGAGACTGCTGGGCTCCCAGGGAACCCGGGGCCATTTCCGGGCACAAGAGGGCGCACCAGGAGCTCGGGCCAGGCCTTGGAAAACCCCAGTGAGGCAGGGTGCCACCCGCAGCCTGAGGCTGGCATGTCTGACGCGCTGGCCAGCACTCTGGAGCACATCGTGGGCCAGCTGAGTGTGCTCACCCAGGTGAGTGGGAGCCGTCCTGCCTCATGAATTCACGTCACGTTTTTGTCGTTTAGCTGACACTTTTATCCAGTGTACAGGGTGGGCCATTTATATGGATACACCTTATTAAACCTACGGATACTGGAAGGCTGTGCTAGCATTTCTCCTGCGGTGTTGCTATCAGTGTGTGAAGAGTGGGAGAAGAGGGTTGCATTGACAATCCAAC
>JAODJX010000129.1:6873052-6884964 GCA_026776945.1 Isichthys henryi | reverse complement strand
CACACATGAAAAGCTTTGGTAACCTGACCTGGTTGTGTCTGACAGTGTCCTGAGGACAATGAGTGGGGGTGGGCTACCTTCGGTGCTTATTCACTCCTGAGCAGGCAGCATACCTTAGAGGCAGGGAAGGGCTGGCTCACATCTGCGGCCTACAAAGCCGCCGGCTGAACTTGTGAATGACTTAGGAGAAACGTTTAGGATATAATGCTGGGACTTTATCACGTGGGATTGAGGGGCTGCAAGGCGTACTCAATCTCAGGGTGTAAACTCAGCATCTGAGGCTCAAGACTTGGGTCTTGTATTAGTATTCCAGGCCTGGTCTGGCCAACGGCGGCAAACAGTTTTGTCTCTCGGCCAGTTTCAGGCAGGAAGCGTGTGGTAACATCATCCTCGGGTGACACGTTGAGTAGTTAAGTAGATATCATATGGCACTTCCTGTCTAGAAGCACCTCAGCAGCCAAGGAGTGAAACCTGAGAGGAGTGGTAGTCTCAGATGGCTTCCAGGAGTGGCATACCTGAAATCTGACAACTACCGTGTGTGTGTGTGAGCCTCGGTTCACCCAGGGTTACATCTTAAGGAAAACCCATATTATTTACCACTGCAGCGAAATGACCCAGTATCAGCTGACTTGCATGGAGCTCTGTGTTCTTTCTGCGGCTTAATGTATTCATCGTGTTGCATATGGCGGTCTCACATTTCTTCACTGATCATCAAGATCTGTATGGGTTTGATTTAACACACATAAACAAGGCATTCAGCAGCCTAGTCTGGCTTCTTAAGTTTTTGCAGTTAATATGGTGGTTAATGTGTTACTTTCAGTCACACTTTTTTCTTCTGTAGTCTGTGACATTGGTTCTCAACCTTTTTGCACTACAATCCCATTTTTACCATGCTAACCCTATATCAACTATAGGTCTAAATTAACGCTATGATCAAGCATGCAGTGCACTCTGCAATTTATGCTTATCGATGTCTATCGCACAAGTCTGATTGGATGTGCCAGTGAATTTTAAATTAGGCATCTGTGGTTTGGCTTCTTGGATTGGTTGAGCATTCACTAGTTTTGCGCTAAGCAGTTGCAGACTGAAGACCCGTTTACATAGGTTAATTCTAGGATTGGAGCTGGGAAATCTGATTGTGGATCAGCATAGGAGCTTGCTGGTTATAAAATACTTACATTTCCAACTCTGCCTCGTGGCCCTTTCAGAAGTTGCAATTTGGGTCGTGATCCATCGGTTGAGAATCACTGGTCTATTGAATCAATGTTGATGAGTAAGTTTAATAACCATGAGCTGGTTCTTGATGTGTCTATTACTGTAGACTTATTGGTAACATGCTAAAGTAAGCTCCAAGACTGAAGGTATATACTAGAATATGTGACACACATGTGCTAGACTTTTTTTTCTATGCCTGTAAAAAAACAGTTTACTTGCACAGTACAAGCTCCTTTGAAAAACCTCCATTTTTGCGGATTCACATATTCAAATGAAATCAAATTAAACCAAATATCTTACATTAATATTTGAATGTCACCAGTTGAATACGAGCACATTATGTAATGTGTGGCAGAATTTGTGATCCATGGTTTAATAAAACAGTCCCCCACTGCCTGCGTGTGATTTCTTTCCTGGTTGGCTGTCCATCAACAGCTTAGAAATCTTCTTAGCCAATTGTTGGATTAGATGCATCATTATTTCAACATTCATGAAATGAATATAGCTATGTTATTGTCACAATAAAATAACCTTATCTTATTTTTTTTTCCAGAAATTTTCTGCTAGCTAAATAACTTAAGATACTGACATCAACATTGTGATGTAATTTGTATTTCAGCTTACATAGCTAACTGACAGGTTTGGTACTTATCCAGCAGGTCATTTACCTTTACCTCTTTAGCTAGCTATGTGTAGCTATTCATAAGGCCAACTGACTAATAGCTGTAGAGTGTAATAGTTTTGAACTGAAAGTAACAGTGTTGGCTGCCAGTGGAGCTGACAAGGAGTCCAGGGATAGCTGTCACTCATCTGTGAGTGTCGCAATAAAACACAGTGTTATGTTTCTCCATTTGCAGGTGCATTTAGACATAACCTTGTTTATTCGTAAACAATGAATGTTGGACTCATAACTGATATGCATAAAAAATCTTTCTATCTTGTACTTACTTCCATTCAGAATTTCCTCCAGTTGTCACGCATGGCATCTTCGGGAAGTACATTAACATTATTAGCTGAACATCCTTTTAATGCAATTAATGTTGGAAAATATTGTTTTATACAAGCGCTATAAGTGTATGGGACAAATGCACCATCCAGCCTCAAACCCATGACCATTGAGGGGCAAAGCAATGGCGTTAGCCACTGCTCTATCATGCCTGGCATTTGTTTTTATTTTATGAGTCTTAGTTGAAGTAGCGGGATAATGTTCTGGGAGCATCAGGAAACCTAGACACTTTGAACATTTCCATACCTCAATTGAAACATTCTGTAAACATTCCTAGAATAAAACAACTGCGATATAGAACAGGTAACTGTATACGATCATTTAAGTAAACATATAAATAATGCTGCATGTTTTTCGATAAATAATGCAAGATGGTGAGGAAATAACAATGGAGTCTGGAGTGTTTGTATCGGAATAAAAGAATAACAGGGAGCACATATAAGATTACTGTACATGGTAAGGAGCATGCACTGTAAGTTACTGTACATGGTAAGGAGCATGCACTGGAAGTTACTCTACATGGTAAGGAGCATGCACTGTAATCAGTTACTCTACATGGTAAGTAGCATGGTCTGTAATCAGTTACTCTTCATGGTAAGGAGCATGGTCTGTAATCAGTTACTCTACATGGTAAGGAGCATGGACTGTAATCAGTTACTCTACATGGTAAGGAGCATGGACTGTAATCAGTTACTTTACATGGTAAGGAGCATGCACTGTAATCAGTTACTCTACATGGTAAGGAGCATAGACTGTATTTGGTTACTCTACGTGGTAAGGAGCATGCACTATAATCAGTTACGCTACATGGTAAGGAGCATGGACTGTATTTGGTTATTCTACATGGTAAGGAGCATGCACTATAATCAGTTACGCTACATGGTAAGGAGCATGGACTGTATTTGGTTACTCTACATGGTAAGGAGCATGCACTGTAATCAGTTACTCTACATGGTAAGGAGCATAGACTGTATTTGGTTACTCTACGTGGTAAGGAGCATGGACTGTATTTGGTTACTCTACATGGTAAGGAGCATGGACTGTATTTGGTTACTCTACATGGTAAGGAGCATGTACTGTAATCAGTTACTCTACATGGGTTTCCCGTAAATGGGGAGTCTCGGAAAGTGAAGAGCAGAAAATGCTCTGTGTCCCCTGCATGTCAGTCAGTACTGCTGGGTTTGTAGGAACGTTCTAGGTTTTTGCACAGGGCATGAGGCAGGTGTAGCCTAGATAGAACTCCAGTCCATTGCGCACGCACACACACATACACACACACACACACAAATGCACACTGCTGGCAATTCTCTAAACAGCATATTGTTGTAGGTACTGTAGACACCTGGCCAAGCCTGGGGGAACAACACAGGCAAACTCCGCACATGGATGTGGGGTGATATTTGAACGTTAATGTATTGATATAAAGCTGTAGTGCTAGCTATTGCACAACCATAAATATATGTTTGTAAAACAGCTGTACAGACAAATATCGTATATTCTACTATATGTTGTATGAACCTTATTTTCACATAATCCAGCTCCCTTTAGAACCGACTTCAATATGTGTAGAGTCCGCATAACGCTGGATTAATATTTGTTGTCCTGTCTGTAATATTGTATTTACCCTTGGCAGTGATGATGGACAAAGTGTGCCTCCACATCTAGCCATTTTTTTGGGTGATGTTCGATAGACTCCCCTCTCGGCTTGTACTGCCACTGGAAAGACAGACGAACCTCCAGTCACCAAACACTGCTTTGGCCACCATCACTCAACCTTCACTATGGTCCTTCCTGGATGGGATCTCTCGATGAAAAATATCTCTCCCAACAAAAACAGGGCAGATGCCACAGTGGGTGACTGTGGAACCTTCTGGAGACTGAGGTGACCTGCTCTATATAGAATATGTGGGGGCAGCAACATCAGAGAGGCCTTGGGTTCCAGGGTTTAAGGGTACCACAACACGGCCAATGACTTTGTTTATAAGGTGGACATCTTTGGAGGAGCCCCCACCTCACTGGATAGCTTCTTGTGGCACTGAATGGCATGCAAGGAATCTGGAAATACAAGTTCTACCGACAGCACGGCAAGTCATTCAAGCATTTCATGGGTGTTCTGTTAAATAGAAACTGGACCTTCACCTACATTCACTTAGAAGGTGATTATTGTAGTTTTTATCGCATTTTGACAGCTACTTTCTAGGTAGAATACACTTGATTTATTCTTTTGAACATCAAGCTGTCATTCATGGGCAGTGCGGTGTCTGTCACAGAAGAATCGTGTATACATTGAGGCAGAGTACGCCTTTAATGTTCTTTGAAATCTTGCCATTGAGCTAACAAGCTGAATTTAAAACGTAAGAAGATTTCAGGTACTATTTTCGGTCCCATCTAATTTTCTGTCGCCATTGGTGCACAGGTCAACTAACAAATAAAACTGCAATTTTTGTAACTTTGTTCATCCATTCATAAGTTTTTGCTTCATTTAGTTAATTCTTTTCAAAATTTCATCATAAAAACTTAATTTGATGGTCTTGATCTGTAAAAAACTGAAGTTTTTTGGTAGCAAGCATTTGGGGTGAAATAGCAGGAGTCTCATAGGGAGTGAGCAGGAAAACTGGGCTTTGAAATTAACAAATGGCTGTGATTATGATGAGCTGTCAATCACAGCCAGCGATAATGGGAAAGGGTCTAAAGGCTAGTGGGTTAAGTGCATTTCTGATAGTCGGCAGACAATAATACCGCCTTCTGTGAGCTTCAGGGTAATTTCTTCCATGAATACTCATAGCTCGAGCCCATTTCCCCCTCTGTTTTAATTATTCCCACTTCCCCAGCCATGCGGTATGCAGTTGTTCCGATGGTCAGGCCAACGGGACACCATGTCTGTCAAGGAGAAGGCGTCAGGTGTCACATTGACTCACTGTCTCTGTGTCGCCTCATTGTCTTTTCACACCACAAATTGACTGGTGCCATAGTTCCACAGAACTACGGAGAAAAGGCATGAATCTCCCTCTAGAACAAGGTGACTCACCGGCGCCCTGGTGACCAGTGAGGCCGCTAAGCCAAGGTACCCTGGCTGATTTAGCCCCACCGTTTCCACCACAACTGGGGCGATTTCCCACAGAAACCCAACTAACTGAGCCCCACTGAAGGCCCACCCTGAACTTTTATTATACATTTCTGTTTCTCTTCACCTCCCTAAATATGACTTATTGTGAAACGTGGTTTATGTATATAAATTTAGGCACTGTGATATGGTTGCTGGGTCAGCATGTAGCAGTGGGTTGTATGGAATTCGTTTCATATTATGTGAAATTACAATAGTTGGCATACTAGTAAGACTAAAGATTTGTTTCTCTGTCCTCTGTCCTGTGCATCAGGGGCTAATAAAACAACACATAGTCGTGGAGGAACTGTAATTCTGAATAAAACTTCAGTGGCCGATAGGAGATGTACTATTGTACCTTCTGTACTTTTTGGTAAACGACTTCACTGGGACCATATAAAGTGCAGAGGGTTTTCCATGAAGTTTTGTGTGACAGGTAAGTAATATGTCTTCTCCAGGTTCTTTTACACAAGTACAGAAGACGTAGTGCTATAAAGATGTCCTCTATTTATCCTTTAACCTCATGATCTCACTTGCATGTGATTAGTTGTTAGTTGCTCCCTAGTTTATATTATATTAATTTATTGTGATGTATTTTTCCTAAGTCATGTACAGATGAGAAAACAGGGTCAGCCAGTCCCGGGAGTAAGTGAGGTAAAGAACATTATTCATGGGCCCAACGGTAAAATAACTCTATCAGCCTTGGGATTTGAACTAGTGACCTACCGATTACAGGCAAACATCCTAAAGCACAGAGCCACACACCGGCCAGAGCGCAACGAGCACGCGGTCCCATGGCGAGTGTTTGTGATTCGAGAAAACATTCCCCCATTATCCCTTCAAATTACAATTTAACTTGCAGGTGACTGAGGTGGAATAAAGGACAGAGAGAATTTTCCGGTTCAACCTGTTTTTGTTGGGGGTGGTTAGGGCTGGGGGGAGGGGGCACTGACTAATGTGGTCCAGCGGCTATACACTTGGGCCAACTGGTCAGCAGATAAGCTTATGTACATCCGGCGGCGAGTTAAAGAGTAACGGGACGATTGGGAAATGCTGCGTGCTTGGGGCTAAAGTGTAACCATCGCTTGGTGGGGGCACCCACCCTGTACAAGTGATTGAGGCAGTACAGGCCAAAGCCTCCAAGAGGCCCCACCTCAGATAATGCTGGGGGGGGGGACTCGAACCTGTTCCAGAGCACGTAGGCACCCAGGCTCAGCGGACATGGCCCTGCCACTTGCCACATTTTATAGCTGGATCATAAACACTTTGCTCAAGCTGAGCTGATTGCTTATATAATTGATATCCGTCTGTAAATATCGCACTAGGAACTTCATTTTGACTCATTCAGGTCGCACAGAACATTAAGCAAAGATTTCTAAATATTAACCCGTCCTCGGCTCACCCCTCCCTATGATAAATAATGCCGTGTTAAAGCTCTAGTGTGATAACACACTCGCCTTTCAAGTGTTGACCTCTGATATAGATTCTTATCAGCAGTTACCCACACATTTTTTTCCGAGCTGCCATATTTTACTGTAACATGGAGCCAATTTACTACTCACGGTGTGTGCTAAAGGTCACTTCGGATTTATTTATCTGAACTAAGTAGTTTGTCTAAAGATCTGACAAAAAAATGAACTTTTACAGATAAACAATGGCATACACAGGTTTGTGAAATAAATTTATCTGCTTGTACTGTCACCACAGAGATCTTAATAATATAATTAGCTAAAAATCTTCATGGTTGGTGATTGAGAATACACACCAGTCCCGTGTAATGTAAAACAAAAGCCTAAAGTCTCATCTTGTGCCAAACCCAAACTAACAAAAAGTTCCATATCTCCAGTGCATTTTTTTGCTATTTGAATGGTGGGTGTCATGGTAACAGTGTATGGGGGGACTGCGATAACATGGATGTGTCACAGGATTCTCCTGGGGATCATCCGTCCCCGATATCCTGTTTTTTATGAATCCCACGCATGTCACGGAGTTGCAGAGCGGATTAGTCCCAATTTTAGAGCAGGAGATGCAACGAGGAAGAGGAGGTGCTGAAAAAGGAGGTGCTGAAAAAAGGAGGTGCTGAAAAAAGGAGGTGCTGAAAAAGGAGGTGCTCAAACGTAAACACACGGCACGATATAACTGCAGATCTGTTTGAGATCCAGTGTCACTGCTAAGAGCAGTGCTTCAGCTAAATAAAATTTCAAAACACTCCAAAAATAATAACAATAAAGTCCTACCAGTGACTAGATATCAAAGCTGGAAGACTAGTTTTTAATTCCCTTATAACACTTGATGCTTTTAGAGAAACAAATTTAACAAATGTGTTTTTTTTTCTTAAGATATTTCCTTTACACAACGGAAATCTAGCTGTTTCTGGAAGAATCCAAACTTCAATTGCTCAGCCATTGCTGTGATGTAACGCACCGTTATTGTTTTTTGAAAGGCATGGCGGGGATCCTGTTCGCACTTGGGGTGGGGCTCTTCTGTTGCAACCCTGGGGCTGCATACTAAATCTCAACTGATCTTCATTCACCTCGGTGAACACCTGTACTGGAACGGCCTTGTTTCAGCCATGTTGCATAAATAACACAGGCTGCCCTGCATACCATACTGTTTACTTAATTGACGTGGCAAGAAGCATTGTTCTTGAATACCAGAGTGACAGTCTTGCCAAGCGGATTTAGATTAATTCTAGATATCACTTGTGGTGCCTTGAAGTCCTCAGCCAACCATCAAACCGATTTTTGCTGGTTCTCGGGTTGAGAGGGCAGAATGCCATATTGAACAACAAGCTCAATTCTCTGTGCTCTTCCTTCTGGAAGAGTCATGTGTCAGATGGACACGGCAGTGGATGTTTTCCATGGGTGGGTCCGCTTTTTATTTCCTTGATTGGCTAATTCGTTAGGGGTGATCAGCCAAATGTTACACAGTAGGACACTCAAAAATCCTTTTCTTCTGTAATGAGTCATACAGTCACATGACCGTCACCAGTATATGTAGCTGCTACATGATTCAATGGGTAGATAAATCAAGTCAAGTCAAATAAAACTTTATTGTCATTTCAAAATGTGCAGGCTTACACTCAGACAAAACACAAAATCTTTCACAAGATCCATACTTTTAAAGCAGCGTTTCTCAACCCACCCCTCAGGGACCCCCAGACAGTCCATTTTCGCTCCCTCCCAATTCCCAAAACAAACATACCCACTAATCCATGTTCTTCATTGTTTGGTTCAGGTATGCTGGGAACTGGGAGAGAGTGAGAATAAAAATGTGGACTGTCTGAGGCGTCCCCGAGGACTGGGTTGAGAAACATTGCCATAAACTATCTTTATCTATTTTTGGTATGTAAGACTCTATATAATGTGACTGTAAAATTGAAATACTTAGCATGTAAAATATGTACAATGATAACGGAATGCTAAATGCTTTTAATATCTTCATAGGTAGCCTTTCACAACAGATTTTGGGGTGGAGTTTGAAGTGAGTGCTAACAAATTTCCACGTAGCATTGCCTTCATTTGTCAATGCAACTTCTTTTAGTAATAATTAACAAATTCATTTCCTTGACTGGGAGATAACGTGCCTATATGTTTACCATGGCGACAAAGTACAATCAGACAGAAAGGACAAACCATGAGTTATTTTGTAACATTGGCTTTTGTTCTCAGATTTTCTCTCCCCTTTACTCGTAGCGGAGGCAGGCTAATTATTTTTTTGACTAACAATGTAATGTTATTGACTCTCAGTATTGCCTCCTTGTTACCATAATTACAGCCAAGCGTATTTGTCAAAGGGGCAGTGCTCGTTCTTGATGACCTCTGTGTCACATGTGAAAAAGCTGCATGCTTATTGGATGGTGTGATACAGGAACTTAGGCTTATTTTATTTATGTGGCAGACACTTATGTCTGAACCATTCTTTTTGAGAGACAAGGGTCAGCCAGTCCTTGGAGCCATTGGGGGTTAAGGGTCTTGTTCAGGGACCCAACAGTGAAATCACTCTGCCAACACTGGGATTTGGACCAGCGACCCTCTCATTAATGGCACAGCATCCTAACACACCGAGTCACACACAGCCAGATTTGTGCAGTACTTCCTTTTTCACCGACATGACCAACATGACACAAATGCAAAGGCAGTAATCAAGCAACTAGGCTAACAGATAACAAAAACGAAAGTACAGCATTTGTGGAAGAAAAAGGGAACCAGATGAAAAAGGTGTGGTTAAGTGTCTCGAATTAGCTCAGTAAACCAGCTTCCTGAAGCGTATCGGAACAGAATACGCCAACATGCGCGGATTTCAGAGAACAAAGGAGAGGATGGACCAATCAAACAGGAGTAAATCTGGCCACAGGGTTCTCCTTCTCAAGATGGCCGACGGCCATACCCACTATCCGACGACCACACCCATCAGCTGATGGCCACACCCTCCTACCCACACAGATATCTTTGGACTTTAGCATGGAGTTAGCATGTAGATCACACTTGTCTGTAATGTGAATGTGTTTTACATGAATGGGGAGGGGGCAGCAATAAGTGACATAGCTCTCGTAGTTCTATGTCCATTATTCTTAAAATACTGTAGCTGTAACAATTCCAGTCTACTCTCCACTGTGAGTTAAAAAACCAAAACTCTGTAGCCTGTTAACAGCACTGTGTTGTTCCTCTTTCTTGTAATGTTTTCTATTATTGTCATTGTTTTTTTCACACTCTTCAGACCTTTGATTGTGTCCTGGGGGAGTATAATATGGAGGGACCTGGGTCTGAGGACTTTCCCCTCCACTGCCATCTGCGCACGCCGCCTAACCAGGCCTCGCGCTCGCCACTACACCATGCCTCACCTGCCTGCGCCCCCCTCTCTCGTACTTTCACCAGGTGAGATCGTGCTCCTGGCTCTGTATTTATTAACATGCATCGGATATGTTCCCCTGTGAGCAGAGAGACCTATCCGGCATATTCCAGCCATTTTAATCTCATTCTGCCTTCCATTTACTCTGCAATTTGAAGCAACCTCAGGTTCCGCTAATTAGCTCGCATTAGCCTCAATTGACCTCCGGAAAGGGCACAGACGGCACAAGGCCCCTGTTCTCCCGTCTGTGTCTCTCGGGGTAGATTAGTATCCATTTTTTTCCTTATTACATTAGCTGGACCCTTCTGGTTCTCTTTCCTTGTCAAATATGCTGCTCATGTGACCAGGCTAGACCACCAGAAAAAGGAAGAGATTGAATTTGTATGTAGCACTTGGCCTGTCTGAGATAAATACACAGGCTCACGCAAAATAAATTATTCAAAATGGCACTTTAATGCTGATGGGCTAATTCGCTAAGCCAGGCACTGCCTGAGCTTATGATAAGGCAACGGATCACTTGGCGAGTAAATATAGTATGTTTTCTGAAATGACTTGGATACTTAATGGACTCTTGGCTGCCTTTCTGTGACTGTCTTGCAGAAGTATATTCCGTTCGGTGGGAAGTAAAGATCCTTTTGTGTTTGTGAGCCTTAGTCGCAGAGATCCCCCTACACTTTCATGAGTGTAGTGGTGGGACATCTTACCCCATAACAGCTATATCTTTAAAGCAGCTGTAAGACCAAAGTCAAGTCAATGTTGTCAATCATTAATATCGCTGACACTGTCCATTCATTGAAAAGACAATGGCGATTTGTAGAAAGTTCGCATGGTTAAGGCATTATGTTTGAGAGATGGAGTTCAGTTATTATCATCAGTTGTATAGTTATCTTGTATTTTTCATTTGATGCTTTCAGTCTAAAGACAACTCATACTGTAAAGTACAATATATACAATAAATTATATATGTCATAGTTCGGTAAGTCTGTGCTTATCAATGTTCTGTCCAAGCACAGCAAATACACGTTGCACCATAGCATGTGCAATGATCATGGTCCAGTGTGTCCCCCGACCTTGTACATGTACATGTTTAATGTATGAGACGTGTCAGCTGACTGGCCTTGCGATATCTTAATGAAACATCATGGAAATAACAGACGCACTTACCAAAATAACCGTATTTCTCCTCTTACTCTTTTGTCCATCCTGTGCGCTAGTGGGTTGCTGTTAAAGAGATGGCCAGGCCTTTATGTGAGGCCAATTGCCGTATCTCCGAGGCGAATGTGAGATGAATTCTGGCACCAGTAAGGTGGAATACTGGAGTGGGGCGGGGTGCAGATGGAGTGCTAGGGTCACATAATGCCAACACTGCTTTGGAGAGCCTTTCCTCTGCTAATCCTTGTTAGCTTAACAGCATATTGCTTATTCATTTCATGTAAACAGCTTTTCAAAGACCATATATCTTGTGTTACAAATGTGTTTGGAGTGGGGGGATCTTTTAAAAAGGAAAGGAAAGCTCTCCCGTTCCATGCGTTCTATGTGTTCCGTGCGTTCCTGCGCGCTACATGAATGACTTCCATGTTTTTGTCCCGCTGTGCCCTTGAGAATTGGAGCAGAATCTGTAAATGCCGTTAGTTATGATCGAAGAAGTCCTTCTCCTGGCATGCTGTGTCCCCCCCCCCCACCGTTCATGGGCATGTTTTGTGTAACTTCCCCCCCGACACACGTTTGCGCGAGCCG
>JAODJX010000129.1:6853144-6864186 GCA_026776945.1 Isichthys henryi | reverse complement strand
CGGGTCCCAGAGGTGTGAGGCAACAGTGCTAACCACTGCACCACCATGCTAACCACTGCACCACCATGCCGCCCCGTCTTGTTATACAATGCAAGCTAAATTCTTTCCTTTGAACTAGCGAAGTATGAAGTTGACCGTTGTCCCTGCCTGTTTATTATTTTGCCCATGTTGTGTTTGTCTGTGACATCTGGTCCTCAATGCCTTTCACAAGCTACCTGCCTCAGGCGTGGTTGTTCTGCATGATCACGTCCATTTCCAGAAGGCTCAGTCTATTAAAGATTTAGCTGCTCACTGGTTTTTTACTCAGTCTTGATTTACCTGCATTTACTTTGTTTTGGTAATTTGGGGCACCTGGATTGACCTGACAGTTTCTTAGCCCCTTGTTCTGTTGGGTTTAGCGAGTTGGATCGGTCTGTTCAGTTCTGGTTTGACCTCTGAATTATTTTCTAGTTCATCACTCAGTTTTGTGTCCAAGTGTTTTGCGTTCCTAGTCCAACCCAGTATCTTGTAGTCTGTGGCCTCAATGCCACAGTGAGTTAGTGGACTTAGTGAGTTTTGGAAATTTAATAAAAGTTCTTCACTGGGTACATGAGGACTGAGTGAGGTTTGGTTCCCAATATTGTAATGTGTGATGAGGAAACCTGGCATTGACGGTCTCATGAAAACAAAAAATGCACTGAGTGAGCTTTGGGAATGTGCTTTTCCGTTCTGGAGGCATCTGCTGCAATTCCAGTACCTGAGAGATTTCAGTTCATATTTTTGTATCTCTCCGTTGCAGTTATGCTAAGATCTTGGCAGTGGGGCTGAAAGCATTTGTTGACTGTCTCGCAGGTTGGCCTACTGAGAACAGAGGAGATGTTTCGATTTGGCTCGATCGCTGCTGGCACGGGTCAGGTGTCATGGGTATGCCACCAATCCGTTCAGCATGATTGGTTTTTATAAAAATTAGGGGAGTCTAGCAGGTGCATGGACAGCTTAATATATTGTTTTTAGACAGGCAGTTTAATTAAGTATGCAGAGGAACTCGTTTTCCCTTCATCAATGTAGGTAGCACAATAATCTATGAACTGGTGTGCTTTTTTGTATAGAGGTGCCAGTGATTGGAAGGTGACTGGTTTGAACTTTAGGCTCGGCAGAGTGGTTTCACTATTGGGCCCTTGAGCAAGGTCCTTAACTACCCAATTGCTCCAGGGTACTGTGCTTTTAATTCTGTTGCATTGGATTAAAGGGTTTACCGAATAAATAAATAGAAGTAACATCTATCTATCTATCTATCTGTCTATCTGTCTGTCTGTCTGTCTGTCTGTCTGTCTGTATACGGGAGCCACTTCAGTTATTTATGGCCTTGAAGTGAGCAAGAAGTCTACCACTTCGCTAATTGCTCCTGCTTGGAGATGACAAGGCAGTGTGTTCAGGTCATGATGGTGCTCTGTGGCTTTCAGTTCCCTCCATCCTTATTCATTTTAAATATGTTCCCACACATCACCTGGAGCGTGCGTATCTTTTAGCTCCGTCTTCTTGTCACGGTGATATGGTAGCACTCCTGCTCCTCCTTCTGAAGACATCAATTTATACCAGAAATCCCCTGAACCAACACACCCTGCCATTAGAGGTCCAGTGGCTCAGAGCGGGGCAGTGTGATCTCATGCCCGCAAGGTTGCAGGTTCCATTCCCTCCACGTGCTTCAGATGCTTCTCCTTGAGGTGAATATGTAGTTCTGTTCTTCCTTTACTGTGTGTTCACACAAGGGCCCAAAGATTAGACCATAGGGCTGTACCTCCTGTTTCACTCTATGGTTTCTGGGATTAGTTCTGGGTTCTGAAGATTGATGCGTGTAGGTTCTATGTTTGTAATTCAAAGCTCTAGAGTGTTAATTCAGGTGTTATTTTAGCAGATATTTTTTGCATATGTATCTACATATGTCAATATGGTTTGTGGGTGGGGCATATGTGCGGTTTGTGGGTGGGGCGCTGTGCTTGTGATCGGAAGGTTGTTGGTTTCAGTCTCAGCAGTGTGTTTTCAAAGTTGAGCAAAGGCCCTAAACCTCTAATTGCTCAAGGGACCATCTGACCCCGCTTTCTCAAAAACGTACTCAGGATAAACATCCATCCATCCATTTTCCAAACTGCTTATCCTACTGGGTCGCGGGGGTCCGGAGCCTCAGGATAAACATGTCCGCTATATAAATAAAATATAAATCTATTTATGTTATTTGCCGTTCTGGGAAACGCCATTACAAAACACGAGATGCCTTGATTATACATCATTTTCTTTGCTTCGCAGTCTGTCTGGTCTGACGCACACTGCCGATGTGCAGCGGACTGTCCCCACTCACTCCCAGCACCACCCCATCCTACGCCTCCACTCCTCGCCAGACAGAAGCAGAGCAGGGCTCCAGTTCTCAGGGAAGGTTTATGCACACGCAGGCGTGTGGAAACAGAGGGACCGTCCACTCAGAGGGTGTCATGATTTAAAATCAGGCTGACACCAATCTAATCTAGGCATCTACTTTCCTAATCGTCTTCCCCAGTTTTTAACATAATTCCACTTTCATATTTACAAGTGTTCAGTGTCATAAAAATTCTCAATATATTCTACATGACTGGATTTTTTTTTTGTTTTTAATTAGTAGGCGGTAGCTAAACGTAACTGAAGAATTCTCAGCGTTCACTCTGTTAGATGAGCCTTTCGTTTGCAATTGTGCCTCTTGAGATATTGAGAGGAGGGGAAAAAACCAACAATGTGACTGTGTCATGTGCGCTGACCTATTTTCGTGAGGAGTGAAGACACAGCGCTTTATCAGAGGAGCGTGGCTGGATAAGCGGCACGAATTCCATGCCCCCTGGCAGCAGCGTGATGCAGGGCCTGTCAAACGTGTGTGAGGATAGCTGCTCGGGACAAGTGGTGAGACGCGGGGTCAGCATATGTACGTGAAGCACGCACACGCACCCCATCTTCGGCACTTGACACCCTCACATTTGCTTGGTGATGCCATGCGGGGTACATAACTGAACCATTAAACCGAGGATTGGCGTGATCCAGCCGAACTTTGTTTCGTTAGAACGGTAATGCCTTGTGTGTGTGTCATACCAGAGGTCCATGTAGATTCCTATGGGCTGGAGTTGCAAATGAATACTGAACAACAGCAGAAGTGTAAAATAACGTTAATTAAACGTGATTTGCGTAACTAATTCCAAGCGTTACATCTGAAACTGAAAATGAAAGTCCATCCATTTCCCATCCGCTTATCTGGTGAGCATTTAATTAATTTAAAATATACTTTAGAACTCGAAACAGGCCGCGGTTCTGAGATCAGTAGCTGTCAGGCTATTTTAGGGGGAACGTGCATGTGTGTGAGAGTGGGAGGGGTGGAAAGGGCACACCATCCTGCCCCCAGCCTGTCACCACCCCCTGTCTACTGCCCCGATGGCTCACCTCAATTAGTCATCGGCAGCTCCTGTCTGCCTAAATCCCAGCCAGCTGGGCCGATTGTCTGCACAGGGAGTGTCTGAACGCGTAGAGGCAAGTCATCAGCAAAACGCTCGGCGGCTGGGTGAATCGAATCAACACCGAACAAAGGTGTGTTTGTGGTAAGAAGACACCACCTAGTGCTGCCCAGCCCAACCCTGGTCCTGGGCAACCCCGGTAGATGCTGTTTTCCTACTCTAACCACTCAATTATGTAAGATCGGTAGCTTATTATTAAATACTGAACCAGGCGTCACACCCGTTGATGCTTCGTGAAGGCCCTTGAAGAAGCCTAGGTGTGTGTATGCCAATTAAGTAGGTCCTAGGTTTTTAGATGCAACAAATGAATAACAATAATAATAATATATTATGGCGCCTTTCAGGACACTCAAGGCCGCCTTGCATGAATTAAACAGCAAATTTACTTTTAATGCAGCAATAAATCAGAAAAACCACATACGAGATAAATGATATGAGTAGCAATAAAATAACAATTCATGAAAGAGAGAAAGCTAATTTAACTAGATGAGTTTCAAAGAGGTGATTTAAATAGAGCATGCGTGAGTGGCTTGGCACCTCCTCATGGGGTGTTCCTCACCATTCACCCATAGCCTCTGGGATAGGCTCCGGACCCTCCGCGACCTTGAACAGGACAAACGGTTTCAGAAAATGGATGGATGGATGAATGAATTTAAATATAGTAATTGAATCCAATTGCCAGGTATTCAAGGAGAGAGGGAGAGCTAAAGGGCTTATAGTATTAAGTCTAACAGAAAGAATGGTGAGTAACTCACTAATATTTATCTATTCAGTGCCCAGCGACGCATGTGCGTCCCCTACCACATGCCCTGTGTTCACTGGCATAGCGGTACTGATGTATGGATGGATGATATTATTCATTAATGCAAATAATTGTTTTTACTACCAACACTCTAGGCAAACAAAAGAATGTTGGCTACTGAAGTAGAAACTTCCTCAAGAGACCGGAAGGGAAACGCGACACGTAAACAGTACATTTACGTCTCAAAGCATGACAAATAATGCTGTTCAGCATGGCCCAGTCAACAAGAGCTTTCCCAGCATATGCATGGAGGACGTTCTCACCAGCTAGGATACGGCCACTTGAATGAAACTTCAGATACCATACAGAAAAAATCCATGCGCTGGTTATATTGGGTTAAGAAAAAATTAATCTACAAACGAAGACCAGATCATTAGCTGCTTCTCTGGGCTTCGAACAGATAAAAACTGAAAACCTGACTGCCGTTCAGACTGCCCTTGTGCGCCTGATTTTTAGGGGTCTGTTTGCGGACCCGTTACTCAGACAGCTCTCCTCAGACGTGTCTCCTTCTGCCCTCTCTCATCCCAGGCACTTCCCGCCTCCGCTGGCTTCCCATCACCACGCTGATCCCTTCATAGCCTTCCATTTCCCCTGGCCCAGCAGAAATTGCCACGGCTGGCTAAAGGCCAGCATCGCCTACTACTGCAGTCTGAGTTGTCATGAATCATGTCTGCAGTTTCCTTACATCTTCCCATCCATCGCACGAAAACTTTTCCCTGCAAAGTTTAATTCGCTGTGTTTCCTTTTAAAGCCAATGCAGAAAGAACAGTATGTGTCTGAAATTCATCAATTAATCAAGAACAGAAGCTTGTCAACAGCTTCGTCAGTGTTTCATATTTATTCATTTAATCCCTTTGGCTGAAACCTACAGTCACATTAGCTGAACGGTTCCCCATCTGAAAGCACAGATTATTCAAAGTATTTTAATGTTCATGTTAATATTTTAATGTTAAAGCTTAAATTCAGCACATAAAGCAAAGTGAAGTCTAGACATGTTTTGGAAAACAGATTTTTGTTGTATCGAGAAGAACATCAAGAATGTCTTTATTGTCACTGTACAGCGAAATTAAGATGCAACTCCAAAATAGTGCATAATAAAACATAAATAAATAAATATATATATACATCCTCATAAAGTACACATACGACACCTGCTTGTATGTTTGTATAACTATTAGAACTTAGCTTTCAAGTCAAAACTTTAACCAAAATAACGAATATTCCAAAAGTGTTTGTTTTTACCGTGGAAAAATCCAGAAACCCAAAACACATAACTATTAACAGAAATGAGGGGTGAGGAAACTGTAACATCACATTCATTTTTGGATAATTGTACCAAACTTATTTGTGGGTAAGAGATGACAGAACGGCAAAACAGGGTTAACTGTAATTGTTTGGCAGGAAAGCGGGTCCTACAGTAAAATCCCGTTATAGCGGACTCGATTATAACGCAATATCGCCTATAATGGACGAGTTCCGCTGGTCCCGGCCGTGCGCCTTTAAGAACATGCAGAAAAAGCATCGAATATAGCGGACTTGCATATTCCGCTTATAACAGACAAACAATTTGGTCCCCAGGGCCGCTTTTAGCCGTAGTTTTGTTCGCTATAACGGACATGCAGGCTCCGCCTACAAGGCGCGTGGCGTGCCGGTGATATCCAGCGCAAATACGCACAGTAGTTGGGATTATTAATAGTCACGCATCAGGTCAGGTGAAGTTGGATTACTACATGTACAATATAATAATCTATACCACAAGTGTGTCTGCTGGGATGTGGCATGAGTAAATGGTGTCCTGTAGTCGTGTTCTGGGGATACAGCAACTCTGGATATAATGGACTGTTTTGCCAGGTCCCTTGAAATCCGTTATAACGGGATTTTGCTGCATAAGTAAACCTGCCTGGACATAGCGTTGTGGTACAACGGTCTGTCTGGTATTACATCCAAAACCATACACTCAAAAAACCCAAGCGGGTGAGATTAATCTCTTTCGTCAAGTGATTCATGTAGCATCATGGAAAGTAACATGTTAGTAATGAAAAAAAAAAAAAGAATTCCCAATGATAATTGGAAAATATATCTTTTCATCACAACCCACCTGAAATATTGCTGTTACTGTACATTTTGTTACACAAACAAAAGGAAATAGTTCATGGAAATTACACTTCACACAAACTCTGTTCTCATTTTTATCGCATAATTATTGGTGTCCTTAAAACTTAAAATAACTCCCGTGGCCTTTAAAATGAGTTCCTTTCGCGTGAAAAAGACACAACCATTTAGTTCGGCACCAAAACATGGTGGCAGACTTCTCTCCTTGTGACACAGATGCTCAGCCCAGACGCAGACATCGAGCCCCTGTTTTCAGAGACCAGTTATCGCACTCGCCTGCTACACATTTTGGGAAAACTGCCAGAGACTGTAATTAAAAATGGAAAAAGAAGGTAAAAAAAGATTGGTCCAGATGCAGTACAGGCCAGTGATGCGCCCGGGCTGATGCTGTTGTGCAGACCGCTAAACCACGCTGCCTATCTGCTGCAGAAATGCACATCCAGCACGACCTCAGGAGGATCTCTGACAGCCCTGAGTTAAACTTCACACTACTTACAATTAATGAATTTAGTTTCCCCTGATTCTGACTGGACTTAGCAGTTTGAAGGTGGACAGATGGATAAATTGAACTTAACATTAACTGTGAATGTTGTTCACAAAATGAGCTTTTATGAAAACACTGTTATTATAAAGGTATAATAAAGTGTTCCATCCATCCATCCATCCATCTATCCATCCATCCATCCATATATGTAGTACAGGGTCCCACGAGAGCCAAGAATCTAGACTAGACAAGAGACATCATGGACAGGCTTGCCAGTCCATCACAGATCGTAAAGCATAATTCTGTGCAAGTCTGGGTTAATGCAGAATTATCTATGAACAGTCAAAAAGAAAATGTGAAACGTAAGTATCATTAAGAGGTTCCCAGTCCCAGTTCCTCTTTAAGTGTCCCTGTACAGCAACAGCAACGCGTTTGGCAACAGAAGTTCCTCTTTTCCTGGTGGACACAAGGGACGTGGTGATATAGCATCAGTGTGATTGTGGGTATTTTTATCTCCGACTTTTTCACAGCTACATGGAAGCTGCCTGGCGTGGAGAGAATGATATCGCATTGATTTTTATTGATAGTTAATGGGTATAAATGCACATGGATGTATGAACCACGAGTGGAAAACGTCCGCAGGATGAATGATTGGGTTCTGCCTCGCTCCCTCCATCTTTCCTTACCTACCACTAGGAATATAATCGTTTCAAGAAGCCAGACTGATGTTCTGTAGCTTACAGTGTGCAATTACTTTTGACGGGAGTAGGGCTTCGGAGCGGGTGTGTGTGTGTGAGCGAGCTGTGAGGAGATGAAATTAATTATCAGTTCCAGGATGTGCCTTTGCCAGGCGCAGGAGTGTGAGAAATTGGCACCTCTGGGAGACGCGCAGGTTATGTTGACGCCGGGGCCCGTCCACAGAACTTTCCGGAAGAGTCATGCGAGATCAAAAATCATGGTGCTTTGGGCCTGTCAGTAGCCAATGGACCGTCTCACTGTCCTTTGGGTAACCTCCAGTCTCCCCCCCCCCTCCCCAAGTGCCACTGGTTACCACATCTGTGTGTAAATTAAAACTGGAAGCTTCTGCAAATGCTAAAGGTCATTATAGCAGATACTATGAAAGTAGTTAGCAAATGAAGGCTCATCTGATGGCATCAGAACAATCACTGAAGACTTTGTACCAGCACACCAAATTTCATTATGGGGAAAAAAAGGTTTGATTACAATTTTACATTTACATAATAATCACCTAACTGTGCACTACTGACCCCATACAGTCACTGCAGAAAAGGAGATATGTTGAAATGTAAGCCTAAACACTTTTTAAATACCAAAAATTATTTATTAGTGTTTCAATGTTTGAATTTCTAGCAACTTTGGGAAGTGGCATATTGTGACATTAAATGCCAAGATACCACTGAATGTCTTCACAGAATATATTAACCTTTAAACTTGAAAGAACTTTACCTACGCAGTAACGATATCTGAAAAATATTTGATTGTTATCCACGGACCTGCCTGTGACCACTGTGGGTAGTGTGGGGCTCTGCAGGTTTAGGGTGTGCGTCTGTGATCAGATGGTTACTAGTTCAAATCCCAGGGTTAGTAGGGGAACTTTGCCATTGGGATCCCCAAGCAATACCATTAAATCTAATTAATGGGTCCGTTTAACTCTGCTTTCTCAACTGTGTATCACGTCGGATAATACATCTGTTAAATGACAAATGTGAAACTGTTCTAATCAGACTCCCAAATAGACCTCTTCTTTTCTGAAATGTGCTTAAGACCTGTAAAGGCCTCTTAATACCACCTTCCTATGGCAGATGAGAGAAGATGAAAGAGAGAAAGAGAATGGTTTTACAGGTCGACTGTAAAGGCTGGTTAGGGCTCTGTGACTCTGGAATTTGGAGGTGGTGGGTGGGCTTGAACTATCACCAGGCTGAGAAACATGTCCAAAGATAGTGGGGGACACATGTGACACCTGACAGCAATGCAGACTTAAAGAGACCATGTACAGCAATATTATGTTTGCCAAAAAAAACATATTGAAGAACCATGGGCACCGTGAGGTCTGATCACTCGGGGCTATAGCCCTGAGTATTTTAACCCTATAGCCCTGAGTATTTTTAACCTATAGCCCTGAGTATTTTAACCCTATAGCCCTGAGTATTTTTAACCTATAGCCCTGAGTATTTTAACCCTATAGCCCTGAGTATTTTAACCCTATAGCCCTGAGTATTTTAACCCTATAGCCCTGAGTATTTTTAGCCTATAGCCCTCAGTATTTTAACCCTATAGCCCTGAGTATTTTAACCCTATAGCCCCAATGTCAATTTTCCTTCAAAAAGAAACAAGTCAAGCCACAGGTAAACTTGAATTAACCCCTGATCATTTTTCAATGGCAATAAAAACGCCCCTCTAAAGAAATATGATAATCGTTTAATTTGGATGTGCTTGGTCATCTGTAAAATCAGATTTTAATTTAATAGAGTCAACTCTGTCCTTGAATTTACATATAAGAAATATGGTAGAACCTGTGTCTTACTACCTTAGTGATCAGAAAATCACTAAGTTGCATTAATAGCAGGAGTCCAACAAATCGATACAAGTGACCTCCTGGAAAACGCTGACAGGAAAGGGGATCCAACGATGGCGACATGGTGACTTCAGCGTTACTAATGCCGAGCGTGATAAAGAAAGGATATGATCTGGTGTCTGGAGGAACATGACATCTGCCAGGTCAGGATGAGGAAGGCGGGGATTTTGCCGGGTTAATTACGGATTGTTAGTCATGGTTACTCAAAAGACTGATGTACTCAGCAAAAAATCAACAAGAAAAACACATGGAACTGTGAGAACGTGCTTCTTCCTCCTGTCTGCAAGCCTTTTCAGTTTGTGTCACATGACTTCCCTTCCCTGAAGTTCAGTTTCATCTCCCTGGTGGATCACTGGTGGTACATCAAGATCGTGAGCGTGGAAATGTTTCATCAGAAACAAAGGAGAGGCGAGTTTGCATTCCATTGCATCCCTCTTATTGATTACACAGGTGATGGTGACCTGACCTGACCTCTGTCCCTGCAAGGTGAGGTGCACCATGGTTACCTTGGCTGCCCATTGTTCTCAGTTTGTGTGTTTAATGTTTACGGATTAATAGTTATGACATAAAAATAGGTTGATTACATCAGCCTCTTTATTTGAAGATTTCTTTTGAAAGCCTTTAAAATCAAGACCACTAGCTAGTCGGATTCAACCCCACCTATACCAAGACAAAAATATGCTAGTAATCCTTACTAAAGAACCCATAAAAGAAATTATAAAGTGTCTTTTTACCTATCGGAGTATGTTGCCTTTTTGCATTAGTGCTTCCTTACACTCTATGTACCACAGATCTTTTTGTGTAAGTTTGGATCTATTGAAGTTGATATTGCATAACTTGAGAACTGCCAGTAGTTCAGCTGGAGATGGGCCAGTTCTCTTAGCTTTCATTCCCAGGCTCCTTAAGAACGATGCTGGCAGGTACCAAATGGGTTTTATATGAAGGAATAAAGCTAACGTGCCTTGATATGGGTGCATCCTGAACCAGAAAGAAAATATTTTTAAGTCAAAAATTGTGCTCAGATCAAAAGTCACACATGAGAAATCGCTTCATTTCCCCTTTGTCAGCATGTTATTCCGCAAAGTTAATAGCATTGAATAACAAGCAGTAGATGCTTGTCTGCTTTTCAGCCTGTCTGTTTCCTTTTGCTGTGTAGGGTCAATAAACATCAAATTCTAAGTGCTGCTGTCATTATTATGATTATTGCTATGATTATTATTATTATTAGCTTTTCACCATTCTTATTGATATCACTTCCCTCTCATTGCCCTCACATTTTCTTCATTCTGTGTACATGTTATATCTTACTGAGATTTTCCACACTGGCTTATGTGTGAGGCTTGTTTTAATGGAGCCTGGGGCCTTTGAGGACAATCTGCCTCTTTGAAATATGCCACACAGCCTATGATATTGGGGGGTGTTTTTCCCACCAAGCAGCCTGACTCCCACCTCAGCTCCCCCGGTGTCTTCGGGGGGGGGGGGGGGGGGGGGGGGGGGGGGGGGGGGGGGGGGGGGGGGGGGGGGGGGGGGGGGGGGGGGGGG
>JAODJX010000129.1:6833402-6848789 GCA_026776945.1 Isichthys henryi | reverse complement strand
CATTGCTTCTGGGATAGGCTCCGGACCCCCCGCAACCCAGTAGGATAAGCGGTTTGGAAAATGGATGGATGGATGGAGTAGCTAGGTAATACAGGGTATTCTTTACCAGATCTCTCACAGAATTTAAAATTAAAGGCATAACAGCAGAGGGTGTCTGGGGGGTTGAAGCCCATGTGGTGCTATGTTGTCCAATGGGTTGACCGGCACAGGGCTGAAGAACAGTCATTCTAAGAGCTTCAAACTGAAAGTGCCTCCCACAAAGGATGTGATTAATGGCAGAGGCTTGAAGTTTGCTCTTTCAACAAGATACACCCGGTTGCAGTACCCAGTGAGTAAGGTGATTCATTCGAACCGCTCCAGTGAAATATCCTGCTGTATAAATGGATAACTGTTAGTCACCATTACTGGATGCAACAGCCGAGCGACCAGACAATAAATTAGGTACAGTGGAGTCCTGTTTCCTAATGGCCAGCTGATGCCTTTAAGGTCTAGTTGTGTCTAATTGGGCGAAGCTTTCAGCTTGCAGGGTCTGGAGTCCCTGGGCTCCATCCCCTTGGATTTCTAAGTTGGACTCGTCTCTCTCAGTGCCAGCGTTATCCTCCAGCGACCAGTCCAGCATCACAGCCAATGAATGTTCAGCAACAGTGGAAGCGTCACAGAAGTCCTGGTTGTTTGGAGGTGAAGGTGCTAGTAAACAGTTTGGCAGGGTACTCCTGGTAGGTAGGGAGCTGAGAGGAAGCAAAAATGTGGACTGTCTGGGGGTCCCTAAAGACTGGGTTGGGAAATACCACTCTAGGGAATACCAGAGGCATGTCAGAGCTACCTGTGTGCTTGATTCTACCCAAGTAGATATAGTTTTCTATGTTGCGCTTAGCATTCGTGTCATAAGAGTCATATTCTGAGATATTTGCTGCTGAAGCCTAGAACTGCCACCGAATAACTGCAGCTCAGTGGTTTAGGACACCATGCTTCTGCTCTGAAGGTCACTGGCCCAATTCCCTGGGGTGGCAGACTGATTTCACCATTGGGCCTTTGAGCAAGACTCTTAACCCTCATTTGTTCCAGGGACTGTCTGGCCCTGCTCTCTCAAATGTGCATCACTTTTGATAAAAGCTTTTGCCGCATAAATAATTAAATTGTTTCGACCCTGTCTTTTTCTACATGTTAGGCAGGCGCGTTGAATAAGAGGCTAAGCAATCAAAGGATCTTGACTGAGACTGAGATTCCAGTCGGAGTCATTTTTAAGCAACAGCACTGCCAGGGTGGAGCTTCATCCATGTGAGGGTAGGTCTACTCCACCTGTCCTGCCTCAGCCCATCAGAGCCTCTGGGCTGTTCCACGATGGCTCAACAACCGTGCATGAAGATTATAGTCATCATCTGCTCTCATAAGCGCATCCTCAGGCTAACTGCCAGCCCTGTTGTGTAAAGGGAGCCATTCTCACCATCTCACAATGTACTGTAAATGGAAACCACCTCTTCATCAAAAGGCACTGGCATGCAATCAGAGCAACAGCTATTAATCAATGTAATTATGCGCACATTTCTGCAAGTACCAATAACGTTTATTCCAGATATGTTGTTGTTTTGCTCTCAGAACTGGAAAAGGGCAGATCTGTCTTGGGAAACTCTTCCCGTGTAGATGAGGCCATGTCATTTTCAGGAACAGTAATAATAGCTACTTTGTGTTTTTTTTTTTCCCTGCTCTGGTCAACAGTGGGATCCTATATCACTCAAGGCTGCCCCCTGGTATCTGATGTCACTGGTGGAGGGATGAAGTTTCCCCTGGACTCCACTTCAAACGAAAGCCGCCACTGCCAGTAATTCAAAGTCATTCTTTTTTTCACATCATCGCCTTTGTCTTTTCTCGGCAATTACAAAAAACACCCGTGTGATTTCCATAAACTAGTACCCGGCATTAACTGGTGTTTACGATGAAATTCCAAAACTCAGAAAACACACAAAGAATACAAGTGTATTACACAATGCGGCGATTATAATGAATGATTATTAATAACATGATCAAAAACTTCTCCTTTTTTTGAGTTTTTCTCACTGAGCCTGTTCCCTCAGAACCCTGGGTCTCCGGTTTCAGACGGCGCCCCATTTTCCTCTGAACTTCCACGCTTTCGTTACACTGTTTAGGGACGTGGAACCGGCAGGGATAATAATACCCAGCATGCCATTTATGGCAGTTCCAGGCCGTGTATATAGCAAAAGGCCATGGTGAGCATTAGCCTGCCGGATCCGACTCACTTGGCTTTGTTTCCCACCCTGTTTATTTGCCCTTTTTGTCGCTCTGCTTCCTTGGGGTTCGTTTTCCACCTCATGTCTGCCAGGTGTGAAAACCGTGTGAAACTGTCTTTGATACATTTTACTTAATTATCAGGTGCTTTTATCTAAAGCCATGTTTTGAGAAGGCAGGGTCAGTCCCCTTAGCAAGCGAGTTTAAGGGCCTCGCTTAAGGGCCCGATGGCGACATCACTCTGGCGACCCTGAGATTTGAACGGGCGACCTGCCGATCACAGAAACAGCGTCCAAGCCTAAAGAAGTACATCACCTCATGCCTATGCATGCACTCTGCTTCAGTTATTTGTGGAATATGCCTCACGACCCCTTTTTGCAAGCATCTCGGAAATCGACTCTAAGTATCAGAGTTGAAATCCCATGAGAGTGCTGATATTACAGGGGCTTCGGGGGGCAGTATTTTGCCTCATTCCTCCAGGGTTAGAGGTTTGAATCCCACCTCCACTCTGTTTGTAGAGTTTGCATGTTCTCCTTGTGTCCTGGGGGGGGGTCTTCCCACAGGTCAAAGCCAGTCTGGCTGAATTTGTGTTTCTAAATTGCATATAGTTTTTCTGGTTGTGTGTGTGTGTATGTGTCCTGTGATACACTGGCATCCCATTAAGGGTGTCCCCAGTCTACTGTAGGTTCCAGACCTCCTTTTTGCATCAACTGGGGTAAGCAGTTGGAAGACAGATGGATGAAAATATTCTTTTTCTTGCAACAGGCTCATGTTTGTAATATTGAGAGAAATACAAATATATCTGCTTTAGCTATTTTCCCCATCTTCCCTAAAGACTTATTTGGTACAGAATCACAGCCCTGAGTTAATCCCCGGAAGTGCGTGGCTGGGGACACCCTGGATTGGATGCCAATTCATGGTAGGGCCCACAGTCACCATAGGAATGACGTCACGGCTTCACCTAATCGCCTGGGCTGTGAACGAAAACCCGCGCAAACACAAGAACAGCCAAACTCACACACAACGTGAGAGGTGATATTCAAACCCTCCCCCAGTGCTGGAGGCGTGAGGCTACAGTGCCAACCGCCAAGCTTCTGAACCACCCAGCTCGGAACCACCCAGCTCGGTATTATTTTAATATGTTAATATGTTATGAAAATATGTTTTCCAAACAGTTCATTTTTATGCATTTAGCACATAAAACTCTGCTCATCGTGTCATTCAATCATGCACCGAATCAAAACTACAACTTTCAAACACTACACTGCTTGTCATGCACACTTAATCTAACTTGAGTGAACACTGAACAAGCCAGCAATGTCATTTAATTCCACCACCACACATGATAAACATGAGAAGCCCACAAGCTGTCCTGGGTCAGTGGGCACCCGCCTATCCTTCACTATCACGGCTGCCGAGACCTCCGTTAAAAATGACGTGGAAAATCCTGTCTCGTCCTGGAGCTCCTGGCAGCGGTCCCGAGGCCGTCGGCGGAGAAAGCGCGGGAATGAGAGACGGCAGGCAGAAAAAGGAAGAGGCTGTCAGGAGTTTTTTTTCCTCTTTTTTGTCCAAAGGGGAGAATAAAGCTCGCAGTGTTGTGACTTGCATCAGCTCTCCAGCCTGGAAAGCATCAAGACGCTTATTTAGAGAAGACAGTGGAGGGTCTTGCTGCAAGCATCACAAAAGAGACTGTTGTGTGTCACCGCCTTTTCCTTGTAAAGTTAATCTCCTCGACATTTTCCCCCCTGAAATGTAAGACATGTCCAGCTGCACTGTATATGAAGCTTAAAGTACCTATTCAACGCCAGCAGTCTTTGTCAGTGGTGCTTTTTATTATATTACCTTACAGAGATGTGGCATGAAAGTTTCTTCATGAATATATGAAAGATAAATTCTTTGAAACTTACTGGTCATGGTGACCATCCATTCACCTTTAGACCACTTATCCTGGTTGTAGGGGGTGGGAATTCTATTTCAGACATAGGACACAAGCTTTGTGTACAACTGGCCATATGTACATGGAACACACACATACTGTGAGCTGTATGGAGATGCTGAGTGGCCTAACTTCAGGAAGAAAGGGAATGTGGGAAGGAACCACTTCCCACTCACAGAGTAGATGCTAGATTCGAACCCCCAAAACTAGAGGTATCGGGCAACAGTTCTACCCACAGAGCCCCCCATACAGTGATCATATATAGCAATGAATATAAACCGTCAGCTTATTTATAAGAACTTTTCAAGCTGTTTCTGGATCATTGAATCAGAATCATGAACTCTTACATTTTTCCTCAACAACACATGTTTAAAAAGCTACTTGCTGTGAATTAAAGTGAACTGCATCCCTCGGCCGACTCTTACCCACAGTGACTTGGAGTGTAAAACCTTCAAATAACTGCAATTTCACGTTAAGTGTCTAGTTCGGGGATAAAAGAGGGGTCACCTCAACCCAGACAGCCAAGCACTTAATCAGTATGCCTCCTATAGACCAAAAATGGATGTGCAGAGAAATAATAACTGTATAACACTGATTGTATATGTTTAAACCAACAGCAGAACAGCTATTAATCACAGCCTTCCTACTGAGGGCAAATCATTACTGTAATGTTATCAACAATAAGCACAGGCCCATACGAGTAAAGTGGCTATGGAAGGTCATCGTCAGGTAGGGACACTGAAGGCAATTCAAGATTAATAAAACATAGTCTATACTAGATACAGGTCATCACTTTGACATGGTTTGCAAAGCGTCTACATACTAGAATAATAAAAATATAATTAAGAAATCCAACAGCAGTGTAACTCTAGATATCCATACTTCCCTCTACGATGCGCAACCATTCATTTGTTGTTAATGCAAACAGGAATCTTAATTATCCATAAAAACTTGCATTAGCAGCAGATATGCAACTATTCTGAGAAAGAGCAATCAATAAATTTCGTAAGGAAATACGCGCTGTAGATTTTAGATTAAATATTGATATATTATAGAGAAAAAAGTACCCCCCCCCCCAAAAAAAAATCTTTAATAATGCAGTATAGTGTGCTGCAGGTAGGCAAAGTGAGGCAGTACTGTGCTTGTAAACAAGGGAAGGTGCATAATTTGAGAGAGACTGCCAGGTAGGCAGAACATGGATTTGGATATTTTTTTGCCAGAAGGGGCGGATCTGCTGTAGGCTCTGACCAATGGAATCCTGGTTGGCTTCCGCATTGGCCCCGCCCACATGCCCGTTACACAGCTGCTGGCTGAGCGTTGGCACTGCAAAATGGTCTCCTCCTGGACTCATGTGACGTGATCAAACGCCCGCGTCTATACACAATAATAAAGTCAGATTATAGACAATGCTTACAGTAGATAACCAAGCTGATAGTACACAAATTCAGCTGTCCTTAGACGGACGCCTATTATGTTTATCCTGACATGACAGTGATATTAGTGGTTATAACGTTATAACGTTATATTTGTACATTGCCTTTCAAACACAGATCAATAAAATGGTTAATTATATTTGCTTAAAATTGATTATGTATTTGTTTATGGTCAGGCCGAGTGAATAACACATAAATGAGATCCCTGAGTTCCATTCGTTGCTGCCAGAAGAACAGACGCTGTGTCATACTCGCGTGACACTGTAACAGAAGAACGAGAATGCCACTTCTGCGGAATATCGACCAGGAATCTTTTTATGGAGCTCCTGTACTCATCAGGATTATAGGAAATAAATTCTGACTTTAAAAAGAACTATGCAAATAAGCAGATATTAATAAAATTGGCTTTTTAATTCTTGTGAGGATGCTAAGAATGCTAGAAAGCATTCATAAATGGAGTCTGAGTCTTGAGTGTACGGAGGCAGAAATAAACCCATTAGCGTATTGGCACAAATTTGCAGCGAGTGGTTAATTCACTGCGTTTTCTCATCATCGCTCAGAATAAAGAACAGGCAGAGCTGCACGTGATCTAGCCACTTGTGCCCCTGCTGGATCTATATTTTGGGTTGTGTTGTGTTAGTGGCGGTCAGACAAATTCACATTGAACAAAAAAAAAAGCACCAGAAGGTTTTTGCAGAATAACCTCCTTCCAGTGCGATGTCTCCTGAAAGAGGGTACATTGATATCAGAGTTGATGTGCACTTGTATGTCGGGAGCAGCGTGAGAGTGTGTGTAAGTTGGGGTGGTGTCCTGTCCAGGGTGCCCCCCCTGCATCGTATCCTGAACTTCCTAGGATTGGATCCAAGCTCACCATGAAAAATTAATGAGTGGATGGATTACATTACATATGTTAAATTAGGTTATATCATATTCTGAAGGGTAGGTCTTTGTAGTAATTGCCCACACAGGATATATCTGGTGCCCACCTGGTGTGGCGGATGTGTGCACGGTAAACGCCCACGAACGCGTGGGAATGCGCTGAGATGCTAGCGCAATGCAGATGTTTCACAAGTGGGGTGAGAAAATGATCAAGGCCACGGCTCGCACAGATCTTATCGCACGCTGCCCCCGTCACAAGACACAACGAGGAGATATCATCAGTGTCCCTGTTGCATAGGGACCCTTGGTTTACCATTAAACAAACAGATGCTGTTTTGCTTAGACATTTACACTAAAAGGTTCAGTTGAGGCACCTTTTACAGACATCCTAAGCTGCTTGCACAAAACATTTAGTTTTTTTGTGAGGTACTGGTCAGTATATGTGTCCCCTCATTCATCCATCTGCTTATTCTGGACAGCGTTGAGAGGCCTGATGCTTATCCAACGCCTATATATATGCGTAATATATAATATACATTATGCATTTTAATTCTCAGATTAATATTATTCTGTAGAAATATCTGGGGCAGAGTTAAGGATAGCAGCAACATTTGCATGAAACGGGACTGTTGTTTATATAGCAGTTATTCATGAAATGATACGCTCGTAAGTGACGGCAGTCTGAAATAACAAACGCTGACTTGTCACACATGAATTTCGGCTCACTTCCCATGACTGACACCAGGTTTGTTCTGCTATTTAAAATGGCTGCAGTTGGCAGAGTATCACAGGTGGCACCTGACCTAATTTTGTAACATCCAGAGATGAATATTCCAGGCAGCAGCGCTACAGTAACTGTGACTGTGTTGATCTCCACAACATCTGGGTGCACTAATTTCATTATCTGTCACATGTAGCCATATGTAGGTCTTGTGAAGATATGATCTTTGTAATCTATTCCCAGCTTATTACTTATTTAAGAAATGTTCCCACAGCAAATGTTTATCAAAGGGGATAAACGTACACTCACTGAATAAATACATTTTCTGAATAAACTAAATTTCTGCTTTTCAGAATAAAGCAATTGATACAATCTCTGCATTTGGATTTTATTCATATTTTAGGAAGTCTGTCAGTTTTCATTAGGTTAAATAATTATAATAATCATTACTTTATTGATCCCTTGGGGGAAATTGTCTTTATGCATCCACCAGCTTGCTCACTATAGGTGAGAGTCAGCTGGCTGCAAAGTGTGGCCACCCGTAGCGGCGCCCAGGGAGTTGGGGGTCAGTGCCTTGCTCAAGGACCCACAGACATGCTGAGGTTGGGCTTGAACTGGGGACCTTCTGAGGCTTAGCCCACTGAGCCACATGCTACCCCTTATATATGGTATTATTGTATATAAAATCCAGCTGCGATCATCATAAAGTGGAAAGCTGGGCCCCTTTAGCAAATGGGGCTTGTCCAGTGTGATCTCTGCTTGCCAGCACTTCGTTCAGCTTACCTGGCATCTGAGAATGTATGGCATTAACAATACCTGTGTGAACCGATTGTGTGCTATATGCCATTCAGAAGGATGGGGCATTCCCCGCTGTCGTTTTTTACACAATCCTTCCCCTTTTGGTATGCACTATACATGCGAGAATGTAGCTGCGTTCTGTTTGTGAAGACCTTAGACCACCGAAACCTGGGTTTGAGCTTTGACAGCCATTTATATTGATTCATACTCTGTTCTGGGAATATCCAGATACGCTAACTAAACCTAGTTATATTTGTACAATCCTAAGTGAGATATCTGTCACTACATTGATGCATTGATGCTGCTAATCCAGTCTAGAGTCGGGGTGATTCTGAAGTTTAACCCTGGGAGAAAAGGGCACCAAGGTGAAGGCATTCTGAATGGGATATTGATATATATCACAACATTTTCAATTGTTATTCATTTGCTTGGCATTACGTGTGAATGTCATTCTCTTCGTACGATTGTTCAGTAATCAAGGTGATACATTTCGGAGGGTTTAGACTCACAGAGAGATGGGGAATCATCTCTTGATGTCATTGGCGTAATCACTTTTACAGGGCGGAGGGTGAAAGCTGAGCTGCGGTGCAGACAGCTTGTTATCCCACGCTAATGTCCAAGATCCGATCAGCGGGCATCAATAAAACAGGACGGCTGAGTGCAAATTCCAGACGAAGTGAGCCAGCGGGGAAAACTCAAGCTTCTGCGAAGTCACACAGGGAGCCGTCTCATGTAAATGGTCCAGCAAAGAAGTAAATAATACATCAGTAGCAACGAATGACGACAGAGCGATGATACTCAGACTCTAGTTAGAGGACAAGAAAACCATCTCTGGCATTATAACGTAATTACAAAGCACATAATATTCCTTAAATTTTTGCTGATATGCTTAGAAACTCTCGTTTAAAGTAGGACGCTAAATACGCTAAAATAGATCAGGGCCACCCTGAAACTCTCTTTTAGTTCCTGTCTTTAACTATGATGCGACCAGGTGTGTTCACGCACTTATGTCACCTCTTACAGGTAGTTTAGGTCAGTATAGGACAGTGTCAAAAAGGTCAGTACACAAAATTTTGTCAGTTATGCTAATGCTCTGCCCTCTGAAATAAAAATGTTAAGCACTGAAGTATTTAATCCATTGGTAAAAGGGCCCCATGTTTACTGAATTTTCAACTTCAAGCTGGATTATCCTAATTGTTTCAAGACTTTTTTTTAATCGTATATGAAATGTAATTGTTAGTCCATTTACTCCATAGCTGACATGTCTACATGTCATAGGTCTCTTTTAAGTTTACCGTTTGAATGTATAAAATTTTGTAAAACCACTTCTATATAACTGCTAAATGAAGGTAAAAATATGAAAAAAAACTAAATCCTGTCTAAGAATGGATCGTCACTCAAACAAACTGTTTTGCTTTCATGGCAAACACTTACTGTGCAGCAAACAAACAGAGACCCGGAACAGGGAACGGGAACGTGGAATGCTCGGAATTTGATTGTTGCTGCTCTCTTCCTCTCATACAGAGCCCGTTATGTCAGTGTTTTGTTGTGGAACACACTGCTGTAGTGTTCTGTGGGGTTAGAAGTGGGATGTAAAACACTCTGCTCTGTTCTTTTCCATTCTCACCCCCCCCCCCCCCTAGAACTTTCTATTCTTTATTCAGTATTAAGTTTTACACAAGCTGGGCTGCCACCTCAGTCAAAGAAACACTATTTTGTTTTCCTTCAAACCTCTTATAGATCAGGAAGCTTTTGGCAACCGACTGCTTGGTAATAGGTGCCTGGGACTGTAGTAATGTTTCTTGGATGAGCATAAAAAGACCATGCGGAGAATTCCTCAGCCCCGATTCGGGTTCCTCTGACATCGGAGCTGCCGGCTAGGCTTCCCACTCTTTCATTTAGCCAGGAAAAACTGTGTGAGATTGTCTTTTACAGCCCTTTGGGCTGCATCCCTTTTTCCTAAGTTGGATTTCAAGAAACGGTAACATCGGTACGTGAGTCAAAAAATGTGGAAAATGGCTTCAGAATGTTCATCTCTTTCAATAAGACGCGAGGAAATATTTCAAGAAAACAGTTTCTGAGATGAACCTTGAACATATGACTAAATACAGTATAAAGATATTTACAGCCGTCAAAATGTCTTAAGATTAGGGAAACAAAGACGATTCTCTTTTTGAAAAGAAAATCTCAAAGATTTTATTAAAATGAGCTCTTCGGTCAACAGAAACCATATTAAAGGTCAAATAGCTATTGTGGGTTGATGTTTCAGTTCCAGTCCTACAATGTTTGTGCTGCAGAAGCGGTTACACTGGCTATTTATATCTGCATAAAGATATTCTGTCAAGGGGGCTTGTGGCTTCACAGCAAAACACATGCAAATTGCATTATGCTCTTGCAATCATGACCCTTAAACCCAAGTGTTGCAAACAATGCAAATCACTATGAATTTTAGCATCCGCTTAGAATCTCAATATTAACGTGACGTTTTTTGGAGTAATTTACATAGTGCCAATAATTCCTGTACAATTATTAATAATTTAAGGGCAGACTACTACATATCTAGCTAACATAATGTAACGTAACATAATGTAAAGTAATGTAGCATAACATATAACATTATTTTACATTAGACGGACAATGAACAGACACACTAATAACTCTGGGAAATTGGTGCACGGAAGTGCTGTCTATGACACACATAAAGCTAAACAGCAAAACATTAACACTCAATAACATGACACTATTGCCACATTAGTGATGATGCCGTTTTAGTTTAGGACCTGCTCTGACTGGAACCAGTGACCAGTCCACAGTCCAGTCTAAGTTTCCAGACTGTCAGGCGGTGGCAAAAATCGACAATAACTGCAAATGACCCTAGAACCGTGTTTAAATTTAACATATTAAGTATCGTTCTTGGCTGGCAGGCAGCCCAGAGAAGACGATGGGCCTTTTCCTCTTCACTTAGAGCCTTGTGAAAACAAAGATGTAAATTTCAGATGTAAAGTTCACGGCCCCCTGAAATCTGTCCACAGACAGCAGGCTAAAAAGACCTGGTTTACAGTATATTTTACATGCCTTTCCCACTCTTTGTTTCTATCGGTAACTTCCAAACAGCTTAGCCTGGAGACAAATGATACCCCACTTGGACAGAAACCTGTGGATAACGGCAAGCCCAGACAGCCCGAAACCCAGAGCTTAAGCCCCTGACTTAAGAAACTGATTCAACACTGACATGCCTTTCCTGGGGCTGTACGGGTGTTTGTAACCTGCCAGTGCCGGAAAGCCTGGAACTCACATCATAAGAAAAATATTTATTAGTTGATGAATGGACTAACATCCCATCCAGGGTGCACCCCAGTCTTGTGCCCTATGCTGTCTGGATATCCTTCAGCACCCCAACCAACGAACCCTGCACAGGATTATGGTTGGTAAATAGATTGATGGATGTGAGTCAGTTCTCTGTTTACCTGACTGGACCTGTTATGTGTATTAGAGCAAGTATCCTTTTTACAATTCAGAATAATTAATTTCAGGTTGCTTGTTCTTAAAGAGCTTTGGATATGTGTTTACTACATGACAATGATAATTATCTTTATGATTATAATACCCTCAGGAGGTTAGCTGAACTAAACCCTAGCTATTCATGTGAACAATGACAGTCATTTAGTCAAAAAATAACATCTTTCCCTCAAACTCCAGATGGCACCTACTTTGTATTTATATTATATTATTATATATTTAATTCGAGGTTCAAAATCTTCACTGGCTGCAGGCCACAGGTGAATTGTGCTGCTTGCTTGTTCAGCCACATTCAGTTCAGCCACACAAAAGTATAAAGACAGTACAAAACCACGACAGATAGTGTAAAACACTACAGATAGTGTTAAACAATATCAACAATTCAAAACATTACAAGTGGCGCAAAATCAATAGAGATTGTGCAAAAGAGTACTGGCAGAGCAAAAAGAACACAGATAGTGTAAAACTAGACTATATGTAGTCAGTGGCTGATAAAGTGCAGTAACAAATCTGTGAAGTGCATTTCGCACGGGAAATGCGTGTGTTGGAAACCTGAATGGCTTGTAAAAAGAAGGTGTTCCACCTACAGCATTAAATTGTGCAGGATGCTTTAGGCCAATGAGTCCATGATACATTTATCTCTAACCTGCTTCTCATCGCCCAGGTTTGGGAGCCCATAAGGCTCTTCATGTACTGAGGTAGGAAGCCATAAAATAGGACGTGACCACATTGGCCTGAGCACACATCACCCGGGGGCCCCCAGGGGCCGTATTCCCTGCGACTCTCCCAGGAAGCTTAAGGTGGCTTTGTCCATTAACCACGCTTAGAAGGAAGTCATTCATATAAGATTTCACATTGATTATCCGTGCAGGAATTCCAGATTAGTGAGATTAAGGAATTCATTCATGGCAAAAGTACGCTACCGTTTATTTTCAGGCTTACTTGAAGTCCGCTTAGTCACACTTAGACGATTCTGTAATTCTTCCTGTAAGTTACTTCTTTTGGCTTCCTGTCACGTCAGCGGTTTACCCGGCTTGCTGTTGTTGTTGCTGCTGCTGTGGTTGCTTTGTACCAAATACATGCTGTAGCTTAATTAATGTATGCTTCTTTTGATGTTAAATAATACAGGAACTTCAGGTTTATAGTTTAAGTCAAATAAAGTTTCTCTGAAGTAGCCAACATCCTCAGGACGTATAAGCACAGTAAGTATAATTAGATGCATGCACACAAGGAATATGAAAAAAGGCAGCTTTTGGAACAGAATACAGGTTCATTTTGGAAAATGACAATGTGCTCCAGGGGGACAAATGTGCTCCAGACGTCCCCCTGTCAGCTGGGGATGCGGGAAATGTAGCTGCTAACCTTTAGCATGTTACTGACATTTACATCTCCACCAGTACCTTTGTACCAGGAGACATATTCCCAGTTGTCATCTTTCCTTCATTTGTGCGCCCAGTAGGGCTAAAGCAAGACAAAAAAAAAACAAGCTAGCGCCAATGTTAAGCTAACAGTGAAGCTGAGCTAATACATTGGCGACAGCAATGCTATGCTACTGGGTGCTACATGCTAAAGTAAGCTCTCAACAGACAATGATGAACTAGACACAATGGATAGATGTTGACTTGAGAGCTGTTCTTCAAAAACAGGCTTTGAGTCTATATATGTCCAAATTGGGGGTGGGGGGTGGCTTTGATGTGTCAATGAGGTCATCAGATGGGCCCCTTTCTTCTTCAAGATCAATGTAATGAGCACATGTGGCTGGAAGTATATAATCAGTGAAGCCTTCCATGTAGGTGGCTGGGAACAGATTCAGCTCTGACACTGTATATGACTGTATAATACATCTGTCCCTCCAGCAGCCTCTTATCCAACCAACTTTGCAATGATCTGAGGCTTGTCCTGCAAGTGAGTCCCTGCATGGGACATCAAGGCAAAACAAATGAGATTAAGAATACAAGACTCAGTTGTTGAGTGAACAGATATTTTTCCCCTTGCTTGGCATGAATTTACACAGGAGGAATATTTGCTTGCATTCCAGTCATATGCAATGTGGACTGTACATTGTTCAGGTGAATGGGTCAGGGGTCAGGGGGCAAAGGTCAGCATCTGAGGAGGAGTGAGAAGACCTGGACCGAGATGAATCCTTCATCGCGAAGGGTGATAGTGATAGTTAAGACTAGCAACTTGAGGAGTGAGTCACTACGCTACTGACTTCAGAGAGAACCGGAACCTGTAAGAACAGTGATAGCCGCAACCAAAGTCCAAGGCTCGCCTTTTGTAGAAGTGACGTCAATGTCTTCCATTCACTTGAAATATTCCAAAGGTTTAAGAAGCACGATGGACGATTCATCCAAAGTGCTCTCTGTGGTTTAAGTTTCCCCTCATTTTGCATGTACTTTAGACTATGAGGCGTATTACACATCACTGCAAGGTATTTTGTGCCAATGAACCAGTGAACGCTTACTCAGAATTCTGTGCAACGAGCTAATTTTAAAACTGTTCTCCTGTATCTCCTTCCACCCACTGTTATCTGTACTCGTCACCCTGTATGTGAAACTGCCATATCCTCTTTTAGTTCTTAACCAACTATAGTTACAGATCATCCAAGTACATCTACCATACATCTGCATAACCTCGTATTACAACACCATGACATGACCTCAGAATAGCCATAGACAAAAATGCAAACGGGATCACTTTTGGGAGAAGCATAAAATAATATTTATATAGAGATGCCATGAGTCTCATTTCCTACGGTCACTTATCTGGAGATGGCGATCTGTCATGTCTTTTGCAACCTGGTTGAAACCACCAGTTTGTTTGTCCAGAACTTGATTATTCCCATCTTCTCTGCCCAGTTGCTCAGGGTTGAGGCCATTCATCAATTCCAATCGAAATCAGGAAATGGAAGTGGAGTTAGGATTGTAAAAAAAAAACTATAGGGGACAGAATTAGAATTGAATTTGAATTCCACTTCCAGTTCCATTTCCTGATTTGGATCGGAATTGATGAATGCATTCCGGAATGGCCTCTTTCCCGCTGTTGCTCTTGCCCAATTCTCATCTCTACAATACTGAAGCTCGCCCTTTCATCACTGTGTAGGATCTGACTAGATAAGTCACGCTGAGCTGCCATCGATTCTCGCCACCTACTGGGTGTATTTTAACAAATGTTTGACATTCTGAGGTATTGACAGCTTTTTACTTTGACTCTTCCAACCTTAGTGCACGTTAATTAGGACACAAAGATACCGAACTTTCATACTTGCTGCAGCCATAACAAACAAATCACATCCTCCACATTGTGTTCTGTGATGACAATAGGATAATCATAAATGAGTGCCTGTGTAGGTCTGAAGCTGCTTCAGAAGCATCCACACTGCTCACCCTGACTGCAGACAAAAATATCATGTCCTACGCGTGGAAACAAACCGTCAGATTAATTTGATATGTTTTAAGAGATTCATATCTCAACATTTGGACTAAACTCAGCTAATCTACAAAGCAAAATAAGCTCTTCCTCTCATTACAGGAACTGCATACTTAGTTTTAGTTTACACAGAATCCAGTTACTCAAAATACATCATATCAACCTTATTTTCTTTTTGAAATGGAGCATGTTAAAACTTTGAAGTCTATAGGTTTTAGGATAAAGGTTTTTGTTGTAAATCTGCCCTCCTGTGATTTGGTTGTATCCAAAAAACAGGCAGGTTCTCACTGAATATGGCTTAAACCATCCATCCATCCATTCATCCATCTATTTTCCAAACCGCTTATCCTACTACTGGGTCGCGGGGGGTCTGGAGCCTATCCCGGAAGCAATGGGCACGAGGCAGGGAACAACCCAGGATGGGGGGC
>JAODJX010000129.1:6762279-6777315 GCA_026776945.1 Isichthys henryi | reverse complement strand
CCACCCCTCCCCTTTGACGGGTCTAAGATCTTCAGCACCTGCCGTTACCAAGAAGCTACATACTGGGTTGCGTAATCTTTGACTTGGGTGGCTGATGCGTCAGTTGACTTCATTTGTAGCTTGTTCTTGGTTTTAGGGTGACCATATCTGACTATAGCCCCCCCAGTTTCCAAAGTGCTCCCTCCTTTTACACCACTGAGCCTCCGCCCGTGCTGTGCGGGAGACCCGTCTCCGCAGAGGAGAAGTGATTTGTTTATTCACAAGGACTGGGATAATTTCTCCATCTCCTCGTGTCTTCTGACAGAAGCGTCCCGTGTGAGAGTGGTGTTACATAAGCCGCCCTTTATTGAGCCTGCAAACACAGTTCTTGTTGTATTCTTCTTTATCCCTTCTTTCTGCTGACACTTCTCCACTGCAGGATAATCATCATATTTTTTATCATCTCTATAAAGTCACAGATGATGATGTTTTTTTTTTTTTTTTTTTCCTTTTGTTTTATGTGTCCATGACTCATTCATTTCAGGGTGCCGGAATTTGTGAGGGAGAAGCGCTTTGGTAACTGGCTGAGGGACGCCCGCGATTGGGCCATCTCTCGCAACCGGTACTGGGGGACGCCCATGCCGCTGTGGGTCAGCGATGACTATGAGGAGGTCAGTACCTGCGCGGCTGCGTGGTTTTGAACCTTGTTTTCCTGTCTGGTTATATATATATATATATATATATATATATATATATATAAAAAAAGGTCAGTCAGTCAGATGTGTTGCACAAATAGCTTTAGGTGTACATTTCTTTACTTGTTTATCATGTCTTTTTGTAAAAGTAGTAAGATGACAAGAAGTTGTCTGGGTTTTTTCATGCGTTAAAAATCTAGAGAATCTGTCCTGGAAGACCTGTCAGAAGAGTCAGAGCGTCTGAAACATTGTCTTGAGTAATTTTTTTTGTTTTGTGTTCGTTTTTTTGGATGTTGTTCGAGCCAAGCGCTTAATTTTTAGCAGTCACCTGAAGGAAACTTGACAAAGTTTGGCCAGCGAGAAGATAAACTGCAGAATACCAGTCCAGCGGCGAAGCTCATAAAATGCTAACTTAATTTAGCCCCCAGAATTGGGTTGTTTCGGGCTTTGAAAAATGAAAAGAGCGATTCAATAAAAGAAGGACAGTGACCTGCTTCCTGAAAATAGCATAATGGCTGTCTCCAAGCAGCGGTCTCCAGGGTGCCTGTGACTCCCTGAGCTTTTGTGGGGCCAGGAAAGTAGATCTCACGCCCCCCCCTTGCCACAGCGTCCATATCTAGGCCGTTTTTGCCTAGGCCCATCCGAGAACTGGAACACTGGGCTAGCTGCACTCCACTAAGCGTGGGACACACTTTGCATAACTGCTCACTTTGGCACAGCCCATGACGTTTTGAAGTTGTGCGCTGCGTACGAGTCTCGTACGTTTCAAGGGGCTCCGGAAAGAGTGAAATGACCTTCCTTGGCTTGTAATTTCTCCTACTAATGAGGCGTAGGTTTTATAATAAATGGTTTGCAGTTTAAGGGTCTGCTACTGTCTGCTTCAAATGCTTATCACATCTGAAGTCACTTGTGGCTTTCCAGCATATACTGACTTAACAGTGGATGTCATTCTTAAATGGAACTCTGGAAAACTTGATTGCACTGTTAGTTCCTCATATCTATATGTAGCTGTATGTATCACAGGCTGCTAGAATATGACTTCTGAGGCCATAGAGCTATCCCACAGATACTAGTATTCCTACGTAGTAGGAGGGTGGGTCTGGATGCTCAGTCTTTTTGCACCTTAGAATAGCGTAACTGAGTAGGATATTAATCAGGGCATTATTAATGGATCTGGCACTGAGCAGTCTCATAAATCAGTTTTTTTGCTTTGTAGGGTTATTTACACAAAATGGCTCCGGCGTCAGGTGGCAGTATTAATTTCCCTCTCGGTTATGAGGGAGAATCACGGCTTCCCCCTGGCAACTTACTGTGAAGTTCATGATGCTCTGCCACGAGAGGAGAAACGTGAAATGGCCAAAAATAACGTCCATGTCGGTGTACGGTGACACAAAATAGCGATGGAGCGAGAATACTCATGAAGTGTCACATGATCTGTGGTTTAATGAGATTCGGATGTAGCAGGCGCCAAAAAAAACCCCAAGCAATTAAATATACTGACAAAATTATCTTGAGTAAATACAACATGACAGTGTCAGTAGTTCAGCCAAAAACAGAAAAGTGTCTGCTTATCATTGGTCCCAGCCCCCCCTCCCCTCCCCACCAGTGCAGAGGAACTGTATTTCTGTGTGTTTATTTTTCCATGACATGACAAACTTTATTTTTTGAGCCTGTTTGAAGGTTTGTTTATATTGGAGGGTTTAAGAAAAGGCCAATCAGTTTATCTAGTGGGACGTTTTGGTTATAGTGCTGACATGATGTGACAACTAACATCCACCCTTCTGTTCCTCTCAGGTGGTGTGCGTGGGGTCAATAGAAGAGCTGGTTGAGCTCACTGGAGCGGAAGTAACCGATCTTCACCGGGAGAGGTGAGTCATAGATCGTCTACTGCGATTACTGCACGTATATCTCTGTTCCCTGACAGTGTTGAGTAACGTTACCGCCAACCACTCCGGAATAGAGTAGGATCGCTTTCGGTGATTAATTACTACCCTCTGTTCTGAGAAATGCATTCTGTATATGGGTACCGTAATGGTGGAATCCTGCTTGGTCCCTCTTTTCGTTGGCTAAATTATCGTGGGAGCAGTTAGCGCTGCGCTAAAGTAGTAACCAAGGCCATTTTATGGTTTTATGAATAATTTAGTTTCGTTTTCAAATTATACAAGTCAATATGTCAAACCAATCTTCCTACAAGCTTGTTAGGGTGCTGGATTTGCCAAATACTGATCATTCAGGGTGGGTGAGCAGACCTTGATGCCCCTTGCTACTGCTGTTCAGTTCAGGTATCTTGCTGCACTTGGGAATGAGACCAGCTATGTTCAGATCCTCCCGTTAGCCGCTACCCCACCTGCAGGACCGGATTGGGAACTGCTATCCTATAGGCATGAGGAAGCAGCAGCATCTGCCTCTCCAGCCTTTTTTCAGGGATTCCTTCTTTTCCCCTGGCAATTATAAGTTCTGGTTGTTCTTGTGTTGACTTTGTCACACTACAGCTGGGCCACAAACTGTAATCCAGCCCTCCATTCATCTCTGGAGGCTCCAAAGTGTGAAACTAGGCCATTTTTTTTCTCCTCTTTATCTTTTGGCTTGCAGCATTGACCACCTGACCATCCCGTCTCGCTGTGGGAAGGGTCACCTGCGCCGGGTGCCGGAAGTGTTCGACTGCTGGTTCGAGAGTGGGAGCATGCCCTACGCCCAAGTGCACTACCCCTTCGAAAACCGCAGGGAGTTTGAAGACGCCTTTCCCGCTGACTTCATCGCAGAGGGCATCGACCAGACCAGGGGGTGGTGAGTAACTCCTGGATGTTTTGACCTGTTGATTATGTGTGTTTGCCCAAGCATGTTTGCCCATCTCCTCTTTTCTGGTACTGTTTTTTTTGTCAGGTTTTACACGCTGTTGGTGCTCTCAACAGCACTCTTTGGCAAACCCCCGTTCAAAAACGTGATTGTGAATGGGTTGGTCTTGGCCAGGTGAGTGGTAATTTGAAAGAATCATATTGTTATAATGTTAGTTACAGCCTGTAGGTATTTTAGTAGTGATAACCCCCCCCCCAACACACACACAAGTTGGTCTACCTATCTAAATGGGGACTGTGCATTCATTTCAATGGGAAAAAACCCTAATCCCAATTACAACACCCTTAACTTCTACCCATCACTAATCTTAACTATACATAACCAACCCAAATACAAGACTTTTGGCATTTTTACTTTTTTGATTGCATTCACAGATTTTTATAAAACTATGGTTGTCCAAATGGGAACCTCAAAAGATGTCCCCAAAAGTAAGGAAATTTCAGGTTTTACTACACTTTGGGGACAATCTGGTCCTCAAACGTGATCTATGCAAACCCGCCCACACACACACAGACACACACACATACAAAAGCCATACAGGAATATCACGTGGTATTGAATGTTGTGGGCATTGACTTTGAGGGCACTCTGTTGATGGAGGTTAAGATACCTGATCATCCGCCTAGTGCCCTGGGAGAGCTGTTATACTGTTATAAATAACAACACAGCATGTTCACTATTGTGCAGTGATGGACAGAAGATGAGCAAACGGAAGAAGAATTACCCTGACCCTGGGGTGATAGTCAACACCTATGGAGCTGATGCCCTTAGGTAAGCAGAAACCTGACCAGTTCTTTGTCAGATGATGGTTAAAGGTGAAAGCAGTTTGTTTGTTTGGATGAATTTCACCCTTCACATGCCACCTATGTGAATCCATATAAATCTCTCCACGTCTGGATAGACCGAATGAACAGAGCACACATGATGTGAGTCAAGTGCTGGGAGCTTTAAAACAAATTATCTGGTTAATTAATTAGGAAATCCTGGGGGCGCTAATGAGCTGGCCATACGGTAAATTAATGAATTGCCCATCTGTATGTTCAGGACAGGTTGCCTTCAGATTAAACCATGATTTGCCTGTAAGCTTTATGTATGCGTGTTTATATGTGTGGTTGTCTTGAATTCAATTTTAAGAACATTTACTTACCATATTTACATTTTTAATGCCTTCTTACTGACATGTTTTAAAAATATCGCGGGTCTTCTCCCAGTTGTCCAGCACCTCGTCGGACAAAATTCTACCTATGAGCAGAAAGAGTTTTAACTAAAGTTTTTAACTATGTCTGCATGTAAGATTAGCAAAATCATGGATGTGAAAACCTGCACAGAAATTGTGATTATTTGTCTGTTGGTTCTTTTTTTTATTTGTGAAGGATTTGCAGCTGCTGCCAGACCCGTTCCTTAACTGTTATGTTGCGCTTGAAGTCATATGGGTGGGACACTGGTAGAGCCCCTCCACCTTGCCCATTATTGACTCCCAGAAGACTTTCTTTAAACTCAGAGCATTGACTGTAATTGGTTCCCAGCTGAGTGCTAAGTTGCAAGCGTGAGACTGGGAAGAATGAACACATCAAGATGTTGTTGAGAACACTGATGAGCACCCAAGGAAACATGAGCAAACGTAAACTTGAAATGAGGCTCGATTTTTGTCTGTGACCCTGTGTGCTTGTCCCCTAAAGCTTAGCGCTTGCTAAGTGATGGCAAATGTGTAAAATTTCACTTTGGTTTTTGTTGAAACTGCATGCACAAGTGGCTTAAGGAGAAGGGTTTTTAACATCCTGGTCTCCCTCTGGGGATTTCTGATGACAGCGTGTACGTGCTGATGGTATTATCACCACTGTGTGTCTGCTCCCTGTCGCCTGGGGGGGCCTGGGCTTTGGCGTTAAGACTCTAGCCATCATTCTATTGGATTGAAATGCTATGTAGAGCAATTCTTTCACAAGAACTTGAAGTGTTCTCAATTCCCTGGGCACTATGGAAATGGGAAATGCTAAATGATAGCAGTTCATACTGATCTGGAGCCTCATTTATCGAAGTTTCGAGCGTCTTATTATGTGAATGCAAATTATGGACACATTTTTTTTTTTAATTTATCAAACAAAAGTTGATGTGTAATTTTACAGAAAGTCAGGAGGAAGTGAACGCTACATATTGGAGAAGGCGACACTAGGGCTGAATGATTTGGAGAAAATATCTAATCACGATTTTTCGGAGAGATGTTGCGATTTCATTTGCGATATAATTTTTTCAAAGTCATGCTTCTGTTCAGTATTAAGTATTTAATATATTTAAAACACATGACACAGCATTACTACACGAGATATAAAAATATTACCAGGTCTATATTCTAATGCAGGGATGAGAACTTAGAGATGAATTGGTTTCAGTATGTATTTATTCAGGGCTGCAGATGGCGACTAAAATGACATTTTTATTTTGTGACTAGTTCTTTCAAAAAAAAAAATAATAACTAAAGTCAAAAAAATTGCCAGCTTTTAATTATGTGCACTCTAACCCACGTCTCACGAGATTAATGTGTGGATCGATCTAGAGCAGTGTTGACAGATTGGGCAGGTTTTTTGAAATTGTTGCATTGGAAACACTTTGTATTATCTGGCAACCTGTTGCAGAGACAGGGAGCCCCAGAAGGCACATGGAGGGGGGAGGGAAAAATCAATGTTTGGGGCAAAAAGTGCACTTTCTCAAACGTGGGATGGACTTTCGTGAGATCCCACAATATGTTTCCGTATAAAGAGAAGAAACAATTCAAGCATATGTCCTGTAAAGTCTTATTTGAGCATTAAACTGTAGGGGACAGTGTACACCATGTAACTTTAATATTATAGTTTTTATACATATTTCTAAAAAATTTCAGTGTCCACTCACCACCAGTAACTATAAGACAGCTGGGTTATTGAACTTGAAGTGCACGCATACAAACACTGAAATATATCACAAACACTGAAAAATGTTACAGCAGGAAAATTGAATATAAAGCTAACTTTACCGCGGTGATGGATTTAAGGTTTAAACTCGAACCCGCTTTTTGGAATATTTCAGTATAGATCTGCATATCCATCCCCACATAGATCAAGCGAGAATACCTGGGAGGTTTACCTGAAAGTGGCTTCTGGTTTAAACCTTAACTATGAGGCCGCACTAGTAGTATTTAGCTTTATATTCAGTTTTCCGGCTGTAATGTCTTTCAACAAAAGCAAGCGACACCCCTTGGTTTTCCAGGTTTTTTACAGGTGAATTTTAATGAATATTTCAATGTTTTTGTGTGCACTTCACTTTTTTTTTGTGTCTGCTGACTCTTCCTATGAAGTCGGCAGATGGATTGGGAGAGTATGGGGGTCATGAGGTCGCTGGAATGGGCTATGTGGTGCTAACGATATGTTTGCAAAGAGGACGAAGGTCCAAGTCTTTAGAGTCCTGGTGTTAATCTGCTGTGAGACATGGACGCTATCCACTGAGCTGAGACGAAGACTGGACTCCTTCGGCACTGTGTCTCTTCGGAGAATCCTTGGGTACCGCTGGTTTGACTTTGTGTCGAATGAGCGGTTACTAGAGGAGTCCCGAATGAGGCACATTACCTGCATGGTGAGGGAGCGTCAGTTACGGCACTACGGTCATGTGGCGCGTTTCCCTGAGGGTGATCCGGCTCACAGGATCCTCATTGCTGAGGACCCAAGTGGCTGTACCTGGCCATGGCGATGCCCATGTAACATCTGGCTGTGGCAGATGGATGGCCAATTTCGGGGGGTGGGACTGGATCGTGTGTCTACCTGGGCGGTCGCCGGCCAGGATCCCAAGGAGTTTCGCTGTGTGGTGGGTACGGCAGCGCGCTGCACCAGCTCATGCTCCCCAACCTGATCTGACCTGTCTGGAGTCCTGTTATTGTTCCTTTGAAATTAGCAGACAACAGTCAAACAAAAGGAATTATCCTCAAAAAACAAAAGGGATCCTGCAGAAACGCTGCCTGGACCCCTAATATTAGGACCTTTCTGTAAACAATCTCGCCATCAAATAAGTAGGTAATTCACTTATAACTCTGCAGCGGAATCACTATATTTTTTTTTGCCTTGTGAATGTAATGTTTTCCTTGGGATTCACATGTTTGCTGATTGTGGGCGTATCCACAGTCGCCTTGGGCCACTTCTGTTTGGTCAGCATGACCAGCAATTGAGGAGCACAACACTTCTGATTGGTGAGAATGACTGTCACACAAGGACAGCATGAATTAGTAAATCTATTCTCACAGCAGTTTTAAACCCTGGGTCGGACATGCTGTATAATGCATATCCTATAACACAGGCTTTGTGATTTGCTGGTCGTGTCGTTTGAAATTGCGACCTCGATTTGAAATCGATAAATCGTTCAGCCCTAAGCAACACCGATTCTAATTCATGGATATGCAGCTAAACCATCTTGACACAATTTGTATGATTGACCTGCACCTTCACGTAAAAACAGTACATTTAAAAATGTGAACTGGGGTGTATTTTAATTATTATTTATTTTATTAATTTTATTTATGTTACTCTAGAGGGATTCTGTTTGTATATTTGCCTTGAAGAATTTATTTTGCCATTTCAAACACTATCTTGTCACCTCTTCCCATGAACTGAAAATATCTGTAATTGTTGCAAGTTGTACTAAAGTGAATTAGGTGTCGGACATCTGCATACATGGACCCACGTATAAAAATAGCCTATAGTGAGATTGTGATACAACGTAATGGTGATCTTGCTGGTGACTGACTATGCAAATGGTAGGATTAGATGGGAAAGAGTTTTCACAGACTACCAAGGTTATTTTTACTTTTACTGTTTGCACTGGGTGTAATGTCTTTGTACTCTGTCTCCTTTCCCTTTGCTGTGGGTGAACAAAACTACATTTGCAGCAATATCCAGTGTTCCTAATGTAATCAGACCAGTTAGTTCTGCATACACATTTTTTCTTTGTGCATTTGCAGTTTTTCAAGATGGAAATTTACATAATTTTTGACAAATGGCACCCCTGGTATGGAATGTATTGTGGACATGTATAGGAGATGTGGGAAGATCAGCTTCTGCTGGGGTGTTGTTATAGTGGGTTTTTTGCCTGATCGATCAGTGTGACTGGTTCTGTTGGATAGCAGTATATCCTAGATATCGTTTCCTAGCAGAGAATGCGGCACCATGCTCGCTTAGCATGCCTTCTGCTTCCTCGTCTGTCCCCTTCAAGGCTCTACCTCATCAACTCTCCGGTAGTGCGGGCTGAGAACCTGCGCTTCAAGGAGGAAGGAGTACGAGATGTGCTGAAGGATGTCTTCTTGCCGTGGTACAACGCCTACCGCTTCCTGGTGCAAAACGTCCAGCGGCTGCAGAAGGTACATGGGGTGGGAGGGTGTGCTTCTGCCCGGCATCGATTGGCTTCGGTGTTGAGGGACCGTAGAACGCATGGGATCTCAGCCAAAGGCCAGATGTGCATCTTATGTTAAGACCTTGCTGGTTTCTGCACTGCTTTTTGTGCGTCTTTAGTCCTCATTAGGCTTTCTTCGGTTCACTGGAAACTTCAAAGCATCTACAGTAGCTCTCCCTCTATCAGTCTATCTCTCTATCCATCTGTCTATCATATATATGCACATTTACATCGGAGAATTACAGGGATTGGTCAATGAAACAAACATCTGGTTTTAGATCACAATTTATTATATGGTGTAGGGCCTTATTTTGTGACCGATACAACAGCAGTTCATGTTGTGAATGACAGTGCAAGTCCTGCCCTGTGGCCTGAGGGATTTTGAGCTGTTCCTCCTGCAGGACAGTGGCCTGGTCGCTTCGCAATGCTGGTGGAGGAGAACATTTCCTGACTCACTCCTCCAAATCACCTCAAAGTGGCTCAATAATATTCAGATATGGTGACTTTGCAGGCCATGGGAGATGTTCAGCTTCACTTTCATGCTCATCAAACCACTCTGTCACCAGTGTTGCTGTGTGTATTGGTGCTTTATCTTCCTGATACATGGCACCACAATCTGGGTAAAATGTTTGAACCATTGCATGAACTTGGTCAAAATGGTTCAGAAGTTAGGGATGTCACGATGATGCAACCTGTGCTGCTCTCTGGGTACACAACAATCCAAGAGGTTCATGTTTTTTGCTCTCTCCCAATTCCCTGAGTTGGGAGAGAGCAAAAACATGGACCGTCTGGGTTTCTCCGAGGACTGGTTTGACAACACTGAGCTGAACAAATATTTAATTGTTCGTACAGTAAAAAAAAATGAAACCAGAACTCCATATTTATCACAAATAACACATTTAGGCGCTGTTCAGCTTGCTGTTTGAGTTGTTGGTAAAACTTGCATGATGAACCTAGCATCATAAAACCATTTGTTGCATGAGATGAAAAATTATTTCAATGTTCTTGTTAAACTGTTGAAAACAACGTTATGATTATGACACTGAGTCTAAATTGAAATAGGTCTATTACAGTGAAGTGTAGCAAATTGTTCCAGGAAATGTTAAATGACTAAACTTACCACTTGCGATCTCTGAGCAACGGGCTGTACCTCAACATCCGTTTCCTTTTCTGATAGTTAGATGCCTAAATGCTCCATGTTTCTCCTCACCTGTAATGATCTATGTTGGTTCTGTGTCAGCCATCGCAGTGCCTCACTGTTAACTAGCCAATCAGAGCAGCGCTCACGAACATATTAATACCCCTACCAAATAAGCGAAAACAGCCTATTTCTTTCTAGGGCCATATTATAGGGTTGTGGGCCTGTAAAACCACATCTGGACATTTTTTGACCAAACCAAAGTCACATGCCCACTACCTACACATCAGACGACAAATTGCGAACAAAAGAAATGCATTCTATGCATCTTAAATTCTGATATGAGTTGGGCACCTGTGGTTTTATGTTTCTTGGATTCAGTCTGGGTTAGTAGCCAAACATCCCTTTCAGACTCTTCCACTTGCATCCACAGTTACATCTGTTGAATATGGTCCATCCTTTGTGATGTTATGCCGACATTACTCTGGATACCATGGCTCTCAATAGCCTTTCTGTCTTGGTCATAGATACACAAGCGGGATGCCCACCAACTAGTTGTCCCTTTTTGAACTCTGATATGCCTCCCATTGTGTTCCGTAGATTGCAATATTTCATGTAATGCTGTGCTACTGCTCTGCTGTTTCAACCTCCACACACTTCTTTTTCTGTTGGATGTGCAATCAGTGAAGACTGGCCACCAGGTCTGGCATGTATAGACGATAAACCTCAAGCACCAGTTTGCCGAGTGTTTGTTTCATTGTCCAACCCTTTTACTTCAGTTGCTGACCTTACTGGAATGCATGAATGGTGACATAAATATAGGATGATTTTCCTACATGAGTAAAATTCTATAGGGCTTTCCAGGACTTGAGAGTCAACCATCATTAAGCGTTTTGACAATTTTATCCTTGCTTTTTAGATATATGTTAGCAGTTTAACATTAATGGTTTTTCTGCCCTTTTTAGGAGGAAGGCATTCTGTTTCTGTACAATGAACACACAGCCCAGCCGAGTGACAACATAATGGACAAATGGATCCAGTCCTTCACAGAGTCGCTTGTTCAGTTCTTTAAGGCTGAAATGGATGGTAGGAGTTGAGGGTTAACCTATGGTTTCTTCACTATCCTCAAAACATGGTTGTGTGTTAAGGTTACAAATATACTTTCCTTAATATACAAAAACATTTCAGCCATAAAAGCTTTTTTGTTGCTCATTAGGCAAAGGATTTTTGTTTTTACTTTTGTCTTGACCTTGCAGACACTTGACTGTAGATCCATGCTTATCCGGGTTTTTGAATCAAGCTAAATGTTTCCCAATTCAGCTTACAGACTGTACACCGTTGTGCCAAGACTTGTCAAGTTTGTTGACATGCTCACCAACTGGTACGTGAGGATGAACCGGAAGAGGCTGAAGGTACGCCCGGCTACGTCGCAGTTTCCCTGGGATTGTGAAGATTGCGGTTGCGTAGCACAGGGCTTCTCCTGACCAGGAGTGATATTTCAATGCACGAAGTGCATCTGCAGCCTCCAGTAGAGGGTCCCATCGTGGCCCATATGGACTGTACTTATGTTCTGTGGGTCCCATTGGTGTGAGCCGTGCCCTTTCTCTGGCCCGCAGGGCGAGAGCGGGACGGATGACTGCATGCGGGCTCTGGAGACCCTGTTTTCCGTGCTTTTCTCCATGTGCAGGTTGATGGTGAGTCATACGCGCCTTGTCATGGATGCATGTGTGAGTGTTTCTGCGCACTTGAAAGACGATCTCTTTAGAGTTAAAGGCATTTTCTGTAACACTTTTAGAGGGCTTTGCTAGTAAAACCAATTCTATAAAAGACATACGGGCATTTTGTTTGTTGATTAATCATCCTCTCAGTTTTGGTTTGTCTTATTTTAGTATCTCGCATTGTTTTTTAGTTCCTTCTAGCTCCCTGCAAAAATTGGGGGGGGGGGGGGGGTTGCCGAAAACTAGATTTTGAAACACTATTGTAAAGGGTTAATTTACAGACAGCAGGTGGATTTAAAAGCTTCTCTCCCTCCCCAACCCAGGCTCCCTTTACACCTTTCATTACCGAGATGTTCTATCAGAACCTGAAGCACCTGATCGATCCAGCTTCTGTGGAGGAGAAGGATGCTAGCAGCATCCACTATCTCATGCTTCCGCAAGTTCGGTAAGTGGACTAACTAATTAGTGGCAAGTTAACTGAGTACATGGCTGACCCCGGTAAAACTGGCTGCCTAAGCGTTGCCGACCGCGAAGCTCGCCACTGCTGCGTGCAGTTTGGAAAGCACGTCCCGTTCATCCGGAATCTGTCGAATTCATTCTAGTCATCCATATATCCATCTTCTGTTCCCGCATATCTGTCGCAGCTCCTTACTGGAATTTCAGGTTAATTTATTTTCATCTAAACATTTTCCTTTAAAGCTAATAAGGCTGCAAAAAATGTTCCAGCCGGTGCCTCTGTAAAGCACGAGTTAGAATTGAATTCCTGCCAAAATCCGATTAAAAGGATAGTATGGAGTCCACGTTCCAGTCCTCTTGGGGACTGGGAGGGGGAAGAAAAATGGTATCTTTCAGGTTAACATGCCAGCAAAATAAAATAATTTAATTGCATAAAATGAATCATTTTTGAAAGGAAGTGGCCTTATTCCTTGAGGTCGAGCTGAGGAGAGTACTAATTATGCCCTGCCTTCATACATTAACGGCATTATTACTCTATGGAACATTGAGTCGTAGAACGAGCCTAAACAGTGACCTTTTATGGGAAAAGTATTACTGTGTGGATGATCAGTTAATGTCATCTTTTCAGGCTGGTGAAAATTCACTGGTGTGTTGTAGGGTGTACGATGAATTCTAGTTAAGGGAGAGACTGGGATTCCCCATTTGGCTGCAGAATGTGATTGTCAAGTCAAATTTGAACTTAGTCTTGGGTTTAGTTTGTTCACTTCAAACAGTAAATATTGTAGCAGGAAAACTTCCAGCTGAACTGAGTACCTGGATGTAGGTGACATTACACTGGGATCTAAACCAAAAATTATTGTTTCGAATGCTTAAGTCAAACCCACCAATTTATATAAACCTAAATAAATAGCTTCAGCTTCTCAGAAGTCAGCAACCAGCATTGCTCACAGTCTATTAGATTTTAAATACTGTTCTCCAATTGCACTACAGATCGATGTCTGAGCAGGCTGATAGGGGCGATACTGTCCTCGTGATGGCCAGCTATCAGCTCGCTTGCTCTTGACAGTCTCGACAGAGCTGAGAAATAAATCCCAGCCAACTTTTCTCCCTCGGTTACTGGCCGGAAGCCCGTTTTGTGCAGCTGAAGATTCTCGGCCCGTGTTGGTGAAAGGCTGCCTGTCCAGGCTCTGAAATACACTCAGAGGCACCTTACCTCCTCAGTGGCACTTTAACTCTAGGACCCTAACATTCAGAGTTAATGTAAAAAGGACATTGGTTTGTCGAGGGTCCTTTTTTGTATTGGGTGCCTGAAACGTTAGGCATGGATGGGGATAGTTAATGGGGGGGGGGGGGTGGTTGCAGATGGTATCAAGGGATATGAAATTTGCCACTTGTTTCCTCCCTAAAATTGTCATGAATTTTGATTAACTGGAACGGTCAGAAGTAAACACATATTGAGTAAATGATAGCTAATTTACTGGGATTAGATTTTTTTTATGACCGCTGTTTAACCAGAGATGGTAATGTAATGTGTCTCTCTCACTCTCACTCTTTCATTCCCTGTTGGTAGGGAGACGTTGATAGACAAGCACATGGAGAGCGCGGTGTCCCAAATGCAGTCAGTCATCGAGCTGGGCCGCGTCATCCGGGATAGGAAGACTCTCCCAGTAAAGGTAAACCCTCTCTGCCGTTTCCTGCACTCAGAATGACCGTCATGCGACCTTTAGAATGTGCCCAAATATGTGAGCTGTCCCTGTGATATAAATGCATATTCTCAAACATGGCTGAATGCACCGCCCCCCCCCCAAACTCAAGAATCTCCTCTATATTTCCATCTGTTTTCCTTGGCTATGTTTGCCCCCCTCCCCCAATCGCTCCGATTCCGACTTCGGAATTTTTTCTCATTATTATAAAACACATGCTAAGGAATATTTATGTAAAGGGGATTATGCACTGAGAGATTCTCTGGCCTTCACAATGATTTGAAGAGGTTTTCTTTGACGTGCCGGTTTAAGATGGGTTTTGTTATTTTCAGTATCCCCTGAAGGAGGTGGTGGTGATCCATCAGGACCCAGAGGCTCTGAAAGATATCCAGGCCCTGCAGCAGTATGTTCTGGAGGTGAGTGATACAGTAGGGCTGTAGTGGCGCATTCTTTGCCCACGCGGGGCCCCCCCCCCCCCCCCCCCCCGAGTCTCCAGCGTGTTGCAGTGGCTTCTTCTCTCTGGGGCGGGGGTGGTCTACTGCTGTGTGTGGCCCCCTTGCTCCCCACACTAGGCATTCGTCATTCCCTGCGCTCTCGAGTTTCCATAGAGACGGCTTCTCTGCGTTGGGCTGTGCGTGATGTTCATTACAGTCTGGCTCACAGACTCCTCCCTCTTTATTCACACAGGCTCTTTTGCTTTAGTCCCTCTTGCGTTCCCTTCCCCCGTCGTTTTGCTGCAGTTCTGTCCGAAATGCTCAGGCGATCCAGCCAGCGATCTCCAAATATGTGCTAAAACGGCAGCCTGGAAAACACCTTTGCTGCAATGTTTGACCATAAGTGCATGGTTAGACCCCCCTGTCTTTTCAGACCCCAGGTCATTCTGCCTTTATTTCCCGAAAAGAAAGCAAAGAGGAAAAGGAAAACAATACCTGTAGCAGATGAGTGTGTGTGCGTGTGCGTGCGCGTGCGTGTGCGCGTGTGTGTGTGTGTGTGTGCGTGCGAGCGAGCGGGTTTACCTATCCTTATGGGGACACAATGTCCTCATAACGTGATAAAAATCAGTTTTTTTTCCCTTATGGGGACCG
>JAODJX010000129.1:6745623-6762179 GCA_026776945.1 Isichthys henryi | reverse complement strand
CGGCCCTGCAGCAGTTTGTTCTGGTGGTGTGTGATAATGTCGGGCTGTTGTGGCGCATTATTTGCCAACACCCCCCCCCCCCCCCGCTGGTATAGTTGGGAACCCAGAGGAGGCTGCTGAGGAGAAGCTACTGACGCATTAAAAAATAATAATCCGGACTCGGATACAGCCAGATCAAAAAGCAACATGCATGCCGATTACGTTTAAAGAATTCCATTGCATTTTGAAGTGGTCTAACCATCGTGTTCTTTGAGGCTTAGACATTTTAAGTTTATTAATTGTATAAGTAGGTGCAGATGATCAAAGACCATGAATGTGCCGCAGATTGGCTTATGAAGCCCACGACCTTCATGCATCGTCAGGTTTTGTTACGCTTCAGATAATAAAGGGAAATCTGACCTTTGCTCCATTTCCGAGTGTTGACCTGCAATGGAAAAATCCCATAAGTCGGTTCGGGAACTTGTCTGATTTTCCTCAAAAGGATTACAAGCACATGTTAATAATATTAAACAGCACCTGCTTAGTTCTTGCTGTTCATTGAGTGCCTAGTAATGAAACGGTCTGTTGGTAACAATGTTGCCCGTCGAATGGGGACTCTATATAGTAATGACGGTCCAGTGTATGTGTTCCTATGGAGTCTTGGTTCGGATCGTTGTGGTTCTAAGGTAACAAGTGGATTGATTTGCGTTACGATTTGAACCTTTCACCCAACAAGGGTCTGGCCCCGGCACACCAGAGACATAACCTACAAACCATGATGGCTGTTGAATAATTGTCGTGGAACATTTCCAGAATATTCCATTGTTTATCTGTAGCGTCAGCATATTTGTTTTCGGTTATTGGGTCTGTTTCTGGTTTCTCCCTCACGCCACTCTTGAATTAGTAATTATTTCTAAAGCTATACGTGGATGGGAATACTTTTGTTCAGCTCCCACATGGCTGAATGCATCTTTTGCCGAACAGTTTTGCAGGGAAGTTTTGAAATGGAGAAAGACTTGTGGGTTTGTCGTTTGTCGTTCATTAAATATACGCTTTATGGCCCCTACAGTACTCTGCTTGGGATATTTTTGGGGAAAACTGTTTTCTTAATTATAGTAGATAACGTTTATTTAATACAGAAGAATTTTACAGAAATCTGTATTAATGCATCTTTCTCTCATAAAAAGCTATACTCACTTACTGCTCTACTTTCCGCTCCGTGTATAAATAGTAATTTTATTAGCATGTTATAACGTTAGCATGGTGTGAGGTTGGGCAACCATTTTACCTTGGACCCTGGAAGTTTTTTCCACTCTATTGAGTTTTTTGGTTCCTCTTTTTCTGTATCGTGTATAATGTAGCAACCGTGAACTAACGATGTACCGCTGCACACGTTAAGTGTCTAGGAGCAACAGTGCTGTGAAAGGCGCTACATACAAATTTAATTAATGAATTCAGGGTTGTGGAGCTCTTGACTTGTGTAAAATCAATTTTAAGTAAATCCATCAATCCATCCATCCTTTATCGTAACTGCTTAATCCCCACTGGGGTCACGGGGGGCCCGGAGCCTATACCAGACATTAATGCATAAAGTTGACATAGATTGAAAATACATTTAATCTTTGTCTTTCCATTTGTTTAATGTGTGCTGTAGTACATATTACTAGTCTATTTTCGACTTGTGTGGTTTTGCTATAAGGTGTCTTGAATGGTATGGGCAGGTAAATCTGACATGTAAAATTTGACTTGCGCAAGAGTTGGTGGAACGGATTACTTACGTCAGTCAAAAGTTGCCTGTATGAGTTGTGTGGTGTTTCCGCGAGCAGACGGACGGTCTCAGTAAGCACGGGGTAAAGCTATGTGACAGATCTAGGTCTGTTTGATGCACAGGTCTCGTGGTCCTAGGTGAAACACGTCAGCCTTTGTTTCATAGACGCGCTCCTCCCACCTGTCTCCTGTAAGTGGTATGAATTCTTCGGAACGGGATACCCCCGTTCTTTTCCCAGAGGGATCAGTGTATCGTGATTCCCGCTCCACCCCCTCAGTTAATCAGTTTATTTACTCATTAATTATCTACTGTATAGTTCATGTGTGAATACCGTGAAAGATTTGTAGGGTATTTATAGGGAATGATGGTGCCAGCTGAATGTGCTGTTTCATGTGCTAATGATGGCAATGATTGACAAGCTATTTGGGGAAGTTGGGTCGGAACCAGACGCATTCTGACATTGACTTTGACACCACCACGTTGACGTCTAGTGCGCCCCCATATGGCAGAAATAGCAGCCGGCCCGTTCTTCTCGTTCTCCCAGCCTCGAGCAGCGTGACCAACAGAAAGTGCTGGAAGAGCAGGCTAAAAATAGCAATTTTTAGTGCCTTGTCAGACAATGTCATCATCTCTCTGCGGTGATGCAGTGGTTCATGGACACGGTCTGCCACGGCACTGATTGATCGACCGTTTTTTCCCCTCTGACAAGTCAACTGGGCAGAAACCTGCACGTAGCTGTAATTATATTTCAGACAGTGTTCGTTTTTCAAAAGTAGAAACCAGCCTGTGCAGATTTAAGGGCATTAAGGCATGTATGTACAACATACATTCACAGACCTACATGTACCAGTCAAAAGTTTGGGCAAGCGAAGCCACCTACAGAGGAGAGTGATACATATTAAATGGGTTAAGCATATTTTGGTCCATTAAAAAAAGCACATTAAGCAACAGTCTAGTCCATCACAAACATACAAGGAATACTTTTCAGTCAAGTGGTTTCCAAAAGCAATTACACTCACGTGACCTGGTCACCTGACCTAAACACAATAGCGATGGTTTGGGAAGAGTTTGACCAGAGAGTGAAGGAAGAGACGCTTAGCATATCCTTTAGGACAGCTGGAAGGGTGAGTTCCAACCCGTAGAGAATATAATTATTCTAAAATGCAGAGAATATACAAATAAAGTAGGTGTGACCAGATTTGACTGGCACTGTATGTTAATGATAAAGATTGTGTTGTGGGTTCATGGGTTTTAGTATATTTATATCTTGTATGTATATTTAAATATTTATTAAAAGATCAGATTGGGACCCGGAATCGGCAGAATTCCAAAAAAAATAAAATAAATTCTGGCAGTATTTATAAACCGCACATTAAATGCCAACACGAGAAACCCAAGCATATCAATAATTAGCCAGTATTGCCAAGGAATGAAACATTATGAAGTGTTACTCCAAGTTTATGCACTGTGTAAACTGACGTTTCTGTCTGTATAGTTTGGCCCGTCAGCATGAAAAGGAGACGTGTGTGTCATTGCTGACAGAAATGATTTTAAAAAGCATACAGGTGTTCTCACGATCTTCATCGGCATTTAGAATCCCCTGGAAATCCACACCATTTTGACAATCGGATGTCAATAATAATAGGTAGAAAAAGAGGGTGGAGATGGATCAGTTTGCTTTCAGAAGAGGAGCCTTTATGTGGTCTAGTGATATATAGTTGGATAGTATTTTTTTTTCTTGTACTTTTTTTCCTTTTAAATCCCCATTGTAAACGTTGAGTGAAAGCCTGTATTTTGTTTGAGCTGTGCAGCGTATAAACCTTTGAGTAATTTTATTCATTCTCCCTGCCCCCAGGAGCTTAACGTCCGGCAGCTCACCATATCGACTGACAAAGACAAATATGGTATCAGGTTAAGGGCGGAGCCTGATCACATGGTGTTGGGCAAGCGCCTGAAGGGGGCCTTTAAGTCCGTCATGGCAGCCATCAAGGAGCTGAAGAGTGCCGAGCTGGAGGGCTTCCAGAAAACAGGTGCGTGCGATCTGTGCGAGTGTGGTCACATGAGGCTTGTTGAAAGCTACAGTCTCCCTGATGTGGGAGGTGGGGTCGTGGTGGAGAGTGCAGATTTTTAGCTTCTTTGCACAGGTTCTGTCTGTTTGGAGAAGCAACACGTTGACGGGCTGGATTGTTGTTTCTGGGGACCGTCTCAAAAAGTTACTTTAGCCCCCAGAAATGTCACATCTGCCCCCCTTTTCCCCTCAGATAGCTGGTTAGCACAACACGCTGCTTCAGCCTCTCCAAATTCAGTGTTTCCCAACCTGGCCCTCAGGGATCCCCAGACAGTCCACGTTTTTGCTCCCTGCCAGAAAGCTCCCTATTGAGAGCTGGGAAGGAGCAAAACTGTGGACTGTCTGGGGATCCTTGTGGACCAGGTTGAGAAACACTGTAGTGGTTGTTTGTTGCCGATATGGTTCTCCATCTAAATGCATAGGGGCAGGTGGTGAATTCCATGGCCTGTGAAGATCTGACAGTTGCCAAGGACTTACGAACAGCCATAGCCTTTGATCACCAAAACCAGCAACGATTGGCTCTACTGGATGATTTAAGGACACATCCTGCCATGTCCTACATACAGGCTCTGTATCACGTATAAAACTCTGTATAAAATTGATGAATAACATTTATCTACTTGAGCCATTTTATTAGATGCTGCCTAAGTAATTATTTATTGCCCTGATATGAGCATTTGCTTTTGCATGAGACAGGGGTTGTGGGGGGCAGGTGGAGGTCTGTCTATTAACTGCACTGGGATTGTGAAACAGAGCCCTGAATAGGGAATGATGGGAAAACTGAGTTTCACAAGTGGGTGTGGCTATGATCCGTCACCTTAAGCCGTCCGCTACACACCACAAGCAAGTTGGCTGGGTAAATTATACAAGTATTATAACCCTCGACGGTCCGGGCAGTATCGGCTATAAACAGATTTTTATGTTGGTTTTATTTGCATTAAAATTTTGGTGGTTATTTTGGGGGCCGTGTTTGATGGGTTTCTTCTTGCGGTACAGGGCCCCAGACACACTTAAGCTAATTGGTGTGTCTAAATTGCCTGTAGTGTGTGACTGCATGTGCCTGTGTGTGTTTGTGTGCTGCACGTTGGTCTCCCAGGGTGCTCCCAGGTACCCTGTCCAGGATAAGCAGTTAAATGACAGATGGGATGGATGCTGTTTCAGGTCAATACAAGTAAATACGACCTAGTTTTACATCCTGCTCTGCGTATCTGAAAGTCTTGTCTTTTCTGATCTGTGTGTTCAGTAACTAGCACTTCTCTTAACATCTTAAAGTCCATTTCTTAAATCGTCATGTTTATTCTGTGTCATGTCTGTGTCTGTATTCTGATGTTCTCATTTGCACTATGTGCACTGTGCCTCTGTGTATGCATGATATATATCTCTACCATATATCTGATGTTGGCATCAAAAAGAACTTTGACTCTGACTTGATAGCTGGTTTTGCTTCGTTTTTTCAGGTACTATCGTGGTGGATGGGCACGAGCTTCACGAGGAAGACCTCAGATTGATGTACACGTTCGACCAGACCTCTGGAACGCAGTACGAAGCACACTCTGATGCACAGGTACACACAGGGATGTTCCCACATGGATGTGAGATTGAACCAGAGCAAGATGCTTGGCTTTATATTGCGTTATGTGCTCATTGATTTTAGGAGACAAAGATATGAAATGTGCAAACACATGCAAAAAAACGTTAGTCAGTTGCCGGTCTGAAGATGTATCTCTGGTTGGGTAGGAGAAATTTTTGCAAAAAAAAAAAAATCAGCATGTTCAAAAAGGATCAGTGTGTGTTTTTTCAGAAGATTGATCTGAATTTCTCCACCAGGTCCTCGTTTTACTTGATGTTACCCCCGATCAGTCTATGGTGGATGAAGGAGTGGCCCGTGAAGTCATTAATCGCATCCAGAAGTTGCGTAAAAAGGTATTAACAAACAAATGTGTACTTTTTAAGTTTGATATGGATCACGTCTACAAGTGCACAGCGTTTGTATATATTGAGTTGAAGAGTGTGCTGGGATTTTGCACGGTACTTTAAGTTGTCGGTTAACCCCTCCGGTGACTTTTCCCCAGAATAACTTTTTGAAGACATCTGCTTGGGTGAAGCCCATTGTTTCACCATCCAGATAATTTGTATGCGCCTCCAGAACTCACTGGGCAGTTTTACATCTTAAATCAGTGGGGATGCCTTTTGTATCTTGGGATTTTAGTTTTCTTGGTGAACCCGTCAGGTTGTACAGGACCTCCCAGCTGTTGATCCCTGAGCTCCTTCTGTGTCCTCCTTGTCTGCCGCTTCTTAGTGATGGTGTCAATGGTCTTGTCTCTTGTCAGTCATTTTCTGAGATGCTGGCCGAAACTGTGTGTGACTTTCTGGAGGGGGGGGGGGAGAAAGATGCTGTGCACTTACTTGTATAAGGTCTTTTTAAGTGTTCTCTCTCTTTAATAAGCAGCCCCCCCCCCAGAATTCCCTGACTTTTTGCCATGTGTACATGTGCGAGTGTGAGATGCTGTTTAAGGCCTGACTGGAACCTGCAGCAATTTTAACATGAGAGGGAAAGCATGTTTTAACAATTCCCTTTATGAGTCACAACGGCTGATATTGGTATGGAGATGGAACTGTACCAGCGAGAAGTGATTTAATGAGTCTGGTGCCACACACGAACCAGCCCACCCTCTCCTGGCCTCTCTTACCACTTAGTAAGATATGATAAAACCTTCCCTTCAGCTCAGTCCAGCAAGAATAAATCTACTTTCAGCTGTATTGTCTTGTAGGTATGGCTTAGAGCAGGAAGTCCCAGACCTGTCAGTCTGATTTGATTTTCTTATGATTTGGCTTTTCGCTTGCATTTTTGGTTCTAGCTCTGGACCCGCGTGTTGACAGCTCTCTACTGCCTAAGGTCTGTCAGGAAGCAGTGTGAAGCGGGTATCTGTTCACCTAATTCATGTCCACATTGTCTCCACCCATTTTTCACATGCAAATGAACTGCCGCAGTGTAGGTCATACTGTTTAAACATCAGTAACCAAGGCGCTAAGTGTCCATAGGAGTTGTCATCCAGATGATGACTGTCTTGAATCCGGTGAATGAATAAATCCCAGCTGATTCCACTCCCATCTTTCTGTGAAATGAATGCTGTTATTTTCCAAGCCACTAGGGGTTTTAGGTTGCAGTCGGAAAGTGAGTGTCCAGGCTGTTAGGACCCGATCCGTACGTGAAGTGAAAGTGTGTGTGTATAGCATACAGGTATTGCTGTGGATTCCAGTGTTATCTGGATCTGTTTCCCAGGGTCGCCTGGTTCCTTCTGATGAAATAACGGTGCACTATAGCTGCGAGCCCACTGGCGAGTATCTGGACAAGGTCATCCAGATGCACGCGGACTTCATTCTGTCCACCATCAAGGCTCCTCTCAAATCATACCCTGTGACCAGCATGGCAAATGTGATCGTGGAAGAGAAGACTCAGGTATGGGACTGAGCCTTCCTTGGAATTACAAGTTCAGTCATTTCTTCAGCAAAGGCCCTTCTTATAATAGTGGACTTTTTTGTTATCTTCCTGTGTTTCAGCTAGGTGTTCCCTACACGCGTCAGGGAAATATCCAGTGAAATTTATATAATATGTATATGTGGGCTCAAATGATCTCCAAGTCGCTTTGTATAAAAGCCTTGGATATGCACAAATAACATTAATCTTCTTTTTTCAATGTTAGCTGAAGGGCTCGGACTTGAGCCTGACCATTGTGAAGGGAGTGTCCACCCCTAGTCCCCCTTCAGGTCCTGCCTGTGCCTTCGTCAACCTGAAGCTGAAGCTGGATGGCAAAGAACAGGGTAGGTTACCGGCCTGGGAAAACCGGAAGCGAGGTATGAGGTATAATGTCAACTCCCTCATCTCCCATTGGGTTTTTGTGTTTCGTAGAGGGTGTGGTCCTTCTGGAGAACCCCAAAGGTGACAAGGTGCTGGACATGAAGCGCCTGAAGAAGGTTTGCTGTAGCATCTTTAACGTCTCAGGCACCCACCTTTCCATCTTCAGCGGGGAGACAGGTGGGTCCACGACCACTGCTTTCACCCTCCAAACCAGCTGTGGTTCGGGTTCATGTCTCATACAGTCTGTTCTAGTCCAGATGGCTGTGTTGACGTGAGCCAAGGATGTTTCTGTGAGATTGGAATTTAAGATGATTCATTGGTGATGCAATGTGCTTCTTGAGTCGAGGTTTATGACTGGCAGATTTGGTTATCGGAACAGACCAGTCAGTTGTGATTGAGGTGTGCAACTGTATCTCATTGTGTGGCGGCCATTCGGATTAAGTGGGTTGACATCTGAGGCAGATGGTCTACAGACTTCTGTTTGTATGTCCCACCGAGGTTGTAATGGACACAGAAAGGGCTTCTACCTGCTCTGCATCCAGCTGCAGTGGTTTTCTGTGTTCATTGTGATCCTATTGCTTTGGATCTTCCAAGCAGAACTGGCTCATTGGCTCTTGTAGGCAAGGAGGACCTGAGGGTGGATATTGCAATGCACGTTGTGGTTGGGGCAAAGTAGTTCATCAGCCTGACCTCTCTAGTCAGTTCCGTGAAGACACCGCCCTCAGATAAGTCCTCAAACGTGCACCTTCTGATGCCATTTAGTAGAATATGTGGTATTCAAGATGTTCATTGAAGTTCTTCATGAGCGCAAAGGATATGACTAAATAATGCAGCAGCTGTGAGAACATTATTAGCTAAACACATGCATAATAATCATGGTAGACAGCTGTATGTTTTGCCCTCAGGTTGTCATTATTAATTAATAAATGCCCAGGCATTACTGCATGGGAACCTGTGCGACCACGTTTTCTGTGACGGGTTGGGTTAAACGATTGTTCATGTTTTCCAGTAGGACTGAAATGCATCCCTGCTGGAAAAAAATCACTCGGCAAATCACTCATCAGAAAATGACATAAGACAAATACATTTAAGACTTTAAGACAGATTCATTAATGGCTTGTTGGAGATGCTAGCAAATGATTCCTTCTAGATTTTGTTTGTTTTCATGTCTTGCCTGATGAGTGAGGATCCATTATCTTAATTTTACGCATTTACCAATTTCATGAACTCCTGAATGTCCCTTTTGCGCTCTTCATAAAGTACCTTGACCAGGGATTCAGTAGTCAGGCTCCGGTCTCACTTTTGAGGCCCAAGACTGATTTCTTAACCACTAGGCTAGTTGCAATTCTTCCAAGTCACTTCAGATATTTCCTGTTTTATTCTGCAGAACTAGCCAGTAAAACTAACCTCCTCAGCCTGCATGGACAGACACTTTGGGTGACATCAGGGGCCACCCCCCCTGCTTCTTCAAGCACTGACCCCATCATCTGCCCCTACGTCAATTTGCAGTTGCTCAACTGCCGACCTGCTGGTATTACACTCTCTCCTCCCCTTACTGCACTATATTGATATTATTGCTTAAGTTTGTGGTGACTGCACTTTTATCCATCTACCCAGCTGGATTATTCATGAATTTCCATGACCTCTTTGCTAAGAATGGATTCTTAGGAGAGCGCCCAACTTTAGTGGAGCTTGCTCTTTGGCCTGTGTGTGCTTTATATTTAATGAGCCAACACTCGAGTGTCTATACCCAACAGTGTGTCGTTTTCTTGAAGAATGCCAGTCCGGGGTGGTGGGCACTCTGCTGCTGGCAAACCCGGCGGACCAGAACGGACTGACGCATGCCGGGCTGCTTCGTGAGACCGCCAAGGTGTTTGGGCTTCGGAGTCGGAGACTCCGGCTGTACCTGGACGAGTGCGCTACCGAAGGTGAGACCCGGAAACTCCGCTTTCCGTGGTTTTGCTGTCTCATACCCTCTCTCATACGGGCATCTCAAAGGGTACAAAGACAACAGTCAGTGGGTAGGACTGTTGCCCGACACCGGGGCTGGGGCTCTGCTCTGTATGTGTGGAGTTTGCCCGTGCTCTCAGTGTTCCCTTCTGCAGTCTAGAGACCTCCTAGGCAGTTTTGTCATTGTAGATGTGGGCATCTTTGTGCCCTCAGATGGACTGGCACACCAGGGTGAACCCTAACTTGTGCTCCATGCTACATCTGATTCCCAGACCCCTTCCATGACTCTGACTTGGATAATGTCTTGGAAGGTGGATGGTTAGAATGCAGAGTTCATTTTTGAGTATCAGAAATGTGCTGCAGGTACATTTTCTGTGTTCTCGCAGTGAATTCCGGATCTGTGGACGCTGATAGACCTGGTCTTTCATCTCTCTAGCTCCCTGTGAAGGATTATCATTTATATTTGCAGGAGTTTGCCTGAGCTCACCTGTCGTCAAGGAACCCTAACATAGTCTGTCGACGTCCTGCTTGAACCCGTGTTGACGAACCCTTTCCCGTGATTTCGCAGTGTTCCCCGCGTCGCCTCTTGGTTAAGAAGCACAGGGAGCGCCTTGTTGTTCCACTCCAGCAGCTTCCTGTAGATATTCCACTGAGAAATATTCAACTGAGGCTCCAGTAGCTGTAGGCGTGTGCGTCAGACGTGAGCCTGTGGGTTTGGTCGGATTGCCAATCAAAATTAATATTTTATTTATTTTCCATTTTCATTCAGCCCCCACCCACCTTGAACATGCAGTATCTTGAGTTTGAATGTATCCCAGAGTTGGCGTTCATTGTTTTCACTCAGTCCCTTCACGCCAGATATTTTGTGATATTTTTATGGCCGATCTTATTTCTTCATTCAGGGATGTAACGCATCAAGAAAGAGCTATTATTTTGGAGAGTTTTTACTGCTCTGATAAATCCATCTAATTGTGAAGCTTCCTTATAATAAAAATGCACTTAGTGAATCATGGCCTTTAAGTTTTCTTTTTTTTTTTTTTGTGAAGCAGTATTTGTATCTGTCCAGCCATCCATCTCCCACCCTCTTATCCTGGACGTATAATAGAGAGTTTGTACTTTAATGTTCCCCTAGTTTTTCGTTTTATTGATCTGTAGCGCTGTCTGCAACCACTACTGACTAGAATGTACCCCACCCACCTAGAGAGGCATCCTCTGTCAGAACAATTTGTCTTTGGGCTTTTTGCAGATATATTTTTGTTTTTGTCCAATAATTTGTCTTCATGAGGCTTGTGGTCTTCATAGACAGTCGGTATCTGCAAGCCGGTGTGCTAGTGTATGTTTCAGAGGAGTAAATGTAGTGAAGGATTAGAAAACAATGGTTTAATTACCTCTATAGTTTTGTATAATTCCATTGCTGCTTCAGTCTGAAGTGTTTGAAATCTTCAGATTTTCCATGATGCTGTTTTTCACTTCAGTTTCATATAAATATCCTATAAATATGTATTTCATTTGCTGTTTTACGCTTAACTTTTTTTGTGGAGCGATCATCTGCGTTCATGTTCTAAAATGAAACTTCATTTTTCATTCTTTTCAGAAATCTGCGAAGACATCTCGCTGAAGACATTAAACATGAAGACGTTGTACGTTCGAGTTCTACCCACAACGGCGGAAGCTTAAAACTATTTTTTTTTAAATAAATGTCTTTCTTATATACTGCTGAAAAAAAAATAAAAAACATACGGGGCTTAAGGGAGGACCTTATTCTGGATCATTTATTAGTTGTGTCTCATTAATTTTGCTCCTGGCCTTAAACCTCAATAAGAGAAACTGCTTCTCCCTGTCTGAGACAGACATGCACAGAATTTCAGAACATGTTGTAAAGGGCTCATTTTGACTGTGCCCAGACGATTGCTTTGGAGTACTTTGCTGTAAATGTCACACAGCTAAAAAGGAAGTATGTTCCAAAGGTTTTATAGTTCTGGGCCAGCAGGGTTAGCACTTTTCTTTTCGAGGTACTTTATGTCTCTCCAACCTGCATAGAACCTAAGGGGAGTAAGGGTATATTAAACCCTCAGTTATAACCCTGATCTGGCTATGGTTACACCTGCACTAGCAGATGGGTCACCTTTCTCTCTGCCTCATAAATTTGAAACCCTATATGGATCTTCCAGATTTGTAATTGAATTGTATGTGTCTTGGTAAGCCAGGGTGTGTTCAGTTATAACCCCTAATGATTCATTTACATCAGCACTTCACAATAAAATAATGCTCGAAAACATATATATTTCTGTCTTGTGTTCCAGGTGTGAGAGTTTTTAATTATATTTTAGGTATGTATTTTGCGCCTGACACTGACGGGGATTTCACGTGTCTTCCTAAAGAGACGCGTGTTTTGTGTATATATGCGCGTTGCTTTTCGGCACTGTCGGCTCTCATGGGGGAGCTAAAAGGGAATTCGGGAGTTCACCAGCAGGTGGTGCTGCTGCGTACTGAGCGGTCGATTCTGTGATGGTGGCCGCGACACCTCCCCAGGTGCTCGTTCACTTAGTGTTCTGCGTCGTTTCCCTTTAAAGTGGCTAGATGTGGTTTGAAAGGAGCGTGTAAAGTGTTCTCGCTATGCTGTGACTGCTTTGTTTTCACACTGCAAGCAATGAAACGTGTCGCTCCCTTTAAGGGGACGATACACGTTAGCCAGAATTCAATATTTTATGTGAAAAAAGCACTGGATGTAACAGACATATGTAACCTTGCATTGGTGCTGCATATTTATGTTCAAAGTGCATTTGTTTGATTTCATTTTGGATACCACCTGCCTTTCGTTTCACCTCAGAAATCTCCCTCTTAAGGTCACCAGTATGTTGCATTGTTAAAAGAAAAAAAAACTATTCTGTGTCTCAGTGGCTGGATGCATGCTTGAATAATGATGACTTGGCTGGTCCTCGGAGTCATGACTGTGCGCTGCTGAGTGAATATTAAACACACCTTTGCCCATCTGCTCACGCACCGTTCAGCCCTCTGAAGGCACCTGCCGGGCCAGTGAAATGGTCAGTCAGCCATCTGCCAGCGCGTTCTGCCTGTCTCCACGCCTCCGCCATGGGAAGGAATCAAAGCCACTTTTGAGGCCTCGGCCGACACTATTTTTTTTTTGCTGGACTATACTGACTTGTGTTTATCGGTGTTTGATCTGTGCTTTTGTCGTAAAATTAGCTGTGTATCTCAACTTGGAGAACATCTGCGGATCTGCTGAAGATCCCACATTCACGCTTCGTGCTGGAGGAGCCTGTGGTGATGGTGTATCTCTCACTGGGTTAGGATGCCGTAACCAATCGGAAGGATGTTGGCTCAGTGTCTGTGCTAAGCAGCAGGGGTGGAATTTGTTGTCAAGCGGCCTCAGATCTTGTGGTCGGCGAGCCCCCCCCCCCCCCTTGGTATACTTTTCTGAAGAAAGACAGACCAGCCTACTGGAATAATTCCCAAACTTCCCGCTGACCAGCCCTGGCCGGGCCGGCAGAGCAGTGTCACCATTGAGCCCCTGACCGAGACCCTTAACCCTGATTGTTCCAGGGACTGACTGAGCTGTTTCTCAATTTCATGTTACTTTGGATAAAGGCATCTGCTACATGAAGTAGTATATGCTGAGTAATATGTATCATACTGAGAGGTTGAATTAGATCATAGCGTAGATGACTGTGCATCTAGTTTATTTGAAAATTAGTTGCGACTGTAACTTCTTTTAAAACATCTCATGTCTCCCTCCGCTGACAGCTACTGTGGGGAAAACCCTCTGCCCTCTTTGATGTCAAGCTCTGTCTCCTGTACGATGTGGCACTTCCCATGATGTACTCACTCTGTGTTCTATAGAAAGATGCTCTTGACGATTCCTATAAATCATTAGGGTGAAAGAACTGCGTTCTGATTCTTATGCAACCATTAAGCTAAATGGCAAGGGGAAATTAAGGTCAAACTTGCTCCGTTGCTGTACTGTACTGGAAAGTCCTTGACACTTAATCCTTTAATGAGTCCTAGGTTCGATTTACTTGGAATGAGGCTCACACAGGCCTACTGTTTATTGTAGTCTTAGGGAAAATGTAAGAATTTCCACATCCAAAAAATGTCATATGTCTGTTACTGTAAATGGTAAACTACCATGTTCATATATAAAACTTGTGCTACAGACATTTCTTTTAAAAAAATCCGTTAACTGCGCAAACCTCCTTATATAGAGAAAAAATATATATCAGATGCCTTAAACCTGATTACACCTTGCCAAATTATCAAGGACTCTGTGTACAACGATTATGATGCACCTAAATAACACATTTTTCAAAGATTCATTCGCAAATAAAGTCTGCATCTTTAAGCGTTTAAAAGCCTTTGTCAATGAAAACCACACTCGGTTGTGCCTCTTTTTTTCAGTTGCTCCCCTCGGGCCCTGCATGCGTGGTACGTAATGGAAAAATCTTAGTCACTTAAATCTACTTCGGACTCCCTTGGCCTCTCTGGCAGGATCTTATACAAAACTCAACAGTGCTCATAGGAACATAAACACATAGGTAAGGAAACGTCTCGGATGCCTCTCTCAGTTTACAAAGCGCAGGTTTGTTTAGCTTCTTCGGCGTTTCCATTTATGCAAACGTGGCAATTAGGGGAATTGATCTGTATTGAGCTGCAATAAAGCGTTGGGTCGCAATGCACAAAAATGCACGACATTGCAGCTCGATGCACCTGTTGTAATTCAGACATTTTTTGCAGACCTTAGTAAAGGTCTCTTCTTCATTAGATACCGAACTGCAGAAGAATCATCTTTTGTAATCGTTGTGAATAATTTGGCGGAGGAAGCACGTTTCCCTCCCTTAATGCAACAGTGTAATCATTGCTGCAGTGTTTGAAATATGTAAATCGAAATAGAAGTATTGTTACCAAAACACTGTGGTTCCCTCCTACTTCAGTGCCCCCCCCCACCCCCCAAATCCTGTAACTAGAGGCCAAGCTTAAGAAATAAGATATTTAAAACTCAGAATAACATGCCGTTGAACTAATATTAGAAGTTAATAATCACGTGCTGTATAGTAGCAATGCCATTCACAGGCTGTAGACGAAGAACCACAATCTTTTTGTGCCTTTGCCGCGTTGCTCTGTGACCCGGGAATAAGCGGTGCGAAGCTGTTTCGGTTAGTATAGCCGTGTGAGTGTTTTAAAGCTTATGCATGTAAGTTGGTTGTATCAGCCCAAGGGGGAAAGGGGGCTGGGGGAGTCGCAGTAGTGCTGAAAATGGATTTGTCTGCGCCTTTCCCACAGCGCCGTTGATGAAGCCAGGGGATACTGTTACGGCCGGACAGCAGCATCCTTCCGTCCAGGCGATCGCTCCGCTCTCTTCTCTGTTCCAGTCGGACGCAGGTAAGGGAACCACGATCTTCATTACCCGATTGCAAAAGTTTCCCGTCTTATTGCGATTGCTGTTAAGAGCCCTGTGTGTCTTGGTTGCACGATCGACGTGAATTATACGCGGATTGCCAAGCTGACCTTGCAAAGGCGGCTTCGTCCGAAATTAGTGCTGTATGTTTATAAGAGCTGTTTTATAACGCCGCCCGGAGCCGCTTAATGTTCCCCGATCATTTCTGCGCGGAGATTCAACTAAACATTCACCTGGTTGGTAGAGAGATGGTATATCTGGTGTTTATGTCATGAAAAAAAAACCCTTTTTTTAAAATTCTGCGGTGTTCGCATGCTGTGCTGCAAATATTGAGAATTCAGTGTGTCGATGCAACAAAGTTTACGGTGCTGAAATGTTAATCAGTACACTTAATGACAGTCAGGGCAGGAAAGGGAAAAGGGAAACAAATAAGTCGTGAAAAATGGATAGACAAATTCACATTGACACCATAGTTTGCTGCACAAATGCATGGCTTGATAAACGAGGAGGCTATTTTAAAACTCCATTTAGATGTATTTGACAGTTCCGTTTGCCAGTGAAGGAACGACAAAACAAACTATTCCAGCTTAAGGCACATTGTTTCGTAATGAAGAACGCGTTATTGAAAAAATGGTAGTTTCAGCCGACACATCTCTAGACATACAGTCACAATTAGCCAGTATTTCTAGCCTGACAGTCTTATAATGTTTTGTGCTTGCAGCTAAGCATGAAAATGGGTTTTGAAACTGGATAACAGTAAAATGCCTTACACTGATAGTTTAATTTACTGTCACTTAATTCACAATTTTTTCTAGGTTACGTTGCCATATTAAAGTCTAGTGATTTCGTCAAACTATTAACTGGAGATTCAGAAATTACGCTTGTTTGTGTACGAAGAGAGGAGATGCATTACATCGATGGTCACAGAAGCCCATAATGCATTGTTAAGCGTATAGGTAATGTACCCTCATTCTTGAGGAATGATAAGTTTACAATTTAATAGATCAAAAGGATTGATGGTAATTCTTGCATTACAAGTTTTAAATGCTCACACGTTTTTATGGGCTTTGTTACTGCAAGGGCTTCTTCAAATGTTATTTTCTGTCTAGAAAGCTGTAACTCACCCAGACAGTATGTTGTATTCATAAATATTCACATATAGCCTGTTGTTTCGCATCAGGGATTACATAACTATTCACCATAGTATTTACATACTAAACAACCTAGTTGGTTTTAAGATCCTGTGTATTTCTAGTCCTGGGACATGTCTGGCCTCTTAAATGAAAGTGAGCTGACGCTGTCTTTCGAGGGACAGTCCAAAGGCAGCGCGTTTTTTGAAACCCTGTTTTTATGTGCATTTGTGGATGGCGACCAAAAATAAACAAGGCTCACTGTAGCTGTCAGTTCACATCCACGTGTCACTCGCTATATCAGGCTTGTCATTCGAACAGGGGATGGACAAAATGTCCATTAGTGGCTGCGTGGCCCTTATCGCTGTAGGAGGTTTTTTTTTGGGGGG
>JAODJX010000129.1:6722147-6735588 GCA_026776945.1 Isichthys henryi | reverse complement strand
AGTATATGAGAAACATACATAACATAGTGTTCCACCTTGTTTGTACATCGTTCTAGTATATGAGAAACATACATAACATAGTGTTACACCTTGTTTGTACATCGTTCTAGTATATTACAAACATACATAACGTAGTGTTACACCTTGTTTGTATTCTTACAGCTTGTTAATACTCCTTCTTGGATGCACGTGCTATTTGTATAACTAATAAATATAAATGAAAAAATATATACCACAAAGCCTTAATTAGGTTATATAAAATAAAATATGCATTTTTTCATTTGTATTGACTAGTTATACAAACAGCATATGGATTCAAGAAGGTAAGATGTACAAACGAGGTGGAACAGTATGTTATGTACTCTTATTCTGTATGTGGGTACTCGTATCAGTCAATACCCTCTGTTCAGGTAGTGGGATCGTAGTAACATGAAAAAAGTGGGATCGGTGCATCTCTAATGATAATATTAAAGTAGAAAGAGCTCTTGTATCAGAATCCATACTGGTATTGGCAGTTGTGTATCGGAATTGGATCGGAACTGAAAAAAATGTGGATTGACCCGTCCCTAGTAGAATTACAATCCTGAGCTAGTTCTTGCATCGGTACTCAAGTGCCAGGCTTTCCAATTGGGCCATTCAATGGGGGTTGTGCGAATGTGGGATATGTACATAGCAAAGTTTATTCCCATTAAGCAGTCTGGTCTGGAGCTATCGTCTTGTGCCAGTAGGAAGGCTATAGATAAAAGGGACTACGGACTTGGACCCAGGGATGATCATAGAGAAGAATGACTTCAGATTGCATACAAATTTTTATTATCTTTTAATCCAAAGTGGCATACATTTCAGAAAGCAAGAGTCACACGGTCCCTAGAGCAATTGTGGTTAAGGGCCTAATGGTGAAATCACTCTGCCAGGCAAGGGGTTTGAACAAGTGACATTTTAATGATATTACCAGCAGCTCAACCTGCTGAACCACACAACAGCATCGGATGAAGGAGCAGAAGAAGAATATATTGATCCTAGTCACTGCTGAAGTCAAGAGGGTTGAACCATCTACTGTGTGGTCATCGTGTGTTAATACTCCTTGTTTGATGCTTCTGCTGTCTGAAAGGACTGAGCCTAGGATATGATGAGGATGGACTGAAGAACATGAATGAGTCAGCTCATTAAAATGGGTGACGGTGAAGCTATATTTACTGGTGTCAAGAACATCATTCTTGAAAAGAAAACCTTAGTTGGTTGGATATTTCATATAGATTTTGGAAATGTTGGCAGGTTCTTTTAGTTGGTTTTGATCATAAAGATGATTCTTCTCCAGGGTGTCTGCAAGAAGGTAGTGTTTCCAAAACACTGGAACAGTTAATCAGGTGGCGAGAATGAAGTCTGCACAGATGAATGGCGTTCAGAGTTGAGCATCCCGGGCCTGCTGCAGTTGCTCATAAAAGCTGATGTTTGTCATATTATGGATGCTGAAATCCTCCAGTTAAGTGAGCACTGTGCCTCTGTGCCTGTGAATTCTGGGAAAATCTGCTAGTCAGGAGAAATTCTATCTTGTTTAGACGGTGGCCGAGAAGACAGATGGGGGGATGGCAGTAAGCAATAATGCGCATGAGACAATTTGGGTAAAAGCATCAGCAAAGCAACTCCAGGTAAATCTATACCTGCAGAAGGTGAGGCTGATGATAGAAGGGCAATACACACTGCAGAGGCTAGAGGTCAACGATTTAAGGCTAAATAAGCTGCTGCTACTTGGGGGCACTGACTGAGACAATGGCCTGTGCATTATGGGAAGGAAGAGGAGGTTCAGTCTTAAGATTCCTCTCAGAAATACTCCCTCATCATTATTGGATTAGTTAATCTGGACTAGTGATTTGCACTTTAAGTATTGCAAAAACCCTCCCTCTGTCACTGTTGTTGTATGGTCTTGTTGGAACAGCACTCTTGTGCTACTATATACTTGAATTTGGCTGGTATATCATAACTTGATTTGAGTAGACTTGAACCTTGGCAGTGGGAAGCATGTGGATGAAATGCCAGTTGGTGAGAGTATGGAAGCCTTTTGACTCCTTAACCCCGTCACTGGGATGAAAATTTGCTGAGTGGAAATATCTCTGCGTCAAAACACACAGCAAGTGTGGCGTTTGGTCTCCTGGAATCACTGCTGTAATTAATCCTATTGCCATATGGAGCTCCGGAATATTCTTTTGGACATCAGTAGGCAAAAAAACGGTTAACAAAAAATGGAAAATATTGTTTGGACAGTGATCTGACATGGGTTATCGTAGAGAGAATATGCCTGTCTTTCACTGTCTGCGATGAGAGCAGATTAGGATGTTAAGGAAACTGTAATTTCCCAGTGTACTCAAGAGTGATAAAGAATTTATTTTCATTTGCTCTTGCATTCTGAGTGAATTTCTCTAAAATGTAGATAAACAAGAGGGCTGATGGCTTAGAACAATCGGATGTAATTCGGTAATGTAATTTGCCGAACACGCCCACGCTCCTACACCCGTTCGGTGTGAAGGGCAGCTCTGCAATCAGATGCCAGGGAAGCAAACATTACCTGAAACAGTATCTAACACAGTTTGCCTTTTGGCGATCATGTTAAGGTATTATTTTTAGGTGGTCAATTTTCACCGGTCTTCATTAATTTATAATAACCACACGGTTCCAATTAATAATTAACTTTTAGCGGACTTCTTGGAACTTGGCTTCGTGAGCGCAGGATGTCAACATTGGCTCCATGAGAAGAAGATGGTGAACTGCTGCTATGAAATCTCATTAGCGGCTCTCTGCGCTTACGATTACTACAGCTGGCCCCAAAGGAATTTTTGTATAGGTGTTGGTTTCAGTAACACAGCAGAGGAAAACCATAAACACAAATTTAACATCTGTAAATTTTCTTGATTCCAGTGAATGCATTTCCCAGTTGGGATGAAAGATAGATTATATGTTGATATATTTGGATTTCTTTTTTTCAGATTTTGGCTACATTATTTCTATATATCTTATTAATTTAATGCAGAGACAAAAGAAAAATAACAACAGAGCACTGGACATGAGACTCGTGGACTGCTTAATGGTCATGTGATCTCAACATGTGCGCCGGTCATGTGGCTTTCCTGCCGTGCATTCAGCCTCTTGCTGTGTGTGGATCTCGGGCTGAAGCAATCACTGTGAGTGGGACTCCCCAACCAGACTCGCCCATCAGTCTAGCGAAAGTTGTAGGTGAAGGTGTTGTTATAGAATCCCATATGTGAATGCTGTGTTCTAGTTTCATTGAAGACATTTGGGAAAAACAGCCCTTCTCTCACCAGGCAAGCTGGGGCACGAATGCACCTCTGAGGCATTGAGTGTATTTTTGTAAGGAGATACCAGGCTCGTAAATTCTTATGACAGTGTGACATATGGCCTCACTGAAAGATAGCTGTTGCGGTATTCAGTAGGAAAAGTCTCTGATGGCTTTGTGTGAATGTTACTTGACTTCAGCTGCTCACGAGGCCACCGGAAGCCATTGAAACATTTATTATTGTTCAGTTCATTATTACGGTCAGCATTTCGGACCCTGTCCTTTTGGCGAGATGCTTTATACATCTCGCCTTTGATGGTTTTGAAATGAATGAAAGGTCTGCTGTTTTTGAATGGGTCCGTTCTGTGCTTGATTGTACTAAAACAGTTTCACTTTACATGTGCTTGTCTTCGCCTTTAAGGGGCTTTTTTTGGGAGCAGGAAAGAGCCTGGTTATCCCCCGTGTTCCTGGCAAATGGAAATCCATCTGCATAATTTTTTTTTCTATGTGTTTCAACTATGGGACAGCAGCAGGTCAATCCACTTGGAGAAAAAAAAAGGTCACTGAATGATAGCTGCCTTTTCTAAAACTGCGGTAGGAATGCGAAACAAATCTTCTAGAAACGCGAGCCCCCGCTCTTAGAACAGTGGTGTGAAAATGCCAAGCAGGCCTAATGTGGCCATTCTTTAATACGGTCTTATTTTTGATCTTTCAGTGGCATGTAAATGTCAAGGTACACGTTGGACTGACAGGTACCTCTTAGAGAGTCTCTGCAGGTGTGCAAAATAGCAACATTGAAGAAATACAGCCATTTGAGAGAATTAAGGTTATTATGGTTGTGAGGCAAAGGCCATGGAGCTGCCTGAGTCATGCTGAACACCTACTCAGCAGCCACACTGAGTGTCATGTGGATCAGCTGAATGAGTCACGTCATGTTGTGGGTGGTCTCTGACCCCATCAGCCAACCCCTAGTCCTGCATCCTCCACATTTTGTGGGAGGCTCAACCCTCGTGTAGGATCACCACGCGGCAACTCGAGTCGAGGAAGAGCAAAGCAACAAGCCCAACTGCCTTAGATGAGGAGCAGGCAGTCTTAGAGGCGAGCCTTGCTTTCTGGTGAGATGGCCAGCTAGGTATCATTAATTGACTGACTTTAATTGGATTCTGCTGTGCAGATTTTTTTTGCATGCAGTACTTTGTATTGAGAAAGTATTTGTGGTGCATTATCACATTTATAAGTATAATCAGATGTCAAGAGAATCATAAGAATGAATGTGTTTAATTAGTCTCTGAAACTAAAGGAAAAGTAAACAGTGTAGGCAAGATAAGCAACGGCGTTCTTATAAATGCTATGCCACAGAGGTCCATAAGGATGTGAGGAATGGGCCTTTCGTTAAACAAAACAGGCACAGAGGCGGGACCTCTTGATAAATTATGCAATGATCGTATCCAGTATGGGATTGGATGGCAGTCAACGTGGAGGGTGTTTTTAATGACTTCTGTTCCGGCTGTTACCTTTGGAGTACTGGCCTGCCAATCACCCTGGCCCGATGAGCGATGATGAGGGTGGGATCCCAAAGCACAGCGGAGAGTGGGAGGACTCTGTGCTGAAGCCTTCTGGTTTGGTAATCAGGCTGATGGCAATCAAGCTGATGGTAAAACTCTGACAGAACACAGAAGCCCCCAGCCCCCGGCAAACAAAAATGAAGCGTACTAGTCAGTGCTGGGTGAAGCCCATGTGGCACCTTAGGCAAGCTTCAGTGCCCTTGAGTGCCACTGGGGGTAAAGCTTTGTGGATGGGGAGGAGGGGGTTAGTGGTGTTGGCATCGAAGCTTGATGGGCAGTGGCGGCATTGAAGCTTGGTGGGGGTTGGGTGGGGTGGTGAAGCTTAAGTTAGCACCCTGTCAGAAGATTCCATCCTGAGCCTGGGTCCGCCCTTGGTAATAGTGTAGTCCTTCATCATTCATAGAGGTGTACAGACCTCATTAACAGGTCTGGTAAGAGAAGGTTAACATTGCCAGCACGGTAAATTTCCGGCACAGAAAGCAGCTGGTGGGCAATAGCCGTCAGCCGTGTTAGATAAAAGGAGCCGCTGAGTGATGGCCTTTGTTGTCGTGAAGGTGGAAGAGCGACAGGTGTGTGGTCCTCTCTGGTGAGGTCAAGCCAGCTTTGTAACCGTCTGTGAGGGAGACTCCCGGCCGAAGTCAGCTCCATCCCGCTTAATCATGGTATCTCCTTTAAACAACCCCCGGGTGGCCTCTGTCCCCCCCCCCCCCCCCACTAACAGCATTTATCATCTTGCCAACGAAGGCATCGGTGAGTGAGGCTGGTGGAGGTTGCCAGTAGGGCTGAATTTTAATGTCGTGATACTGCACGGGTGAAGCCCTGAATGCTAATGCTGTGAAAGTGCACGGAGGGGACACCTGAAAGGGAATGGTGCTCCAGAACATGGGGGCAGCCTCAGATATTAATGGTGTATTAGTGCACGAGTAGATCCCCGAACACTAATGGTGTACGAGTGGAGCCTTGAATACTGATGGCTCATTAGCATATGGGTTGAAGTTTGGGTACTAATGGTTTATAAGAAGAGGAGTGGGATCTAGAACCTTTAAGGCACAGAAGACTGTGGGAAGTTTTACTGCACTGACAGAGTCCTCAGTAGGCTGTGACTGGCCAATTAGCACGTAGGCTAAACACAAAATGCTAATGCTATGTTACAGTGGAGCCTTGAATACTGATGGATCATTAACATACGGGCCGAGCTTTTGATAATAATGGTGAATAAGAACTGAAGCATAAACGTATGAGTGGAACTATGGGAGCACTCATGGATATCGAAGGTGTTACAGTATAGACGTATGAGTGGAGCCTATGAATGCAGTGTCGTGATGCACAGGTAAAGGCCCCAGTATGATTGTCAGTTAGCGCGAAGGCTAAACACAAAATGCTAATACTATATTACAGTACAGCCTGGTTCTGTAATGACCTTTTGGTATTTTGGCAGAGGTATGAATACTAAAATCCGATCTGCACATGGCCCAGAACACTAATTATCTATGAGTATCTGAGGATGGAACCCGGAACACCAGTGTTTATCCTCTCACAAGCGGAATATTAATGTCCTGTGGGCTGGAGCTCACCGCTGGGGGGGTAGGGTTTGAGCAACAACCTGACCCCTGAATTACAAACAGATAGTGGAGATTTCAGCTGCGTTTCTGGAAGCTTCTGTGGCCTTTGAACACAGACGTGGGACACAATGGCTTCCTTTAGTTGGGACAGGGGCCCAGGTATCCGTCATCACCTGCTACTTCATATTTGCACCCCCTGCTGATGTTTATACAGGAGTTGTCATCTCATACCCATAATGGACTATGTTTATATACAGTGGGATGAATGTATTTTAAACATGAATAGAGCTTAGAAAGACTCATTACCTAGAGTGTAGCTGCTGTTTCATCTCTCCTCTTCTTCCTGTCATAAAACAATATGAGGAATCTCTTACCCTTTTATTTACTTTAAAGGGAAATTTCTGAAAGAGAATTTAGATTTTTTTTTTTCCTAACACAAATTCCCTTAGCTGTTAGTCACTTAAATTTGTCGTTTAGATGATATAGTTATGATATATAAGTGAGGGTGGTGAAGGCTCTACTTTAATACACATGCAGTTGTATGTCTAAAGAGACATATAAGTGCGGAAAGCTTGCGGTCAGGGACCAGGGTCAGCCTGGATCCAGCACCCCTGAAGCAGCTGGGGTTAAGGGCCTTACTCAAGCACCCAACAGTGTTGTGATAACTGTGCCTGCCGTAGGATTCAAACCAACAACCTTCTGGACATATATGTTTGTGTCATCCCGTTCCTGGCCATTGCACAGTACTTGCCTGGATGGTTCCTTGGTAGTTGTCTCCTTCCTGGTGTCTGCCGCTGATATCATTATCAAACCCCACAGAAAACATGACTCTGCCATCATACACCATCACCACACCTCTGCTAAACTGCTGCTCCTCTCTGGTCAGCGTTCGCAAGAGACCCAGAGATGACTCTTTTTTTTCTTTTCTTTTTTCCTTTTTTCAGTTATATATAGAGCTTTTTCGGACTTGCCGGGTCCGGTAGCTGCCAGCACCCAGCCGAAGTGACAGGCGGCCCCCGTTAGGTCCTCGTCTCACTGTCCTGAATCAGCGTGTCAGCACAGATGTAGCATCGCAGTAGCCCCCAACAGCTGTTACACGCCTGTTTAAGAATAAGTCTCCCCCTCAAGCCTCTCTCTTTCGACACGCTCCATAAAATACAAGCTTTACATTCACTTATGAAGCAGACGCTTTGACAAAAGTGAGGAAAGCTTGGAGGTCATATAGCGTCCAGACCCCATGGAGCAGTTAGGCTCAAAGTTCCAACAGTGATATGACTGCCAGCCGCAGGATTCAAACCCACAACCTTCTGGACATGGGCACCGATCATTAACCTACAAACACCATTATTTATTGAGTGGTAATATGTGTTTGAGGGCTTTGACCTGTGAGGGCTCCCTGTCATCCCGTGGCAGTCCGGCGTCTTTATATGTTTCCGTTGATTCCTGTCATCCACGTATGATTTCTGGAAGTGCTATTCGAGAAAATTGCATGTGGGTATATTGAGCAAGCATCCCAGATGGAACCGCATGCGCAATTAGTGTGAAGGGTGGAAAGGCACTAATTAACAGATCCGGCACGGCTGAGGTGGCTTGTTCGTCTCCTAAGGGTCAGTTGCAAACGTGTTTGTAGTTGTCACCTTCCTTTCTTTTCAATGAGGTCTTTAAACATATTCCTGAATGTTGAGGTTTAATTGAACTTTAAGTTTTTTATTACTGATCAGATATCCCTTACTGAGTCATGTAATGATTTTATATACTTTATACCATTGTATAGATAAACGTATTAAAAGGCAAAGTATTCTTTTAATTATTAAGCTTTAACTTTGCTATAGCTTTAAGGGGGAGTGTGGATGTAGTTCAGTGGGCTAAGCTTCTGTGCCTGTGGGCAGAAGGTTGCTGGTTTGAGTCCAGCCTCAGCAGAACTATTACATCTGTGGGGCCCTTGACACTCAGCTCCATGGGTGTCACTGCAGGTGGTTGCCTTTCAGTGCCAAGCTTGCTCTCATCTATGTGTGTGTCATGGAGAGCAAGATGGGGTTAGAAAAAAGAGAATTTCCCCACATGTGATCAACAAAGAAGTACTAGTGGTATTTGTTTTTAGAAATTTATTCAGTACTTTTATTTTTATTCATGTACTCATTTTATGTATTTATATACATATATGACAGTTATTTCCATCCATCCATCCACCCACCAATCTTCCAAGTGCTAGTCCAGCACGGGGGTCGTGGTGGCAGGTATTTTTGTTAATTTGATGTATGGTGTAAGTATTGCTGCGGTGGGACATTTCTCGTCGTTTTCTTGGACGTTTTGTGTATTTCCCAGCACTCCGAATTCTTCCTCAGAACCGAACAATATCACCCCAGAGAATACATCACCCTGCGCGGTTTTTCGTAGATGCATTCCGGCGGTTGCCAGGAAAATACCAGACATCGAGAAGCAGGTGTTCCGTATCTACTCCGACCTTCTAGGAAACGGCATGTCCGGTGCCTCCTCCTTGCAGGTACTCTCTTTTATATATTATATTTCAGTATTGTGTTTCATTCTGAGCATCGTCAGCGGCAGCCGCTGACGAGAGGAGAGGACCCCCAGCGCTAACAGACGCCAGATGGGGAGCACTTCCAAGATGAGGGAGGAGGGCTTTTAAGTGCATAATTACAGACCGAAGACGCAGAGGGAGCAGGCCGAGGCATCTTAACCATGTCTGCTAAATTTCCACAACAGCTTTCATTGTGTAAACCCTATAAATAAAACACTCCCATATGTAAAGTCTGATTGTGGCAGAACATTCTAACGGGCCCGAAGTGATCACAGGCGACACTCTCTGCTTTTTTCCATGTCCTCTCTTTTCCCCCCGTATCCGATCATTCCATTCATTCGTTATTCTAGACCATTCGGTTTGATGTCAAACTTGTGAACTAGCTGCTCCGCTTAAAACGACGAGGCCGATTTTCAAAAGTGGTCATATCCCACCACAGACATGCGAACACGTTTGTCTCCATGGGTCAAGCCACCCCAGATGCTGAGCTTGGTTAGCTTAGGTTTCCAGCCACTGCAGATTACCATCAGAAAGACACACAAGGATGAATGTAAATGTCTTTGCTTAGCTGATGCTCATATTTACCCGGTCTTCCGCATCATACGGTTTTCTCTTTTACCCATAATATGTTTATTTTTTTTGTTTTACTGAGTTAATTCAGGGTGAATGACCTGCTTAACGAGGGCACAAGTGTGTGGCTGACATGATGACATTTTAATCAAAGCACTTAATCTCTACTATGCTTTTTAATTCATGTTAAAGTTTTTGGTGTATTTTTGAGAGAGATATGAAAAGGGTGCAAAAATATACCGTGTATCCACCAGCACTGCTCATGAATTTAGTGAGCGTCGATAGGCTATGATAAAGGACATGGTACATTGCATTTCTCCAGATACTGTGGGATTTAATTTCTGATGCAAGAACTCCACGAATCTGAGACGTGTGACGGGAATATGTGACTGTATCATATTATACCTCACATCCATGTAAATGAGTCTGACATTATAGTGGGCTGCTGATTGTGTGACTGTAATACCGTTACTTTCTTGAGGTGCTTTGCCACAGAATTTTAAAGGAGGCCAGCTGTAATGCTGCGATTGGTTTGTCCACAGAGGGACGATGCAGGTCCTGTCAGGTAACTGCCCATGTGGCATCGGCGGACTGAATATAAATGTGAAGTACTGTCAGCAATATTGGATTTGTGCTTTGTGGAAATGCTTGTACATTTGGGGGGGGTTCACATCATTGGCTGTGGTTCGGTTATTATTTTTCAATTTTTATTGCCTGTAAAGAACAGTTTAGAGCCCGGTTTATACTTAGTAATATAGTGTAATATAGCACTACTGTAGTAACATAATAGCAGCTCCCTGTGCAGACCTGATCCAAGACCAAATGTTTTCCTCAGAAATAACATCTTTTAAATGCTTAAATGTAGTGCGGAAAAAGGGAAAGCAGGTTAAACCTTTAGTAATACAGTAAGCAATACTACAGTTCATTCATCAGTAAGTGATTTTCCTGGTTAGGGTTATGGGGGTGGCGGGGGGGCTTACAGTTTTTAAAATGTCTTTTTCTTAAATGATACTTCTGAATAAAAACAATCAGTTACTTTAAACCAGTGCTTCCATAACTGGTCCTCAGGGACCCCCTGACAGTCCACATTTTTGCTCCCTCCCAGCTCCCAGCAGGGAGGGAAGTAGAGAGGTTGGAAGACAGGAGGGAGCAAAAACCCAAAGGCTGTGCGGAGAAACACTGCTGTGAACCTTTCTTGTGGTCATGTCATTTATCAAACTGACCAAGTTGACCATTTTTTATTTGATACCCTACTATAAAGTTGCGCTTTCCTTAACCCTGAAATGGGATACATATTTAGGGGATGGATGGATGAACTGGAGTTGAACTGTATTCATTTAATTCTTCACAACTCACTGCCTTCCCTTCTACCAGTTTCTGATGACAAAACATTATTCAGATTACTTTCATATCATATTTAAGGTGTTCACATAGGAGCTTTACAGTTACAGAAAATCAAACTGCGAAGTATCCTGTGTGCCAGCAGCATATTAGTGTAGATGATACGTTCACGGACATCTGTAATTTGCCTGAGGTTGTTTTGTCACACTTTTTTTTCCCAGAGAGTATTTGCTGCAGACAGAGGCAGTTTTGCATGATACGAAACAACCTTCCTTTTACAGTAAGGATGATGTACAGTATAAGGTCCTAGTCACTCTTACAGGACTAGCATTAAGTCTGCATTATGGCAGAACCTTGCCTGGTGCTTGGGAAGCCCGCAGACCTACGCAAAAGATACCTGGCTTTGAGTAGGAAAATCCCAACGTAACATTTTGTATGTTAAAGTGACGTACATATTGAGCCAGCAGGGTCAGACGGTCCCTGGTGCAACTGAGGATTACAGGCCTTACTAAGGGGCCCAGCAATGAAATCATTTTCATTTCATCCGGTGACCTGATCACAGACACAGTCTGAGTCCCACAGGCTTGAACTGGGTCCTTCAGCCCAGCACCAATGACTTCCAACCAGCTCATCAGCCCAATTCCTGGAAATAAATTTATGATCTCTGTTCTGCCAAATTGATTCCTTCATTTTAAAGGCGCCACGTTTGACAGAATAAATAACTTCCTCAGACAACATGTTTTGACCGCAGCCTCCTCGGATGGGATTGGCTGTGGTCTGGGACATATGATGCTCCTCAGAAAGGACAGCTGTCTTCAGAGTGGAGTTTCTGTAGGGGCTCATTAGTGGGTTTCGTTTCCTCTTTAAGCCTCAGGTCTTTTCAGTCCCCAACTCGACCGTGGAAGATCAAGAAAGTTTCACGTGTGATCGGATCTGAGGCGTCGTAAGTTTTGGACAAAGGAGCCCAATTCTGACTTAGGGATGTATCGAGAGCCTGTTTGTAAGGTAGGTCTGTGTCCCCGGGACGAATCCTAGAAACACAGATTTGCAGCTAATAATAGGACAGTCGTGGGGTGTCTATTTAAAGGCCTGTGAGAGATGACCAGCTCCGGCATAGAGGGCATGGGAAGTCAGGCTACATAGCTGGCCTTACACGTCTCCCCCACGAGGGACCCGAGTCCTGACACTATGGTCCTGTATGCTGCCCACATTAATCAGTCCCTACATTACTGACGCCATAGCCTGGACAATGCAGATTTTGATGGATGGACGAATGGATGGATATATGGGACATAATAGACATATATTTGGTGCACATTCCAGCATGATGATTATAGGATTACATGGATTATCTGGGCACTGAGATGACGGCCTGGGTTTTCTGGCATGTGAGTGTACCTTTCAAGGCCGTCTGATGGGGCATTTGCCTGGGTGCGATCACTTCCTCCTGGGGGGGGGAAGCTTATCGCAGCTGTCGATTTCTGACCTCAGGGTGTCCGGGCAGCCCTGAGATTCGTGGGTGGTGGGGGGGGAGACCCAGGAACATGCCGTGGGCAGAGCCCTTGCCAGGCACGCCCGGTCTCAAGGACCCCTGGAGCGAGCTTTCTCATGACAGGAAGTCTGTCTGCTCCGTGCACGCGCCCAGCCCCCGCCTCCATCTATTTATAGCCCCCTCCGTCATGGGACGTCTGCGCATATTACCACACGTACATGTGCATTTACAGCGAGCGCTTGTAAAAGAAAAAGAGAACGAAATCATTACTATTATAATCCCGCAGGGGAAGCTGGGCTTGCTAACGCAGCCAAATGATGGGCCTTTTCTGCTGGTGATTTAGCAGTTCTTCTTCTTCTTCTTCTTTTTTTCTCATCCCATCCATGCTGTCCACACTGTGTTTGTTACAGATAAACTCATACTATTTATTGCGTGCTTTAATGTTACTGTTTATCATGAAAGCTCACTAAAATGCTTCACAGGGCTAATTTCGGAAAAGTACCATATGTGGCGTGATGTATATCCACTGCCTATCACCCGCTTGTCCTGATCAGGGTCGCAGGGCAATTTAATGTTTATATTAAGAGTAACACTAATATTATTTTGTGCTGGAGCTGCGTATTCCTGACCTCAGCTGAAGTCTATATACCGTTCACTTGATCTTTTGCTGACTGATATCCGAATGCTGTTAGACTTATGGTCGATGAAGCCAAACTGTTCGTGTCAGCTTGGCAATTTGTGAGAACTTAAATGGTTCCTGGTGATGCCAGATTAACATGCAGTTTGTTTAGGAGAACATGGAAACTTTGAGGAGACCGTAGCTTCTTAAAATGGAAGGAAAGATGGATAAGCGATGCTAAAGCGACTGTGGGAACATCTGCAGTAACAATGTTCATGCCAAGACTGAGCACATGAAGGGGGAAAAGCACACTGGGGAGAATTTGAAAGAGTCCTAAAATAATTTGAAAATGTGGGGGGGGGGGGCTTTTCCGCTGGTCCTGGAAAAATATGCCTACATGTGTGAACCTGTTTGCCTGTTTTTATCCTCTCTCTCTCTCTCTCTCTCTCTCTCTCTATATATAT
>JAODJX010000129.1:6674554-6711998 GCA_026776945.1 Isichthys henryi | reverse complement strand
GACATGGGGAGAATATGCAAACTCCGCACACATGTGACCCAGGCGGAGACTCAAACCCGGGTCCCAGAGGTGTGAGGCACCAGTGCTAACCACTGCACCACCATGCCGCCCCAGAAGGAAACATGCTTGGTTGAATTTTCTAATGTCCAGTTAATATTCTGTTGGTAAATCTCCTCAAAAAGATTGAGATTTTCACCTTATCTGATCTAAATGTCATACAAGTTCCCAACCCATGTACATTCTCATGTGAGTTTATTTAATAGGCCTAAATGTTTTTTTTTTAATCGAGTTTTCGCTTAAGGCAATGGAACAGTTTGATCTTGAGGAATTTTATTGTATTGCTCACTGGTTTTTATTATCACTGGCTAACTTAATATTACGTACCTGTGACGCTGTACCATTTGGAGGGTGGATAAATGAAATATCATACAGTATAATCTGTCCATCTTCAAAGTGATGTGCTACTTCAGGATTATGGGATTATGTATCATAAGCTTAAATATTAGTATCACGTTGGTATAAGTTCACCTCTGAAACACTTAGCTGACCGTAGTGCCTTCCAAGTGTCCAAAGGAACTAGAATATTGTAAATGATAGTAGCTTTATCCTGTGTCAGCAACATGTCTGTTGAGAGGATCTCTCCGGTGACTCCCTGCTCTCCAGATAAAATTTTCATTTGCTTTCTGGGTCCAGTCTGTCTGACATTCACCTAAATTGGTAATGTTGCTGGAAAATGCAGATTCTTCATTATTATGTAAAAAAACATAACATCTATGTGGGCAGTAGGGAGATTCAGGTAAATCTGTGTAAGCCTCATGTTACAGATGGATCAAAAGGATCATTCTGAGTTCTTAAGACAGCAAGAGCATTAAGCTGTACTTGATATTAACAGGGTGCTGGATGCATGGATGGATGGATGGACGGACGGACGGACTGATTGATTGGCTGATTTTTGTTTTAGTGTCCTGGCTTGTGTTATGGCTTTGGGTGAGAGTGGGAATGTCAGGGGAAACCTCCACTATGGTGGAATATGAGTCAGTGGCTCACGGAACGGTTAAGCAGAAAAGTTCTTGATGTCCACTATTTCCACTCTCCTCCATTATCCACCATCTTCTTCTCTGCAACTGCATCCAGTGCGTCCAGGGTCTGCCCTGTGATGGCAGCTAGCTTTCCTGGTGAGTTTGTTTAGGCAATTATCACCATTAAATAGATGCAGGATCGAAGTGATTCTCCCAAAAACCCTTAAATATTCCCAATTGTTGTTTATGTTTAAAAGTGTTCATTGTGGAGGAGGCGTCCCAGAGTGTGAGGCAAAACCGGGATAGATATCCATGGCTCCGAATGAGGTGCTTAATGAGGTTGCTCCTGATGGCTCCTCCGATGTTTCCCGTCTGGTTGACACTTTCCACCTGCGGCTCTGCGGCTGGCTTGGTGAAGAAGGTGAACCGGAGCGATTCAGCTGTCGCTGTGTTATTACAGTAACCACCCCCTCGCCTGCTCTGGCACGGCTGCCCCTTTTATTGGTTGATCCCTTTACACCTTCATAGGCCAGTGACCCGTACACGTGTCTCCATCCAGCTGCATGTTGTCATACTTTATTTCTTTTGGGTATATGGAGGGTCACACTCCACATTATTTCTCAGTATTGACTTCCCCCCCCCCCCCCTTTGTAACAACCTCTCCTTTCAACGTTCGTTCTTCCTGGATGGGTGTCCTCACCAGGCATTCCGTGCTGTTCAGATGCTTCTAAAAAGAAAAGAAACCAAACAAAAAAAAATCAATAATAATAGGTTACACAGGTGCTTTCAAATACTGCAAATTTGCTGTTGGCTTGGATGGAAAAAGCAACTAGCTATTCATTTCTTTCTAATACAGGTTGATTGTGCTGGACAGCTAATCTGGACTACCTGTATTTAAAATAATAATAATAATTATTATTATTATAATGTTGAAATCCATTCCTCCTTTAAATTCCACTTTTGTTGCCATATTATTACTATTTAATGTGTGTATTGCTGTTTTAAATATCTAACAAGGCACTGGTCTGATGCTGTGTCATATTAATATTCATACCGTATGGTTTTTCAAAATTTTCTTTCAGAGATCACATTACTTTCACATGCCTGCTAAACTCTACAGACCACACAGATAAACAGGTGATCTACCGAAAGCCACCCTGTTCCGAGTCCAGGATACATGAAGGAGAGCCTTCTGCCACACAGTTAGCGAGTTGACGGGTGGGCGGGGGGGAGAGTCGGCAGGAGAGAAGGTGCCCTTCATGTCACCGGGGCCTGAAGCCAATCTAGGACACAGCTCCTGTCAGATACATCCCCCCCATGTGGATGCGACAAGCTGGTCGCCCCCGTTACCAAACCACACTGCTCTTCCTCCCTCCAGCTGGGCCGGACGTTCAGGGAGCCAGTCGGGAGTCTAGGGAAGGACCCCTCCCCAAACGCAGACTTCATCAGCCCTCACCTGTGTGACGGCCCTCCTCTCTCACAATATGCAAATATGTTTACAGGCCAGCGTGGGCCCCACTATCCACAGCCTCCCGAGAATCCAGTACATCCGGTACGCAGTGCTACATGCTTTCATTCTTCCCATGATTTTTACATCATCAGTTCAGCATTTCTGTCCATCCACCCATCTTCCAGCGACTTACACTGGTCAGGGAGCCGGTGGAGCCAGCGCCTACCCCAGGCTGCCTAGGGCACACAAATGGGCGACACTATACATAGGATGTGAATCCGGTGCAGGATTTCAGCATAAAATTGTATTCTGACAGCTTTGAAGAAAAAAAAAAAACAGTCCAGGTGATACATTAAGTTTTAGTGCCTAAAACTAATTATAAAATTCAGCTCTCCACATAACAGTGTCCATTATTGTCCAATAAATACTATTAACAGTGACTGCTGACATTATTCAGAAATATTAAATGGACTAATATTAAAATGTGTGTATATGAGGTGCACTGATGGAGTGCCCACTGCATTTGTGTTTAATTCAGATTAATATATAAAAATGGAACAGAACACATTTAACTCAAGAACTGTTTTCTGCATATAAAGGGCACTTTGCACACATTGAGCATGAGCCAAGCTCTGTGAAGAAATGAGTACAGTGTGTACTTTATGCTTATCAGCAGCCCTGCTGTGCTGCTCTTCACTGCATGAATGACAGCCTACAGGTTAGCTTAGCTTGATAGCACACTAATTAGCCAGAAAGTGATGCGGCAGACTGACATCCCCGTCCATTGTTATTACTGTTCCTATTGCAAGATACACAGCTTGCTTACTTACTCTAAAATGTAGGGCTTCCAAAGAAAATCCTCAGGCCAGTTATAGAGACTGCAGCAGTGTCTGTGCTAAGATAAAGGCAAGTCACAACATGCCGAACTGTCGCTTAGGTGATATCACAAAATATATATATGTCTGACCACTGGCACAGATTTCCATACATTATGATCTTCCAGATTTCTAAAATATTGCATCTTCTCAACTTAAACAATTTTTTTATTTAACAATAAATGAACCCAATAAATCCATCCATATATCCACCTTCCGACTGTTGAACTAGATCAGGGTTGTGGGGAAAAAACGAATACAGGAAAAGTCAAAATAATTCTGTCTGTCTCTGTAAACACATTCCCACTGTCCATTTACAAAGCATCATTTTATGAATAAGAAACTTAGATAAGAGTAACACTAACTAATGGCAGGATGGACCCAAACAGCTCCATGCCTTTCCTTCACTTGTGCCCTCCAACTAACACCTAACCTCTCCCTGACCTGAACGTTCTCTTTAATTACTGTAACAGTTGAGATAGACCAGTGCATGTATGCTTTAATTAAAATGCTGCTTGTTTTTGAAGTGATAAGAAAAATTTTGCAGTTTTCCCCCTGACCTCATCATACTGATACCCTTCATATTTCATAGCTCAATAATTGTTCTTCCTTATCGATGGAGAAAATATGTGCACATTTTATTAGTAGCTAAATTAGTAAATAAGCGTAAACAGATCATTTTAGAGCTTAAGTGAGTGGAATTTTAATACTTTTTACTCTATTTTTATTAGGGATTGGCTGATCAAATACTGCTACAGATTCTGATACAAGAGCTCTTTTTACTTTAATATTATCATTAGAGATGCACCGATCCCACTACCTGAACAGAGGGTATCGGCTGATATGAGTGATTTTATACCAGAATTATTATTTTTAAACTAGTAAATACAAATAAAAAATGTATGCCAAAAAAGCTTTGTTAATTAGGGTATTAGAAACATAACATACTGTTCCACCTCGTTAAGTTTTTTTTGAGACACTTGCAGTTCAATTTGAATATCTTCTGAGAGAGTATACGCAAGTGGCGAATGTTTAAAATACCCCACAAATTTTCTCCCACTGGCAACAGCAATAGCAGCTCCTCTTATGTCACAAGCCGTGGCAAGTGCGCAAACAGTCCAAGCTAGCAACTTCCACATCATCCATTGCTTTTTTCACATTACTCACATTGTCTCACAAAATTACTTCTTTTTTGTTTAGTAGGATTTTCCACTAAATGCTACTTCCACCTCTGAAACCTTTGTTTTGCAAAAATTGCAAATCATTGTGCTACTAGCTGTTGTTTCAAGCGTAAAATACTTCCAGATTGTCACCCTCTTATCTGATGTTCTTACTCTCCTTGTGCTGCAAAGGGTATGTGCATGATGTCACAGCCGGCGGAAGTCACCGCGCTCACACCCACTGAGTGGCAGTATTAGTGTTCAGCTTTAATACAACAATAAAATGGGATATCTGTCGTGCGATTGATAGTACAGAAATAGACTTCTGAAAATTAAATAAGTAAGTATCGGACGTGGGTCGGTTATTTATGGCCGATACCCAATCCGTCTAGTAGGTTTGGATCAGTGATGATACCAATCCCGAATATCGGATCGGCGCGCCTCTAATTTTTATGGAGAAAATCCAGGCTGTAACCTCTCCCTTCTTATATCATTACCCTGATCATGAAAATATTCTTGAATTTATATAATGCGTAAAAACTTGGGATCAACTCTTTTCTTGCGCAATTTGAATAAATTTCAAGATTTCAATTCCAGTCTTTCTTTTTTTAGAGAACAAAGGTTTGCACAGTAAGTCTCCTTCATGCACATTCCTGCGTCATAGTCAAACCACTTCATTGCATAAGAGGCGTTTGGTCCTGACTTTGAAACTGAGTGAAATTATCAGGGTATTATGTGACAAGCATCATTCACAGGAGTGATATGGCTTGTTGCATAGCAACAATAACTGGGACTTTCAGTGCCGTGGATTGATCTATCATAAGAACATAAGAAGTATTATAAGTGAGAGCGGGTCATGTAGCCCAACTTGCCCATTTTAATATTTAATAACTGCTTACAGAACTTTATTTAGTGCTGACTTATGAATCTATTGAGCTTTTTTAAAGTATTTTCTTTGTTCTGATCTGAAGTGTCTAATTTCTATTTGTGATTATTGCATCAGTACAAATATTAAATTATCCCTCGGGGTTCATCTGCAAACTCTCAGGACTTTTTAACATGTGAATTGTATCCCAGCTCCATCACTCTAGCTTGAGGCTGAAAGATTTTGTACTTTGAACTTCTGGAGCAGCAAATCAGCATTAGGAAGCTTTCTGATGAGCCTACAGTACATTGCACTTGCTATTATGGTCTAATAGTCAAGAAGATATGAGCGTCCATGAAAACACAAATTGTTGTTATTTTCAGTTCCATATACAGTATACTTCCCATTACTACTAACTTGCTATATCCTGAGTGAAATATTTTGCATATTAATAATTAGGTTACCAGTTCAGATCATTGGTTGGATATTGCCATGGTGCTCAACTACAGTTTCTTCAGTAGCCTTGGATCCAGTTGCCTTGCAGGAAAGCATCACCCAAACTGCTGATATGACTGAAAGTGTGATAGAGATTAAAACTGGCAGTGGACCCCCCAATTACAGCTTGCTAATGTACTTTAGGAGGCTTGCATTGTCCATTCACTCTTGCTGTCCATGAAGTCCAGTTGGACAGGCCCAGTAGAGAATTGTAGAACAAAGGCAGTAATGAATTGGTGTCATCCAGTGGAAGTTAATTACCGAGGTCCTATCGATTCTCATGAAGCATATTTATCATTGTAATTTAGTTCTTTTATCTAACATAACTCAAATTGTTTTGCTTGACAGTTTTACTTGTTTATAGATTAACTTATTTTCAAAACGGAATTGCATTAAGTATTGCACCTTTCCCCATAGAGTCAGCATTGAGTCTCTCCCTGGAGCTTGATGCACTTTTTAAGGTTTAGGCCTATATTTTTTGTTTTGAAGTGTTTGTTGTATAATTCCGTTGATCTTATTTGTTATCCAGTTTTGGGATATTAAGCCATCTAGGGTTATTAAGTAATTGCAGTGCCAGCAGTTTGCAAATGCAGTTTGCTCACATGGTTATGAACTCTATTACTACATTTGCTCAATTATTCTCTCTTTAAACTGTGGAAACCATCTTTTCTTCACCCTTCAGACAAATCTGAACTGTACATTGAAGGAGATAAGATGTTTGTTATGCAATACTGGAATAGAAATGAACCTCACTGGTGTAGTAGCATTATGTCAGGGGCTAATTAGCAGGTCTGTTCATTGCTCTGAGTTCAAACTGGTTGCTGGGTTCACTGCTATTCCAAGGGCTTCCCACCTGCTTGGCATTGGGCTGTTGGTGCAGCAGAGCTCCTCTGATTGGTCGGTTATAATTGGAGTATAGCTGCAGAGTCAGGAGCCAGTCATGACGTCCTTGCTGCGGGATGCAGGGAGAGCACTGCTGGGTTCCATAAAACGGCTCGCACCCGGGTCTCCCTGTCGTATTGGCATGCAGCGTCTGTGCATAAGCATCAAGTTCATCTTAAACCCCTGAGCACACAGAGCTGGGGAGGAATTCAAATCCCCAACCCTGCAGGTGGGAGGTGACAGCGCTACCCACTGAGCCCCCACTCTGCCTCTCTTACCGCTTTGTAAAACCTGAATAAATATGAGAGAAAGTGGAGAGACATACCTTTTGAAACGCAGCCCACCCCACGGGTGTGGAAATGTTCGCTTCGGCTGAAATTCCCAGAGAGGCACTCAGTTTTAGCAATTCTACTGCCCCAGGTAGAACCAGCACGTAAGGGTGGTCTAATGACCAAAAAAATCGAATCAGTTCAGTCAGACTTTAACATTTGTACCGAACCTGACAATGACAAACAACCATGTTTTCTCCGGTATCTCATAGGATTGACGTTAAAAGAAGAAAACATCTGAACCAAAAAAACCGCTATGGGTTGTAACTAAAATAACAAACAATTTGAATGTTCTTTTTTGTACAGTCCACATAGTCAAGTCTGTATAGTAGACTGACATTTTACAACTTGATGTGTCTGTACAGATGAGTACATGAAATATGAATATCCTTTTAAATATTAAAGATACCTGACTGTAAACTTGAACTTGCCCTGGAGAGAAGGGCTGTAATGAAACAGATGTTATTGAGGGAAGTACTTTCACTACTTATTGTGGTTTATCATTTTTTAACCACTACTAACTCAACACCTGAATCGAATGTGACATAATTAACCTTCCTATTACTGTTATGTGATCCTGTTTAGTAGCTACTCTATCTGCTAAGAGATGTTGTAAAGAAAATGCATCTTCTCCTGTACATATGTACATCTTTCAGTACACAATATGAGAGTTTTGGTCTTCTGAGTCGTTGGTAGAATAATATAATGATGTGCAATGCAGTGAACTCCAAAGCACATATTCAGTGTAAGATTGCAGTGATTTGCTGTCCCTTTGTTTTTCTGCTACTGCAAAGTGTTACAGTCCCAGAAAGAGTCTTTTTTTTTTTGGAAGTAGGTCTATAATTCAGCTTTCACTGGCATCGCGTCATTTTCTTTTCTTCCTTCTATTCTTCCATCTGGTATATCCCACCTTTCACTGTTCATGCATTGAATGTCTGGGCGGGGGGTAACAACTGCTTAATCTGTGCAGGGTCCCATGGGTCTTAGAAGCAGAAGTTTACCCTGGACTGGATGCCAGTCCATGACAGGGCACAAAAACACGCTATAGGAAATGCAGAAACACTTATTAATTTACCTGAATGGCCATTATGGATTAGAAGCCTGGAAGAGTTTAGTAACAGTGGTACACATCAAGCCACCACACTGCTCCGGCATAACACACAACGAAAAATATCATGTTTATCAAGTGTCAAATGCAGGTTGATTTTTATTTATTTTATTTTTTTTTTATTATGCCAACAGGATTCTACCAACGGATTTCTGCTGCTGTCTGTTTGACCAAACCCCATACAGTAATCACGTGTGGGTGTAGGCAGATCGATGTCTCCAGTACGGCTGCCACGATTAGTCGACGTAGTCGATGACGTTGATGCGGAAAATGCATTGTTTTTTTATATCGATTAAATTACCTTTATGATTTCTAAAATGCTGCAATTCATTAAAATGAAATATTTTCCTTTAATAACACTATTGAGTAGTTCAAAAATGATCACAAAACAAAAAGGTGGTTGTGCAAAGTGCGATGGCATACCACGGAGATACTGGTGCACCTGAAGAGAAAACACACAGGCAATATTCTAGACGGGCAAACCACCGTCTTGTCTATTCATGTTTATTAAATTACCATTAGTACCGAGAGCTTTTTAATAATTTTTGTCCTTGTAGCTGGTAAAAACACTCATTATTAAACCCATAAAGTCGTCTGCCTGCCACATTAGAATATCCATTGAATAAGTGTTATTTATTATATTTAGGCTAAAATCTGGGCTTATTCTACGTTGATTGACGGTACCAGTGTGTGCTTTCGTACGCATTGGACTTGTTGGGACCAGTGTCGTTATTGTAAACCAAAACTGAAAAGAAAATGGACACTAAATAAAAAGGAATCATTTGTGAAATGAAATAAAAATGAAAACCATATTTACAAAAAAACGTGTTGGACTTTAATTTGCAAAAGTAACGCCATACCACCAACATATTTTAACTTGTTTAGCCACAGTATCTCCAGTTTTAAAGGCTGTTCTGGCTGCTGATCTGTCCCTTCCTTCATCGCAACTTCAGTGCTTATCGCTTGTGCTGCATGTGGCTAGCCAAATTTATTAAGCATGAAAATACGACAGATTCATACAGATTACTAACTTTTGGGCATCACAATGCGCATCTCATTAATATTCTTAGGCGTACTACTAATCTGCTTATTGTATTGTGGGTGAAATTAATGTTTATTTAGTTCCGAAAAGCCTGAGTACATTATGTGAAGCCTCGCGATGGAATGGTTTTGTGTCGTCTAAATAAAATAAAATTGAACTGTCAAGTTGATTTTCTGGAGGAAAATTAATCGTATAGATTAATCAACCAATCAATTCAACAGTCAATAGATTAACCAATACAAAAATAGTCGTTAGTGGCAGCCCTAGTCTCCAGGCGCTACATGACCTTGATCAGACTATGTGCTTAGAAGATAGATGGAGGGATGTGGTGAGCTATAGTACGGGGATGAGCGACACTGAATGACATGTTTTTACTCAATATTGGATGGTTTTTGAGGGTGATCTGTGGCTCAGCAGGTTCAGGTTCTGTGCCTGTGATTGGAAGGTCACTGGGTCAAATCCTCTGATCGACAGTGATTTCACCGTTGGCCAAGACCTTTAACCCCAATAGCTCCAGTGATTAACCTTACATTCTCTGGGGTATATCTCGTTGCCTAAAAGTGGCTGTAAAATCATTTTTGGTGGGTAGCATGTTTAGAAGAATATATGTCCATTCATGAGGATGGAAGCAGTTTGAGGGACGTAAATGCAAAAGAGTTTGCTAAATAAGTCACACCTGCTTTCTTAATGTCTTCAAAGTGCTACTTTCTTTGTGAATGCTAACAGAACTTCTGGTTGGAGAACACAGGTCAGATGGTGCATGATTAGGACTTGCTGGGAGTTTTTCATAGGTCCTGAGCACAAGTTTTCAATGGCTTCAGCCATGGCAAGAGCATTGTCACTTGGCCTGTTGTGTACACCAGCTATACTTTTGTTGCCAAGCTGTCCTGGGAAATGTACCCAGCAGCCTGCATTGTGATCATTGTAAATAGCAGGTTTAGCGTGGCTCAAATTAGCCACCATGGGAAGTCGTGCAGGAAAATGCAAGGGGATACGGGTGAGTACAGAGAAGAAACTGTACTTCATGTACTTTGCGTTTCCCCCGTGAAAGTTCTTTTGACCATCAGTGGAGTGAATGTGAGAAATGTCGAGGAGGCCTTTTGAACTTGGGAAACATTTGATGCTGCATCCACATATGTGCCTGTCAGAGCTTTCATCTGACATGATCTCTGCCTGGTAATGCTGGAAGATGGCCTGTTCCACGCATGGTGGTGCTTATGACAACAAATATGATCCTTTCCCAACTAGAGTACTCAGAAGGTAATGCATGTATAGTCTCTTCTCAATATGAGAACTGGAAATTTCTGTGCAAAGTAAGTAAAGCCCTAAAAATATTGTGAAAGAGACACTGAGACATTAGCAAGGAAGAAACAAGGACAGGAAACGCAGTGGAGAAGAACAGGGAGCAAGCTTTATAGATGTTATTTCAGCATTTATACGGGTGCATCAGCCTGAAGTGGTACCCTTTGGCATGTGTGAATTTTATCGCAGCGCATTTGATGACTTACTAGGCTGTGTTAACCAGGTGACATATTTTGAAATCTGCATAACTAAGTTGTGCTGTATGGTTGGTTTAAAACCAAGATGTGACTGTGTGAAGTACATCCAGTGCCCTATGAAACAATAAAGGGAAACATTTTAATTGTACTGTGAAAGAATGGGCTTCCAGATGTCATCCTTTAGTTAAAATGCAATTTGTGGTTTCAGAATGCGTAATGCCTTCGCACATACCTTTTGAGGCCAGCTTAAGTGCTTTTAGGAAATTGCTTATTTACTAAAGGATATGTTTTACAATTCAATGGGGTTGAAGAGTGCATTTGTTTTTGTTAATTCTCATATTACTTGAATGTATAGTCACACTGAAGTATTTAATTGTTGCTGCAGTGCCAAGCTTTGCTTTCCGTGCTTTTCCAGTGGCAACATCTATTGTAATTAGCTTGTCACCAAGATTTACCCATTTTTCATGCAAGCAAGTAGAAAAAAGAACATAAAATTAATGCGTCATTTCAGACTGTCACGCAGGCAGCCCTGGTCGACTGGCATCGAAATGAGGCCATTTTCCCAAATCAGAGCTGACTTTCTAATCTTGCGGAGCTGGTGTCTGCTAGGGGAGGTGGGGGGCAGCAACTCCCCGTTTTCTCCATCTCCCCCCCCCAACCTTTCATCTCTCAGCCTCCCTCGACAGTCTCTAGAGAGAGGGGATGGCCATCATGAAGCTGCTGCCAGTACCAGGCTAGTGATGACATTGATGAAGAAGCTGTCCTCTTCTCATTCATGTTCGGTTTCCATCTGAATACAGTGTTGATATCCTGGGCTAGGAGAGTGGCAGCTGACTTTTGAAAGCTAGTCTCCAAAGGTTACTTTGTTAATTACAGGCTTATTTCCATTTTAGATGCATCCAAAATACTCCCTTGGGTCCAGTTGGATTTTCTTTTTATTCTCCCTGTTGACCGTAGACCAGATTGGATTTAAAGCAACTGTGAGAAGAAATGGCAGGCTTAAAACAATTACATTACTCTGTTCAGTCCGTAATATATAAATTGCTTTTGGGAATTCCCCTCTTAAAATCTGCAGTTAATTGACATTACAAGTGTTTTTTTTTCCATGTCATGTTTGGCGATCTGAAGGTCATTATCCTTAACTTTTTCCACTGAATTCCCTTGAATTCTTGAGCTTTATTTTTGACCACAATTAATTCATCTGTATTTGAAATTCTGAAAATAGCAATAATGTTGTGAAATCCTTGCATAAAATTATTTTTGACATGTAGATTGACAGTCCCGTTAGTGTGGAACTAACGGAACTAACTAAGATAAATGCAACTTACAATGTCATTATGTGGCAAAATGTTTTTAGGAAAGGTAACTGTAGGGTCATTGCAAGCAGACGGACATGAAAAACTTAATTTACATTGATTCACTGCTTTGATTGCTGCAGTCTATACATCCAGGTCCTTACTCTGTATGCATTCTCCAAAAATGATTACACATGTTATCCCCATGGATATGGGTAATGACTGAAAGAATAAGGTTGTGAATGAAGTCAAAATGAGGTTTGTCCACAGATTTGCTGGCCACACTCTTCATGACAGAGTGAGGAATCTGGAGATCAGGAAGTACCTCAAAATAGAGGTGCTGTGCCTTCAAATCGAGAGGAACCAGCTGAAGTTCAGGAATCTCATATGGATGTCAAATGCTTGGCTTCCAAGGGAGTTGTTCTGGGGAAGACCCAGGATACGGTGGAGCAGTATTTCTCAACCCAATCCTCAGATACCCCCAGACAGTCAACATTTTTGTTACCTCTTAGCATCCAGCACAACTGCACAATTTATTCAGTGTTCTCAATTGTTTGGTTCAAATGTGCTGGGAAGGAGCAAAAATGTGGACTGTCTGGAGTCCCCAAGGACTGGGTTGGGAAACACTAGGAATGGCTTGGTTTGGAGATATCTGGGGATCCCAAAACAAAATAGTTTGCGGTCTTGGTCTAACATATGGAGGTTAGATATCGATTCAACCATCACCACAAGAAATAGCTATAATGAACTGTTTTACACATGCTTTCCGATGGCTTAAGTTGCCTTTACTCAAAATTTCATTGTCATTACATGTTGTTTGATGACAGTATATCACTTCGGTACTGTTGACAGATCAGGCTCCTGTCTGTAGAGTTCCATGCAGTCCCCTCAGCATGACCAGGGAGGCACGGTGACAGATTACATGATTACAACAAATATGAACTGATCTCTGTTCAGAAAAAGCATGGGGGGGTTTGTGAGTCACATTCTGAATATAATCTCAACAAAGAGTCTGAGACATCAGAGCCAAGCATTTGAAAATGCAACAGAGCTGAATCTGAGATACGTACAAAATTAATGTCCATTTGCTTATCTGACAAAACACTATGGAATTTCAAATAATTATTCCATCATACAGAAGATTTGATCCCTGTTGGTATTGAGTAATCCCTTCCTTTCTTTATGTAAGCTATAAAATAGAAGCTTTGACCATAAAAATGTGTTACATCAGACTTCAGGCTATTACTTTGCCTCACAGCTAAAGCAGATAACTAGAACATGCATGCATTTTCATGCATTTTTCGGAATATCGTAATTTCTTTTTTCAAATTGTTTGAGAAATTATTAAACAGATATCTTGAAAATGTGCTGCTCCTTAAAATAGCAAAAAGCGCAGAATTATTAAATAAATTGTTCAAGAGGGGAAGTTGCATGTTCTCTCCATGCGTGTGGGTTTCCTTCTGTGATCCACATGCTACATGTTTCATCATTGTTGCTAAATATCTAGTTCTGTGTGTGTGTGTGTGAGCGCGTATACCTGTCCTTATGGGGACACAATGTCCCCATAACGTGATAAATATCTGTTTTTTTTTTCCTTATGGGGACCGGTTTCCTGGTCCCCATGAGGGAAAACTCTATTTTATAAAAATCAGTGACTGCTATGAAAAAACTAAAAATGCAAAAACTCCTGTATTTTGCTTGGTTACTTATGGTTATGATTAGGGCAGGGTGGGGGTTAAGGTTGCCATACTTAGCATTTTTCCCATAGAAGTGAATGAGCAGGCCCCAGGATAGGTGTACCTTACATACGTGTGTGTGTGTGTGTGCGCGTGCGGGATAGGCTCCAGGACCCCCCATGACCCTGACTAGGAACACGGATAATTCAAATGTAGTGAAATAACCATGTATATTCGTTATCAGGTTATGTTGCTTTGGCTTTTCAGATGCCGTTTCTGAATATTTTGGTATTCTGTTCATTCTTACAGTTGGATAGTTTAATTAAGCAATTTAAATGAAAGTCTGCAGTACCACATCTTAAAAGGTACTTGAACTAGTAACTGGACGTCCAGTTCAGATCAGGACACTATAGTTTTTTGTGTGTGCAACCGCTGCCCTAATACAATGAGTACCCTCGACTATCATTAAAACATAATTTGACAATTACAATTTTATTGTAACAATTATAGTTTAGTAGGAAAATTGCAGTATATTCAGATTTGGAATTTACCTGTGGTTACTTACCTCTTGCAATGTTCCCTAAAATACATCAGTCCTCTCTAGGAAAAACACATGGAGGATAACTGTTTATAACTGGTGTATACTGGTTTATAACTGGTGTATACTGGTTTATAACTGGTGTATTTTAAAGCTTCTCTTCACTTACTATCACCTTCTATGATATTTCGAATTTAAAATAAATTCCAGTTCTATAGGTCCAATATACTAATCCACACTCAGAGATGCACAAAGATTACCAAAGATTTTCCCAGCTCATGAAAGAATAGTTTATGAATATAAATTCACTGATTTGATTACAGAGCTGAGAGAGATGAAGAATGAGTCGTATTGCATTTTCATTCTTCTCTGTCGAAATACCTTAGTGGTCATTAGCAATTTAATTGGATTCTTTCTGTCCAATGTAAGGCACAGGGCTTCCTAGTGGCTTTTAATTGCTGCTGGGTGCACAGATTCGTCTCATATTCGGTGGCAGCAACACCACAAACATGGAAGAGCACTATGCAGTATTAAATACTCCAAGATCATAACACACTGCCATTAACACACTGCCATTAATGGAGTTGACTAGGAACTAGGAAAGGCCTTCATGTGGCTGGGCATCCCATAATATTAGGTAGTACCTGTCTGTGGGACATTCGTCCGGATAGCAAAGGTGATGGAGAAGTGTGATGCGAAATGACAAGCCATCCTTTCTGACAAATGGATTTGCTCAGGCGTCCTGACAATCCAAGGAATTTTATACGCACCCCCATCCCAGTGCCTGGTTTCAGCTAAAAAAGATTCTGGTGGTTCCCTAATGGTCCACAAAGCATTTTCATATTATGAGCTACACAATAAAACCAGGGTAATGGAACAGGATACATTACAGAGCAGGGTGCCTATATTTCCCACAAAAACACAGTATTTATTTGGTTCAAAGACAATTACATTCCACTATAACAGGTTTCTGTCAGCACTGGGTGTTTTTGGGGCACAGAAAGTAAGCTGCCGTCTTCAAAGGCTCTCTTAATCACAAGTTTGCTTAGCCGGACTGGTAGCAGATGTTGGCTGTCCTTGCCTTTCAGTTTTCACCCCATCTTAGCACAGACAGTCAGTTGAGCAAAAGTTGAGCAGTTCAAAGCGTCAAGCAACCAAAGCTGGACTAGGATTAAAAATCAGCCCTGGACTTTTGCCGAGATACATTTTGTCGGCCCACCGAGAAAATGCCCAGTATACCAGATGGTCTGTCCAGACCTGCAAGCACCTAACTTTACTAAGTACTTTTGACTTGAGAGAATGGTAGCGTATTCCTGCAGACCTCCTTACAATACATTAAAGTTGATAAATGTAACACGTACAGAACATTGTGATGCAACCTCCATGCTATTTGTTGCAACATGGGTAGCATCCATTTATATAAATGTTTTTGTTTGCTTGTGCAATGTCTTGCAGCTGCAATTTAAATGATTTGCTGTTTGACAAAGTGGCTCAGTGGGTTGTTGTTTCACTGTTCCACAACTGGGGGTTCCAGTCCAACTTGTGTTAACTGTATGCGGAGTTTGCATGTACTCCTCATGCTGTGAGAGATTCCTCGGGCTTAGAAGATGGATAGGTGTTGTGTGATCTTTCCGTAGGGTAAGTTGGTAATGATTTTTCCAGTCGAGATGAGATTTTTCCACTCTGGAGCCTATGGCTCAATTTAAGTTAAATCTGAATCATAGATTCTCATTGACATTTAAGTCTTAATGAAAGGCAAAGGCAAGTTGATTTAGTACTGGTAACTAATTTAATTGAATTATTTATTTCAGTGTAACGATGTGCTGGATAAGTGGTGTGGAAGATGGATGCATAGATTCATTTGATAGATAATTTATTTGTGTATGAAAAATTATGCATGCTGAGATTTATACCTCTTAGCATTCAGCACAACTTCTCCGATAATTCAATATTGACAAAAGAAATTTAGGTTAAGACACAACAGCTTTTCCCTTCTGGGATTTGAACCAGTAGCCCTTTGGGTCAACAAGTAGCTCCTTCAGCCCAGAGGAGCTGAGGCTTGAAAATACATCAAGGCAGGGCTTTATAGCCATCCTAGAGGTGGGGAAATGGTACGGTCCATCACTCAGCGACAGATTGGAATCCTTGAAATGTGGCCGACCTGCAGAGGAAGAGGTCTTTCCACAGCCATTGTGTTTTCATTTAGGGAGCTCTCATCATCGTGCCCCTCAGTTCTGCTGCAGGTGATGACGATCCGAAATAGGGAATGCCCATTTATTTATGTTACCATAGATCGATTTTGTATCAATAAGGCTTCAGTCTCCTGATAGTTTTCTTCTTTTTACTTCTGCTTTTACCTTCCTATTTTTTTTTCTGGAATCAATTGTTTAACTTATTTTGCAGGTATATCGATCTATGATCTATCTCCTCCCAACGTCAAAACAAGCCCAAATATTTATTAGCTGTTGCTGGTTTAATCTCCGCTGTTTACCGAATGAAGAGAGAAAGTTCAGTGAACCAGGGTACTTCATTTCACTTTCGAAATAAGATAATTTAAAGAACCATTATTTTAGATTGGAAGAAGCACTGTACGAAATTCTAATTATCAGTGGACCCCTTTAACTGGACTGTTTGTATTACCGCAGTGATGTCTCACACTTAGTTAAAAAGCTAATGACTACTGAACTGATGATTTGGCACAAACTAGTATGCATCTATTACGTCTCATTTGTTTATTGCCTATTGCAAGTACAAGTGGTTCCTTAATAAATTCAGATGGATATTGTCACACATTTATCGACTGCCAGCACACATTCTTTTTACTAGTAAGAGCTTCGTCTCAGGACTACAGTAATGTACTTAATGGATCACATGAAGAATATCATTTAATTAAGATGCATGGTGTAAATCTCAGCAGAGGACTTGGACCATTAAGCAGTAGGGGCTGTCGCTTGTTCGGGCTGCCGCTTGTTATGGCTGTTGGACCAGCAAGCATGACGCCTGTTCGGGGATACTGGTTTTAAAGAACTGTGCTGCTAGTATTCCCAGTGTGTCAGATCTGGCGAAGATGGGTTAGTGTTTTTCAGAAGCAGCTAACAAAGTCATGTCACTCCAGAAGGATGTCGCTGTCATGGTCTGTTTCACTGGATATTTTTGCTGAGGGGACTTCCAAATTAAAAGAGATCACCCCCACCCTGACACTACTTCAGTGTTTTTTAGGGTGGGTACCAGATCTACAGGAGCTCCTCTTTGATCTTACTCCCGGTGTCATTCTCCTTTGAGGAACAGGCTGGGGTCAGTACCTGCCACAGTGGTGCCAATGACATTTGTACCCAGATGACACCCCGTGTTTAAATTTCTGGAGGCAGGGGGCTGCGGAAGCCTGTCCTGGCCAGCCTTTCGGGCTGCTGCGGCAGTTAGTCCATTACATGCTGCCTATGGGGAAAGCTCTGCAGTTTTCCTTTTTACAACCTGTAAATACTGTAAAAGTTCTGCCATTACTGTCCTCTAGACTCGAACAATATGGACAGAAAATAAGAATCAAAACTGACACAGTCATTAGTAGAGACGCTACAAAAGACTTGCTGACATCTTATGTAAACCAGCCGTATGCTGAGGGGGGTCTGGTGTCCCGCTGGAGGTCCTTGCAGCCCTGCTCCTCCTCATTTTGGTGCAGTGCAGCCCTGAGTCGCTGAGGCGGGCTCTGCATTGATATTCAGGCCCAGCCTCAGCCTCCCATCACCGCCTCCGCTTGGTCTCTCCCCTGTCCCGCAGTGGCATGCCGCAGCTGGGCGGACCAAACCAAACCAAGCCATCCTGGCACAGGTGACCGCACCTGTGTGCATGCAGCCTCTTTCTGGAAGGGAGGTGTGGCCCCAGGTGGTCTTCGAGTTTGGGGTTAAAGACGAGGACCTCAGAATGGCGACTTTGGGATGCGATTTCAGCCTGGTAGCAGCTGTTGGACTGTGTCCTAGTATGGAAATTAATACACTGGCGGTGATGGTAGATCCCACCCTCACTGAGAGGGGGTAAGGCTTACGCACGTTCTGGACTGTTAGGTGAACTGCAACATGTCCAGGTGCGCACCTGGTGGAGGAGTGGTGTTTTCTGATTGGCACGCAGCTCGGACCCCATGAAATGTCTTTTTTGCTGCCCCTCTCCCCCTGCCACCAGTTCTGTGAGTGTTCCTCACATCTCCCATCCCCTCATGCTGCAGATTCCCACTGTGCTCCTTCCCATTTACAATTTGGCAGCACTTCCCAGTTCTTAATTCTGCAGGGCTATCTACAAACATACCCCCCCCCCCACTTACTCACCCGCCTGTCCGACTCCCCCCTGCTTACAACAAGCTGCACCCCCTGCGTGCTCGCTGACATGGTACAGGCTGCACAGCACCTCCTGCGCCGAGCCTCAGCTTATCGAGCCCTTACAGATGCCGACCACCGATTACTCCACGCCGTAATTGAAATCGTTTTGGATTTGCGATACCACTGCAGAGTAAGTAACAATGCTTCTGACGCGCAACCAGACAGAAAGCAAACCTGCCTCCCCATATCTGTTCCTAATGGTTTCTTCGTTACAGTTACCTTCATGTTTTTTTTTTTTCCTTTTTTGATTGAGCAGTAGTGGTAGAAAGGTAGGCTCGTAGACTGTGGGCTGGGTGGGCTATTGCCGTGTCTGTGACTGAGGGGGTTTGAGTGGGCACCGCGTGTGGAATGGAGACGCTTTAGATTGCCAGCTCGTGTCACCTCTCCCTCCTATTCTGAATATTAGCCCCCCAGGCAGAGACTGCCTGAGGGTCTTCATTTCTTCCCTCTCGTCATGTCCTCTGCCTGTACAGCAGCCAAGGAGACCAGCGTCAACCCACTTCTTTCATCATGCACAGGATGGGATTAAGGTGAAAGCCTTTAAAAAGGCATTTTGTCTGTCCTGTCCTCCTTGAACATGCCTGTGTGAAAGAGGCAATTTGTTTACAAAACCGGCACGGAGGAAGAGGTCCTCAAAGTGACAGCAGCTCCCTGTTGAGCTTGGCTGATATTTAGGGATGTATTGCTGAATTAATTTCCTCCCTTTTTGGATTCTGCCCACTGTATTTATCCTTTCTTTCATTGGTGTCGAAGGAAATCCACAGTTTTCCCACAGGAATGGCTGTGACCTCCAGTTCAGTAGCTTCACTGCGTCAAGACAGCTGTTGGGGGACACTAGAGGGATGCATGGTAAGAATGCAGATCGCAGTCAGAGCTGTGTTCTGACAGTTGGTGACTGTATGCATCTCCAGTGTGCAGTGCCGCTAGTTCTCAAATGTCTAGGTACAGCATCTTCAAGTGAAGTCCGTTTAACGGTCCTGTTGTACGATGCTCCAAGCATCCAGTACGTTTCCTCTTTAGTAACTTGTTGTATTATGGCATAATCCAGATGTTGACAGGCTAAAAGGACTCGTTGTAGTGTCATTCAGAGTGCGTTCTTTTAAGGGGAGCCGGCAGTACAATTAGGTCTGTGGTCGGTTGACTGACTCTTGACGTGCACAGCATGTGGTCAGGATCCCCCGATGCCTACATGCGTCTTGTAGATGGGGCATTACCTCATTTACTTTCAGGGTACATGTTCCTAAACAACCTGCCTCCTAGATTATGAATCGACTGCAGTGGAATTGGAGGGGCTTCGAGGTGCTGTTTAAAATCTTCCTGTGTTCTCCTTTTTTATGTAACAAGTGATGCTTTGCTGTGAGAGACCCCCACCCTCCCTCATTAGGCAAATTAGGGCATCGTTGCTGCACCTTAGACGAGCTTCAGTATGAGCACTTCTCCAGCGGGCAAGAAGAAATTAAACAAAAGAAATAAACAGAAAGGAAAGTGAAATACTGTGATACCAGACGCTGCAGCCTAGGAAATGTATAGGCACCATAAAGGACTGTGCATCACGGCGTCTTGACAGGGGACCCTGACGTAAAAAGAGATTGGAACTGGCAGCTTCGAAGAGCGAGAACAATGTGCATTGTTATGCCACTGAAGCAGAAACAATGAGACATTTTTTTTTTTTGTCCCTATGGACAGCGCTTAAGCACGTTCATGAATTTCTAAATGGGAAGGATTTGGTTAATTCACTGGTGCCTGGGTGGTAGGTAGCTGCAGACTGGACTTGCGGCAGTGAAGGTTGTTGGTTCAAGTCCCGGGAGTATGGAGCAGAGCAGTAATTGCTAATGGTGCTGGTTGAATGGGTGCTGTGTGGAAGTGCCTGTTAAATGACATAGTTAGTTAATGGTGACCCATCTGCTGCTGTTACTGCGTCAGCGTGTCCCCCCATCCCCCCGTCTGTGAGAGAGGAACTGAGAAAAGGGGGTTGTCTTTCCAGTACAAATGAATAAATTCAGTTAGAGATACAGGAAACACCCCTTGTCCAGCCAGACAGCAAACCTGGGTGAGGGGGTGTTAAGGTGGGCCAAACAAATGTATATGATAGGCAGTTTTGGGGGTGGAGGGGGCAGTAATTTATGGGTATTTACAGTGCAGTGTGCACTAGGCGGGGTTATAAGGTAAGATATACGCTACTGATCCCGGGGGTGGGGCATTTTTATGGCAGGTCTGCAGTAGCATATTTAAACAAATGTTGCTTTCAGTCATCTCAGTGACCCTGTAATGTTTTTGCTTAAACGTGTTTTTCATAACACTGGTCTATGACATAATGATGCACATCTTGGAAGAAATATCTGCATTTACCTGATTGATGCATATACGTGTGTGTGTGTTTTCTGCATAATGAGGACTAACTTTCACACCCAACAGCAGTAATGGTTCAAGGTACAGTGCTATTTACTGCGGTGCTGAGAAACAACGGACGGCAGGGTTCGCGTTTTTCCGCGGGTATGAAGCATCACTCACGTACGGTGTACATCTTTCAAAGTCTTTAATTCCTCTCCATGTGCAGCCGGGTTGATGCGCAAATGCCGAATATGACAATTTAAATAAAAGGGCAGGGGGATAGGGCAGCGGTTTAAAACTCAGACTACTTTAAAAACGCTTCAGTAAAACGCCAAAATATATGAATGGGTTAAAGAAATGGTAGTTTCTAACTAGGAAGCGAAATGTAAAGGTACGTTAGCGCGCCTTTTCAGTGAGCCAGTATTTCGGGCTATTGCTCCCCATTATTTGATTTCCGACCCTTTATCACCTTGCATCAGCACATTACCCGGCGTCTCCAGCAGTTCGGCACCGCGTAGCACATCCACCGAGCCCCCGCACCTTACCGTCACCCCTCCTGAGCCAAGCCCCGACGTGTGGGTGCGGATTTACCCATTGCAGCGTATTTGTCTGTAACTGAATCAAGCGGACGTCTTATGCATGGGAAAAAATAGGCACGTTTCCCGCCGCCTCCGCGTCCCCCCACCCCCTTTACACCATGTCCGAGCGCCGCATCCATTCATCCTGCACGGTCTCAAATACAACTAATCCGGTCCGATTACTCGCCGAGAAGAAATGCGGTAATCGGAATAAAAAAAATCAAATGATGTGCAGAAAGAGAGAGAAAGGGGGGATTCCCATGAAAGGAAACGGGTTTTGTCTTTTACTAAAGTCCGTTAGAGACCGAATTAATGTGCCCCTGGCACAATTCTGCCAGGCTATATCTGTTCATTAGCTTTACAAATCCATCCCCAACAGACTAAAATATCTATTAATAAATGTACCGATACATCATCTAATTAGAGACGCCATTCAAAATGATTTAATTTCAAAAGTTTTCACAGTTTTTGCGCTGTCAACTTGCTGGACCCCTCTCCCACCCCCCAAAAAAATGCAATCGGAAAGGCGTATTTGAATGTCTACTATAAAATAATTCCGCGCATGTACCTTGAACAGTTATGGCATAAAAGATCTGTTTTAAGTGAGTTACTGTGCAGCAGGCAGAAAAATTCTGATGTGATATAGCTGTTGTACCCTGAAATGTGTGGCAGTATGTAAATACTCATGTAGAAAGCACTGATGTTATGTTAACATTTGCCTTTTGCCTGTTCGTTTATTTGTTTGTAGGGGAAATGTGTTTGTCTGCAGTTATTCACCAAATCTACATCAGAGACAGGTGCTAGAAACTGAGTCGAGTAGTCATGTTTGTGCATGAATTGGTGGAGGGGGGGCTTGTGGCTGAAGATTTGGACAGTTAGAAACAGCATTCCCCCTCCCCCCTCAAACACACTTTTCTGAGAAAAGTGCCGTCAGAAGGTTGCGAGGAAAGTAGCGACCATTTGCTTTGAACTTCCTCTACAGGACAACGTGATCGCATGCTGCACCACCCATATATATGCTCGAAGCCATGCTAGGGGGTGATTAGCATGTTCAATGTTCCGAAGGACAGTCACGTTGCTCTTTCGTTTCCCGCACGGCTGCTTAACACCTAGGTCACACCTGATAACACGCCGAATGGTAGTGATGCGTCCGAGGTGCAAACAGCCTAACTCCGGCCGGCTGATAACATACACTTCCAGTCTGTCCCAGTTTCTTTTCTGAATCAAACTTATGCTTTTGATTTCCGTACTCTTTCCCTTTGGAATCGGCGGGAGTATTCTCCCGAGATAATACGTGCCCGCCAAGAGATTCCTTCATGCTGCCAGCCAACAGATCTGAGTCCATAATCATTAAGCAGCTTCTGTTCTTACGCAACTGTAGCATATGGCTCCGCCCTTCTGCCCCTCCCACTGGGCGGAGCCAGGACGTCACATGCGATTTATCTGCAGTACTTTCTGTTCTCCGTGCTCTGACTGTGCGCTGAATTTAATTAGAGCAGTAGCTCCCCGATGATTTTTATACGACCATCTGGAACAAGGAAGTGCCCTTGTTCCTTTTTTCCCGCCTGTAACCTCACGCCCCTGTTTGTTTGTGTGTCTTTGGTGTTTTTTGTTAACAGTTTAAATTACGTAAAGTGCACGTAGGGATTGTCTTGTAATGGGGGCGGAGAATCGCACAGTTGTAAGGGATAATTGTGATGTCAGAGACCAATCTAGGGATACCGCTGTTGCACGCAGCAACCAAAGAGCTCATGTTCGAAAATCCCGCCTGGGAACATGGTTAGGAACCAGAAATATTTCCCTTATGTAAAACAACGGCAAAATGTCAACATAATAATATGACTCCTAAAATAATACACACCTGTTTCTCTTCATTCACAGGGAAGCACACAGCTGTTTACTGGTGGTTCTGTAATTAAGCTGCTGCTTTGTGCTGGGGGGGCTTCCCAGTCTGGTTCAATATATTATTTAACAGCTTCCCTACAGTGTCCCTTTATTTTAACATTCCCTCTGGCCATCTTGCTTTTCTGTTCTTTTAACCCCTTGGGAAAAAAACAAAACAACAAAATAAAACTAGCTGTGTCGCTAACAGCATAACTAATCAAATGCTGGAAAAGTAGTTATTACTGGAGTCAGATCGATCATTTTTGATATGTGTGACAACCTCTGCGTCTCAGAGCGAAATGAAAACACCCCCCGTTTCGATGTCATTACGTGCCGAATGGCTGACAGCGTCTGTATTTATGTACGTTATACGATGTTTTTCATTCGCAAATCTGTTGTTTGAAACAAATAGGTGCTGTGACGGCTGCAGCAGGGAGTGGAGCGGCCTTTCTGGCAGGATGCATGTCGCGGTTGACTTGTACCAAACACGTGCCGAACGCGGTGAGCTGAAACGTCCCTGGGAATTGTCATGGCCCTCAGGTCCCATTGATTCAAAAATCAATCCGCCCCTCCTGTGGATTCGGAGCAGGCCGTCTGCTTGTCAGTTTCAATCGGGAGGAAATGACACTGCCTGGCATTCTTGTCCCCCACACTGTCACCACCAAACGGCTAAAGATGAGTTCTTTTGATCTTATTCTGTGTCTATAACCTCCTCCAGGGTTCCTCCTTTGGGCATGCGGGGCTCCATCATTGAAATCCCTGCTGCATTTCAGAGCCAGGCACTTACTGTCACCTGCTTCTATAGCTTGGTAGATTACAGATCTCTGTCTACATCCATAAGGTCTTAGGTTTGACTTGTATGTGTGCTTGAGAAGTCATATCTTCATTTGCCCCTTAGCCCCAACTGCGCCAGGGGTTCTGGATGCTGGCTGGCCCTGCTCTCTAACCCCAGGCTCTCCTCACTTGTACGTCACTTTAGAGGAAAGTTTTTGCCAGTAAATTTAGGACGGTGTGTGGCTCAGCAGGTTAGGACACAGTGATCGGAAGGTCATCAGTTTAAATCCCACGCAGAGTGATTTCATTGTTAGGCTCTTCTGCAAGGCCCGTAATCCCCAATTGCTCCAAGGATTGACTAATCCTGCTGTCACAAAAGCATTTGTTGCATTGGCTAAATAAATTAAAACGTGTATATATATATATATATATGTACTTTGAGTTAAGGCACTCTGAATGAAATCGCACAAGGCGAACCTGAAGAATATCAAATCCTTGAGTAGCCATGCTTTCAAACATGAAACAAAGCACAGCTGTGCCACGTCTGCGGTGTTTCCCTGACGTCAGTAGATTACTCCAGGAAGCTATTTAAATCACAGGTTACTAAAATAAACTATTTATACTTTCTGCGACAACTGTATGTGCGATCCCAGGCGAGGGAGTTTGTTGGGGAACGCCATGGTGTTCGGGGTTGGGGGGCTGGTTGCCTTTGCTCCCTGCTATCTTTGGATGACCTTTCCTGCATCGTTTATATCTGTGCTGTGAGTAAAAAAAATAAATAAAAAAAGCAACCCACAGCCGCGGTGCCAAATACTGCGGTGCCATGTCTCCCTGCCGCGCGCTCGGTGGAGCTCTGACACCTTGGGTGATAAAGCTCAGTGAGCGTCAACGTCTCTCTCTTGCTCTATCTCTCACCTCCCCCATCCTCCCCCTCGCCTGACCTTTTCAGGCGAGACAAGGACTGTGCGCCACTGGAGGGATGAGTTACGACCGTTTTCCCCGCACGTGGTTCCGCAGAACGGGCACGGCAGCCTCTGCCTCAGTTGGCGCTGTTAGCGGCTGAACTGGAAGCTGGCGGGTTCTGGATTCTTGGCAGGCAATTGGCTGGACTGATCCCTCAGAATAGCGTGACTGGAGGTTCCTTATTTATCCCTGGGGAGAAGATAGGTAATTTTCACATACCCCATATTGCTCTCCATGAGACACACATACAGGTGAGAGCAAGCGCGGGGGGTCACTGCACGGGGTCAGCCAGCATGCAGCACCCGTGGATCTGGGGGTTAAGGACCTTGCTCAAGAGGCCCCAGAGCCTAGAGGTGATTTGATTGCTCTACCTGTTATGGGATTCAAACCCACAACTAGTACAAACTTCCTCAAAGGCTTTGTAAACATTTTAAACAAACTGCTTTTTGTTTGTCTTACACATTTTCTCCTGTTCTTGTGTTATCGTGTACAGAAACCAGGCAGATCCTTTACACCAATGTTTATGTGTATCATGTGTCTTGATTAATATTTATAGCTCTGATATTAAAGTTGCATCAGTGTAGTAATCTCGATAGGCCTAATTTTCTGACTCAAAAGCTCCAGAATGCTATAATTAATACATATTTTTTGTTGATGGACACTTTGAAGGGACAATGTGAGTTAAAATAAAAATATTCTGCCTAACATCAGTGTTCTTTCGTACAATACCCTATAATTGCCTGTAAGTAAAGCAAGTATCTAAATGAACTTAATACCTTATTTCCAAATCAATGGCTGTTAGTGAAATATTAATTACAACACACATAGACTAAATGGTTAACTTGGGCTGTAGGTCATTGTTGACATTACATTTACATGGTTCAGCAGAATCTCATGTTTTAGCTGGATTAACCTTAAACCCATGAAACCTCAGATGATCAGTATACTATACCAGGAGATTAGAACATACTGTAGGTGGATTGACAGAAATGTGATAAACAGACGCTCCTCTACTTATGAATGAGTTATGTTCCGAACGGCCGTTCGTAACTTGAAATGTTCGTAAGTCGTTATTCAGCATCATTTTAAGGGTATACGCAAGTACAAAGAAGTAGGATGCTGGGAATACACAGGTTACGCTGCTGTGCGGCGGGAGTAGCGGCCAGAAGTCGTACTAGGCGGAATTGGCGTGCAGAAAGAAAAATAATTATGTTGAGGACAGGAAACAGGAGCCCAAGGAACACAATTTGGACAATTTGAATTTCGTTCGTATGTCTGAAAGTTCATAAATTGAAAGTTTATAAATAGAGAAGCGTCTGTACTGTATTTAATGTATCAGCAGCTGACAAATGCAAAGTCACAACGATAGTACCTATGTCAGTTAACACAGCATATTGATAATTGACGATATTTAAGTCTTCATTTGGGGGGTGGGGGTCTTGTTTGGGGACTGGGTCTGATTTAGTTCAGTATGTGTTATTGCTGTAAATTCTGTGGCCTCTCTGAGGCTGGAATGTCACTTTTTCTGAACAAACGGTGGCCAGCTCTGATTCACAAAGCCAGGTGGGATTCTGGGATGTATTTTAATTCCGTCCTGATCAGCATCTGGAGCACCAGGCAATGTGATTTATGATCCATATGGTTCCTTACTTGGGAGAGCAGCCCGGAATTGAATTTGAAGTAAAAACCGGCAGAGGATGGTTCAGCTTCAGTGTATCAATGTTTACTGAAAGATATTTCCACACCATGGCATTACCACCATACCAGACTCTTGGCTTGAATCTATAAGGTAACACAAATTACCCGACAAATGCCAATATGTATAATATAGCACAGAGCCCTCAATTAGCTGATTTCATTAACATGACATAGCATGACTCCGAAAGGTGCAGAAGAGCAGGTCCATTCACACTCATTTTCCGTAACTTCTCATCCAGAACTGGGTTGTGGCAAAGCCAGGGAGTTCAGTCCATCACAGCCAGTTTTGTGCACTGTGTGAAATCTGAATTTCTTTTTTAAAAAAAGCCATAGTTTAGAAATTCAGCTTGTTGCTAAGGGCAGGAGAAGTTCTTCTTACGTAAGGCTTCTGCGGCAGCACCCCCACCCCTCCAGTGCGGGGAAGGATTGACGACATACAGTCCAGGGGCTCTGGGTGTGAGCTGTGTAACTTTGCCCAGTATGTACAGTAGTAGATGTGTCCCGAACATACAGCCAGGCCAGGATACGTAAATCACATTTTTTTGACAACCACCGTTCCAGGCAGCTTTATCTAAAATGCAGTCACCTCTTTATCTGTCATTGATCCTATTGTGCGTCCTGTAACATATGATAAGCGTTTAGGCAATTATTAAATGGTCTGTCTGGAAAGGACCATCCTTTTCTGTAAGCAAGGCCAGCAAGCACAAGTAAAACGATCATAACTTACATCCTGCTGATTACACACGATCATACAATGCCCATTACAATGAGCGTAACAGCTGATTATGGGCGCCGCCAGTGTGTCAGACTTATTTAACATCACACTGTATAGTACATCGTAATTTGTAATTCGACCTTTAATTGTTTGGGCAGCATAAAAAATTTATCTGACCTAATATGTATACAGGCACAAGGAAGAAAAGATTCCACAGTCATACAAGACTGGCATTTGGCGCACAGCCACAACGAAGGACTGAGGGAAAAAAATCTCAAGAAATACCGATATACTAGAAGAAGATCAGAACTGTTAATTTCCTGTGACTCTTTACGGATATGAAAGGAGGGCAACGAATAGGCAGGATTGACGCCTTTGAAGACCTTTAAGAAAACCATGAGCCTTTGATCAGATCAAGGCTGAACTTTCTCTAGATGCCCAGATGACTGGACTGAAGCCCTGATTTGGACATATTATGAGAAGAGCCACTTCATTGGGGAAGACCATAATTCCCAGAGAAGCTGATGAAAAAATAAGTGGACAACCAGCAATAAGAAGGAGGTAAACCATCATAGCATCAAGAGTGAAGAATGAAGAGGCTGTTGGAAGCCTGAAGAACCAGACAGAGGACAGAACATTCTAGAGAAATGGTGTCTATACAGTATGGTGGTCAGTAGATGTGTCAGTAGTCAACACCAACTAGAGGGCCAGTATTGATAGTATTCCATTTGATCATTACGAAATAAGTCTCATGAATTCATATATACTAGTTTTCTTCATAATGTTAACATGATTATCTCCATCTAACCATAGCCAGCCCTTGAGCCAGATATGGATCTATAAGATAAAATAAAAACAGAACAAAATAATTTGTAAAGTTTTAATATATGAACAGATTTTTGCTCTCAAATGTTGCTTTAAGCTGATAATAAATGTATTCATTAAGTTACATATGAAAGTGCACTGGTTCTAGTAATTTCTGTATTCTCAAATATGAAAAAAGTCTATTATTATAGCATTCATGGGACACGAAAATAATCATCAAAATGCCCCTGCTGACATGGTGAAGCTTGGGTTTGGCCCTCCACAGAACATGATAACCCGGGCCTGTTCTGAAGCCCTTACACTGTGAGGTTAAAGAACATGGGCTGACTACCACGCTTCCTTGTATAATGCTAGTTACCTGGAACTTGTCTCTATCTCTTGTCGGGTGCCATGTTGACATCAAGAGAAACAGGTGCCAGGGTGTGTTTTGTTGTTTTCCGCTTTCATCCACGGCGGAAGCAGGAATGGAATGTGTTGGCATCTCCCTGGGGAACGAGGCCGGTCACTCGAGTTGCAGCCTATAAATGATGATGCAATAGACTTCACCTGTGAGTCACCTGCTCTTCCTGCCAGGAACTGCAGTGCTGTACTGTCCATCGGTGTGTTAACTCTGCGAGTTAATAAAAGCCATTTTCAGTGTAAACCCTAATGCAGTCTCATGTCTTTCACTTTGAAACTCAATGGAAATGACCTTTAAATGGAAATTTCCTGGTTCCCCCATCATGAATTTCAGAAGTAGATGTTTTTATTGGCTCAGAATGATATGTAACACTCTTGGCAAATGTTCTTGGCACAATTAAGTAACAAACTTAAAGCTCTAAGATATCAATCAATTATGCAGTTATAATTAACTAGCTTTGCAGACCTTTTTTAATGATGCACGCATAAATATATATACATTGTAGTTATGGGCCGTTCTGAATAAAGTTACATTTTTAGCTCCTTAGAGTACTTCATTAATATTTGTTTTGTGTAGAGGGTAATATATTTGCCCTTCCTCATGGTCAGATGTTGGGAAGCTGGTGCTTTTTTCCGTCCACACTGATGTTACTGATGTTGATTTACTTATTTGAGCTCCTCAAGTTAAATTTTTCTGTTTAAAATATCTAAACATAGAAAGCAAACTTTGCAATGGGTTCTTCTGGAGCATCTTCTGAGTTTCACTGACATTTAAAGACTTGAGAAAACTGAAATATTTATCGCCCTTTGTATAATACGCAAAGGGGCATTTCTGGCGGCTCAGGTGATTATGTTTTCCTTTACAGGGGCCCTTGCCCCTATCACTTTTCATACCTGGCACGAAAGAGCGGACACGCGAATTAACAGAGCATCCGCTCATTGAGTTTCCATTTCCTCAGTGAATAGCATAGTAAGTGTTGTAGTGACGTTAGGGGTAAAGCTGTAATGCGGTAGGCAAGTTAACTGTTATTGGAGGAGGGTTGATTCTTCAGTTTCTAGGGTAAATTATGTTGATTGTTAAATTGACTGTGAGGTACCTGTTATACCTTTTGGCATGTGAACCAGGAATATGCTTTTAATTTGTAGGTGTTGCGTAAAATTTATTTACAATCATTAAAATAATTGTAATTATTAACTGCTTTTTAACAGCAACCTTTTGCTGTCTTTTAATTTTGTGCGTGACGCTTTAAATTGTTCCATACACAACAACAAAAACCTTGGAAACTTTAAAATGACCCTATTATAGTAGTAGTAGATGTGTACATATTTTTAATCTTTTACCTGTATATTGTCACGACTGCCTGACCCTCCAGTCTCCTCCCACACGTGATTCTGATGGGCCATACCTGATGCTTGTTGCCCCAAGTTAGTCTCTGTATTTCAGTACCTGTTTGTCTCGTCGTCGCTAGTCTGGTCATTGACGTTGTATCCTTGTGTTACCTGTGCCGTGCCTTTCTCCGCTCTTCCTGTTTTTGATTCCCATTTTTGTTCTGTGGATTTAATAAAAATACCTTTTGTTTCACCAAAATGCCTGCCCTCAAGTCCTTCGTCCTTCACATCATGATAGAATGACTGGACTCCTGAACAACCCCAGCAGCCTGCATTTCCAATTCAATTTTCATGCTTCCCTGCACCCGGTCGACCGGATTCCCTGAGTGCCTCAGATTCAGGGGTCGAAGGGGTTACCAGGGCTGCAGAAGTCGCCTTCCTTCAAGCAGAGGACTTCTTTTCCCTCCAAGATACCACCCTGCAGCTGAGGACTAATCATGTGGTTTGAAGGATCCCTGAGGCCACGGTTCTCTTCTGGTATATGGAGAGGGTTCTCATGGGACTTACATCAGACGTGGATCCCCAAGAAGCACTGAGGGTCCGACACTTGCTAGGTGATGTTTGGGGAATAGCCGAGCGTGAGACCATTCAGCCTGCTGGTTCTCCACCACATGAAGTGGGTCAGCCCATCACCTCTCCACCGAGTGAAGCTGCTTAGCACGCCAACTCTCTGCTGTGTGAAGCCACGCAGCTCGCCGCAGATTTGCCCACTAGTGGAAAATGAAGAAGCTGGCTGAACCTGCTCCAGAGCCTTGCCCGAGGGAGTCCGCCGCTCATCTCGAATCTCCAGAGCCCAGCCCAGAAGGGGCCACTGCTCATCCCAAGTCTCTAGAATCCTGCCAGCTGAGGCCCATTTTGCCCATCCATGCCTCTGCTGCATCCCCAGAGCCCATCCTCACATCTGCTGCATCTCCAGAGCCTGCCTTCGACTCTGCTTTGTCCCCAGAGTCCGTCCTTGCCTATGCTGTGTCCCCAGAGCCTATTCTCACCATTGTTGCATCCCCAGAGTCCATTCTCGCTGCTGATGTGGCCCCAGGGGCTGTACTCCTGGCTCCAGACCCAGAGAGGACCGGTTCACCCACACTCTAGGCTCCCAGCCCAAGAAGAGCCATCTTGCCCATACCTGACCCTGCAGCAGCCATGTTGCCCTATTTACCTCCAGGTGTCCCAGCTTCGCCCCCAGCTCACCTCCAGGTCTCCTGGCTGTGCCCTGGTCATCTCCAGGTGTCCAAGCTACATACTTCTGACCTCCAGGTGTCCCGGCCTTTCTCTGCTTGCCTCCAGGAGTCTCCATCCAGCCCTGTCTTCTGAGTCCTGCTGACTCCAGCCTCATCCCCTGATGTCTCGCGAGATCTAGCCTCATCCCCTGATATCCTGTCGCATCCACCCTTGTCCCCTGATGTCCTGCCAAATCCAGCCTCGTCGCATGATGTCCCATCAGTGCCTGCTGTGTCTCCTGTAATCATCCAGGCCAATGCCTGACTCCCTGGCTTCCCCCAGGTCAACACCTGACTCCTCGGCCACCACCAGGCTGGATTGGGCTGACCCCAGTGATGCCCAGCTAAAGGACTTGGAGTGGGACCCTCTGGGCCTTGCCCTAAGTCCCGCTCTGTGGATCTGGGTCCCCGCCTCCAACATCCGCATCGACCCAGTCCAAAGTCTTGGTGTAGTCAGTAGTGTCAGCTGGAGCCTAAAATTGGGGCTGGATGAGTTTCCATCTCTAGGAGAGTGAGATGGGGACACATTATTCGGGTCAACTGCCCAGACCCTTGTCTGCCCCCTCGAGTCCTTCATTCTTCATGATATGACATAGATGAGCATTTATTCATTTGAATAAAATCCCCAGAATCACCTCATCCTACAAATCCAAGAAATTAAATAAATTTCATTTAAATAAATAAAAATGTAACCCCTCATATTATGTTTACACTAATTAAATTTAATTTAGCGTGTATATTACCACTTTAGTATAGTACCACTAAAATGTTAAATCTACTCATGCATTTTTTATCATCACTTATCCAATGTAGGGTCAAGGTAAAGCCTCATGTCTATTTCAGGAAGCACAGGGTAAGGGACACTCTGCACAGGATGTCAGTCCAGGAGTACTGGAACTGAACATGAATAAAATTCACTGAAATCTCAAATATTCTGTGATGGACACTATTAAGAGAGCAGCATCCCAGCATGCAAAGCAACATGGAAGATGGGAAGGTGGCTGACAGCTGGAAGGTGTTTAGAAAACATTGATGCAGTTCCTTGAGGTGCAAGGGGCAATGAGTCAGATGTGAATAAATTACAAACAGTTTTCCATTAAATAGCATTATTTCCATTAATTAATATTCTGTGTATTTGTAAATGTTATGTAATATTGTAAAATCTTAATAAGTGTATGCATCTATGTATGTAACATGCCTAATTAAATTTTGAACGCGCTTGCTACTGAGTGTTTGTATGGAAGAAGATTCTAATGAAGCGAAGCGTGGATTAAGGTTAGCAGTGAACCAAGTAACCAAGTAACAAGTAACCAAGCGTGAAGGTTAGCAGCAAAAAGCTATAAAAGGCTTTTTGTCACTTTGTGAAAGGTGTGGCTATGTAGCTTGTGTAGTGAATGTGTGCTGGAGGTTTTGAGCTCTGATTTGAGCGTGAAATGCTTAGTGCTGAGAAGTGAGAATTGTCAGCCAGCGGACAGCGGAACTCTCAGGGTGCCCGGGAGGAAGGCCGGGTGTCCGAGGCAGAGAACGCGGGACACGTGAAACCCCAGAGCTTTAGGAAGCTCTGTCCGCAGCTGAACTCTGCCCATAGGTCCGTGTGGGCTGAATTGATTCGATTCTGCACCTGGTAGGTGAAGAAGGTTTTCCTTTTTTCTTCTGTGAACGTCGGATGATGAGAAACCTGGCCAGCAGTTCCTCTCTGACATCAGCTTCAAAGAGAGAGTCTGGGCAACTCTAGAGCTGGAAAAAAAAGAGAACTTTCACATCTGTACATCAAACACGTTTGTGTTCTGGGTTAAATTTAAATAAATATAATTACCGGTAAGCAAGAACATTCCCATCCATCTGTCGTGGTGGAGTAAGAGATTGGTCAGAAGTGGGGAAGGGGGAGGTGCAAGATGCCGAATTACTAGAAAAACAAGAGGGATCTTGTCCAACTTGAGTTAAGCCTGTTTGCTTGTGGATACTCATCAAGTCCTGTAAAGTGTTACTTTGGAAATAAAAGCACGTATTAAAGCCTCAAATACCTGCGCCTTGCCTTGAATGACTTTCTCAGCCATTTACACCATTCTGTTGCAGAATTTTCTATTGGCCTCCTTCAGGATTGACTCTGGCTAGTTTATACAAGTTTATACTTTAGAAACCCCTGCTGATGTCATGTTATTCAGTGGCTACATGTGACCAATGGGCATCTCTCCTCCTGACCCCACTTTTCCTGTTTCTGTAAATACCAGGACCAGATGTGGCTCATAAGAAGGCAGGTAGAATAGAAAACCTACAGGATGGTAGCTCTCCAAGATCAGAATTAGAGACCCCTGGTGTATAGATTTTCAAATTACAATAAAGCTTCGCAATCCTGTTCTGTGCCTGAGCTGCGTTATGAGGAAGATGATGGCTGGTGATTCTGGACTGAAAGTGTCCAGCTTTGGGATGGACTTTAATTGTGCTCGTTGCAACGGGTTTTCTGCAATATGAAGGTGCTGCCATGTCCCAGACCTCAAAAACTTGACGTACTTCTGCTCCCGAGTTTAATGTTTGCAAATGAGACATGAGATGTCCGTATGATACTGATACACAGACTCACAACTGTGGCTTCAGTTCTTGTAGGATGTTGTGTGTGTGAAGTTCATATCTTCTTCTCTGTCTTTGTGTGGGTTACCTCCCAAGTCCGAACACATATGTTTAGGTGTACTGGTGTCTGCAGTGTTCGCCGTGGTGTGTATGGTGATGGACTGGCATCCCGTTCACTGTGCATTCCGGAGACATGCCCCAGGCTGGTCACAGTGAATAAGCTGTTTGGCGATATGGATCTAAACTGTACAATGAAACCTTGTAGTTCAGACCCTTGTGCAGTTTCTTGAGAAGGATGCTGATGGACAGGCAGGAATAGAATTTAAATGTACAGTAGTATCTCGGTATACGTCCGCTTTGGAATAAGTCCAACTTGGTATATATCGTGTTTGGACGCGAAAAATTTTGCTTGGTATACGACCTTTATTTGAAATACGACTCGCATGCTAGAACTTGCATGGGTCAAAATGAGTCACGACACCGCACGCTACCCTTGTTTACCTCTCGCGACAAAGCCAGTACTGCTCACGAGCGTCAGTATGCCAGTTGCTACCATTCAGTGAGCAATAACTATAACTCTCTTTTAATTTATTTAATCTAATTGTTTTGTATTTATGTATTTTAGCATTACGCACTGTTTAAATAATTTTGTACAACCCCAACTGTCATGCCCCGCTTGTCCGCTCCTTCTGTGTGCCACGCCCCCTCATCTACCTCGTGTGGAATCCCCATGTTTACCAGCTGTTTCTTGTTGCTGTCATTAGTCCAATGTATTTAAGTCTGCGTTAGGTATGTTTTCCCCAATCCAGTCATTAATGTCTAGCGTCCGTTTTATGGTGTATATTACATGTTCCTTGTTTTCTTATAAAAATCCCTCGTTTGCCTGATTTCCCGGCTCCTGTGCTGCTAACTCCACTCCGTCCCTGAGTATGTGTAGGACACCATGCATGTATAATATCCCAATAACAATAGGATTTTTTTTTTCATGGGAACGGATTAACCACGTTACCTTTATTTCTTATGGGAAAAATTAGTTTGTTATACTGTAGGTCTTGTTTGGTATAAGTCCAAGGATCTGGAACGAGTTAAGGAGCTACCACTGTGTCTCTGATTACTTATTCATATATTTGAAGATTTTAGGTATATTTCAGAAAATCTATTTTTGGATTTTTTTTGGAGTTTTCACATAAGTCACTACTGAAGTACCGAGTCAAGGAGAGGTTCAGGGGGTTATTGCGAGTTATTATAGGGTTGGAGATGTTCAGTGGCAGTGTGGCTATGAAAGGACATCGTCCATTCGTCCACCCATTTTCCAACCACTTCCATGTGTCATGGCGGGTGTGGTGGGGCGGGGGGTGTGGCTGAAGCTCATTCCGGGAAACAAAGAGCACCAGGTAATATACCCCTCTGATTGTCTGCCCATTGCAGATATGTACAGTGCATATATGAAACCTTGGAGGTCATGTTCAAGTGGGGTAAAGGAAAGATATAATCATAGTCCAGTGACGTGCTCCCTTGTGCATTTAGCCCTGCTCTTTGCAGCTGGTGATGCACCTTTTCCTCTTAATCAGTTCACGGAAAATGAAGACTGTGGGAGAGCTGGACTGGATTTACTGCCCTCTTACTGCTACTCACTGTTCACATTTTGCCATCAGATAATCTCTCATGGCTTTACATGTTTACATTTCTATGTTAAAAAGAAAACTCTAAACCCTAAAACACCAGAATGTTTACCTCTAAGTACAAATGACAGGTACATACTGTATAACCACACCTTCACGTTTCACAATCCACCCTCACTCTTGCTATTTCCTTACATTTGACATCTGCTTCTAAAAGCTGCTGGATGTATTATATGGATTAGAAAGGCACAATGCATGTTGTGGCACTGGAATACCTTTGGAGCACAATGTTCTTTTGTGTTCCATTGTGTTCTGTGCTTTTGTTTATAGCATTTAAGACAAACATGTTTGGTCAAGAAAACAAAGCAGAAATGAAGGTGCCAACTTTATTCTGATGTGTTTACTCTATTTGTTTATGATTATTGTATGTGAAAGAAAATAATCAGTGCCATATTTGGATCAAGAGTTAACTGGGGTCAGCTTTGGTTAGCAAAGTTTGCTTGGCTTTTACTGACCATTGCCCAGCATCACTAGCCCAGAAAAGCTGTTACACAGGAGAGAAGTACATGTGTGCAGTCCTCTAACTTACCTGGGGATACCCAGCGGGCATCCCCATGATTTCTGGGAGTCATTGTGAGAAACTGCAGTGTCACCTTCCGCCAAACAGTCTCGGGTCACGTCTGAGGACGGCACGTTCGGAGGCAGCCCAAATGAGTGGTAGGGGTGCCGCGCTGCAATCCGTTCCTCACTCCGGTGTTTAACATGGCAGGGAACCATCCCGTGAGGTTGGACATTCACCATCAAGCGTGTTTCAGCTTATTTGATATACAAACGGCTTTACTACTAATGGGGGCAACGCAAAAAGAAGCAAACAGTGCTTTGAATGAACTGGGCGTCTGAGTTTATCAGTAGCGATTTAAAAAAGCTATTTAAAAAAGCATTTAAGAATGCAAAAAAAAACCTTTCTTTTTCTAATGTGCATTGTGAGTGTGTGCCAAAGTTACTGCGTAAGGGGCTAGGGAAGTTTTGTGGTGCATTGGTAACTTAATGCTGTGGGTAAAATGGGCATCGGGAATGTCATTTGCCATGACGGATGACAGGGGAGCTCCCAGGACAAGTCATGTGTGTCGGTGTAGCGTAAAACTGGAAACACAGCACAGCTGGGGCCACTCGCCTACAACCGAGATAAGATAAAAGATAAGATAAGGCTTTATATCAAGGCATACCTCTCACTCTGTCTCTCATACTTAAAAATACCAAAAAAACTTACAAAGACACATCACCAGGGGTGCCTTCCAAGGGCCCTAAATTTTTTTTTACATAATTGGACTGGTCTGGAATGGGGCCCCAATATGTTATTCGTTCATAGGGCCAAATATTTGTACTCCTGTACTTTAGGGTCCATGTTTCAAAAATACAGCAGGATTAGCGACAATGCTAATAGATACAAGTATCCATTGTCCTTGTTCCACCGGTATAGCATTCGACACGGCATACTGTATGGGGTGTGTAAACGTGTTGCGAGTGCAGTACAATGGGCTGCTTTTGCACATTGCTGTTTTCCAACCTAACAGTCAGATTTTGATTTTGTCTCCCTGTGAACCAGCGGAGTCGTCCGTCGGGGTCACCATAGCCACAAACTGGGAGAGCTTGGTGTGCGGGACCAGGAGTATCTGTTAGTTACAGCTGACAGCTCATGCTCCATGTCCTGATGGTGGGTTTGAAAATGAGAACAGCTTCTGACAACCCTGACAACACCCCCACTCAACTGGGGGCGCGGCCCCCCCCCCCCCCCCCGGGCCGGGGGGGGGGGGGGGGGTGGCGACGGCGGGGGAGTGCGGGGGGGTGGACGAAGGGAGGGCGTGAGGGACGATAAAAAGG
>JAODJX010000129.1:6659041-6673778 GCA_026776945.1 Isichthys henryi | reverse complement strand
CCTTCCCTCCCTCCCTCCCTCCTGCGTCTCTCTCTCTCCATCTCTCTCTCTCTCTCTCTCTGAAGGAGTAATGGAGAGGATCACCATGTAGACAGCAGCAGGCTGACACAAGCAGAATGGGAAACTACACATGGAGAAGAAGAGGATTGCAGCCCTCAACGTAGGAATTGCCTGGACTTCTACTTGGCTTTTCTAGTGCTCCTGGATGGACTCGTTTCTCTTTTGCCTGAATCAGAAGGATCCCTCCTTGCACCTCAGACATTGGACTGGATTTCCCCCTCCCATCTCTCACCCCGACCCAGCGATCTAAGACTTCTTCAGCGGTGGCTTTCTGTTTTTTTTTTTTTTCTTCCTGATACCACTGTCACCGCTCGCCGCTCGAGCTTCCGAGCGATAACTGAGATACCATGGGGGACATGACCAACAGCGATTTTTACGCCAAGAACCAAAGAAACGAGGGCAGCCATGCCGGCGGCTTCGGCTGCTCCCTCATGGACCTCCGCACGCTCATGGAGCTGCGGGGCAACGACGCCATCGTCAAAATTCAGGAGGACTATGGGGACGTGGAGGGACTCTGCAAGCGCCTGAAAACGTCGCCGACGGAGGGTGAGTCTGCGTCTTTGCACGTTGGGCAGGCGTGTTCACAGCCACGACCACCTTGCGACTCCTTGAATTTCACAAAGGTCTAACTTGCCGGGAGTCATAAGGGTCCCTGTTTCTCTGGGCTCTCTACATCCTAACAAGCACTTCGACAAAAGAGTTATTAAATAAAACGTCTCCAGGGCAACCAAAGAGACAGTTACTCCACATGTGTTACTTCACGGAATTAAAGCAGCGCTAAGCTTTGGCATGTGTCGTATTGCTTACTGAACCATGATCATGAAAGGAAGAATCCATAGCATCTCCTGCATGTTGTGAACGTGTTGCATTAGCTGTAAATTGTCACGCCGCTAATTCGTTATATGGCTGCCGTCTCTGAGTCTATTTACATTCACCGGCTCTGTTTCACACCGGAGAAGGCGAGTGGTAACTTCTTCATCTGAGCTCGAGGGAAAGTAATACCTCACCTCCCCGTCCCATTGCATTTTTGGAGGCAGGAGCTTTTCAGGTCCGCAGATGTCTGATTCATGTTACATAACCATGTTCTTAAGAAAAACAAAATCAAATTGTTGCCCTGAGCTATCATAGGAGATTCACCTTGCTGTTATGTAGGAATGTTAGTTTACAGAACTAGAGGATGCACTAGTCAATAACTCCTCCATTAGTAGCTAGAACTGGACGAAAAGAAGTATACAAAATTAGGCAATTGTAACAAAAATTGCTTTCTGTCTTGTAACTTTTGAGTGTTGAGTCTTATAGTCATGTAGATGCCATTGTCATTCAACGAGATACGTTTAATAATTTTGGCTTCACGATAAAATTAGTCTGTGAGGCGCAAAGGCTTCTGACTGATGAACCAGCCCACATGAAGCCTTTAGTGACCATAGTGCAGGTCTGCGTCTCCCAGCCTGACACAATGCAGCATCATTCCCGCTTGTTGCTCCAGTAACCACAGGTATAATTGGCGTCATGGTAACTGGCTGGAAAGCACCTTCCGAGCAATTCAGCGATGCTGAAAGTGCCCTTTGATAATGAAGACAAACGATTGCGTCTTTTCATGTTAATAAGCTGGCTGCTGAGGCATCTTCTCCCTCACTTTTTCAAACTCTTTCCCTCTGAGGATCTTCATGTGCCTCACCGATTAAGTCGAAGTCGCACGAAACATCAGGTGGCCACGTCAGATATTTTGGAAGAAGCCGTCCACTCCATAATTTTTCATGAGGCAGCAGAAGTGAGGACCTTGCTGGTTGATGCGTGCGGAGGGGCCACTCTTTATTTGGTAGGGACTTAAGGTTGTTAAACACAGAAATAAATATATCAAACAGTGAATATCAAGGTATGACGGGCACTTCGGCAAAACCCTCTGCTAGGCAGATGGGACGAGGTACCGGATGGCAGTCCGCTGAGTTTCAGCATGAGGGGTGCTAGGCCTCAAGCCCGCGGAGCTGGGGGGAGTGGGTGCGGGGGCGATGGAGGATGGAGGGGTTCCGGGCGTGTACCCATCACACAGGCCGTGCACAGGCTGTCCCGGAGCTTGTGGGAGTGGTCAGGGAAGCAGGTGGTGCTCTGCAACTTGCACTTCTAACACGACCGGTGGGCTGCTGAGAGCTGCGGCAGGAGACGTCCCTGAGCTGGAGCGGGAAGCTCTCTTACGTCTTTTATCCTCCGATGTGAGGTACAGCAGGTGCATATCTTGGCAACACACATCCAAACATTGAGGGAAATAACCTCGGAACTAGCCCTCGGTGACTCATTATGGATGTAGGCAGAGGATATATATACGACAGCAATGGAAATAAACAACAGAAGCCATTTTTATTTTACACGCAATGTGCGCGCATAATGATGCGGGGAAAGCGGCGGTGAGAGGTCTTTCAGGGAAACACTCTTACCTCGTTAGACACGGTTAATTTGTGCATTATGTACTGTAGTTGGTCACTGGTTCGAGACCCTGGAGGGGGGCAGGAGTTATAAGTTCGGGCAAGTTACTATGGGAAAAAGTACGGGTGTACAAAAACAACTATTAGTTATGTATGTTATTTAATTCACTACAGTATAACAAGTGTAATAAGCTCCAGACCCCTGCAACCCTACATAGGACAAGTAGTTACAGAAGATGGATGGGTAGAATAATAATATTAATAATAACAATAATGAAAGTGATGATGATTCATAGCACCAAGGTCCAAGGTTGCAGTTTTACATTATGCTGACCATTATAATATTATAATTATTATAGGCTGGATATGCAGCCGTGCACTGACATGTGCTCTGGCTGCACCGTACCCCATATTTGCCGGTGGAACGTACTATTTTTTTTTTTCTCTTGTCCTCCCCCATGACTTTCTTTGCTCTCATTTCTATTTCTGTTTGGTAGCCCATTACATTTCAGTGAAATGCACCCCCCCCCCCCCCAAACTGTGCTATTTCTAAAAATAAACCACATTTCCCAAGTCGCTCTTTCCCACTGCACACTGAAGTGATGTATTTTTTTTTTTAGGGTAGATCTATTATTTATCAGGGGTGAGGCCATGAGGCGGCGTAACAGAAAGGTTAAAGGTAAAAAAAAAAAAGGTGCTCTGATTCTAAGTCGGATGGAAATCTGTTGATAGGGAAAGAGCAGGTTACGATGTAAGGGCACCATTACGTCAGCATGACCCTAAATAAGAAGAACATGCAGTTTTAATATTGAGTAAAACATCCGATTCACTTTCCAGAACAAACAGTATTCATAACATACGGAATTAAATAATATGCACATATTAAATGATCAAATTTAATTACACAGAATTGTTATTACGAAGGACTTTCGGGTGTCCCGTAGCATTTTACTGTGGGAAACTGTTTGCAAAAGTGAAATGAATTGTCCCAACATATAACCAAGAATCATTTGATAGTTCCTTAGCAAGTGGAAAAAGCAGCCCTAAAGTCTGGCAATTGATCGCATCGGGATTCCCCAGCATATACGGGAAAATGTAGTTGATTTGTTTATCCGGTGGCTCCATACATAAATATTAAAGTGATCGGTTTAGCCGTTTGCCCTGTGACAGCTGTTCTGTATGGCATGCCGTTTATCTGATACTCACTGTATACAGCTATGCGTACTGCACATCAAGATAAATGCAGCATATATAATGCATGCATCATCGCTGGCTTATTGCATTTTTCCATGGCTCGCAGTCATGCATCCGCATTTGCTCCGGCATCAGCCTTGCTAACCTCAGCTCCATCACTCTCATCCATGAGTTGTTCATCAGCCTCCAGCCTCCAAAGGGCCTCTAGTTCGCTAATGATTTTTCACTAATCTAGTCTCGCAGTTTAAGCATTTGTCCAACCCCCCCCCCACCCACTCCACAAAAATATCCCATTTAATCTGTATCCCTCCAGGAATTGTTGGTATGGAGCACAATCTCTTTTAATAAGGACAGTTTCTCCTGTTTGCCACTCAAGGCTCCCTCATTCCATCGGTGATTCCTAAAATAACTCTTAAAAGGAGGAAATGGCATCTCTGGGAGAGGTTGTAAATAATGTGCTGCGATATAGTCGTGGCTAACTACGTTAAGCTGTGGGAATCTTAAGAAGTGTACTTTTTGGGCAGCATGACATTTTGTGCCTGTTCAAAATTCTTAGAGAAGTTAGCCTCCCACCCTTTAGGGGGCACATGTTACTTGTATCGCTATTAACTGTTTGAATAGTTCTCATGCCCTATCTTAATCTAATTCACTGAACCTTTAAAATCTTTAGATCCGACAGACAACGATGTCTGCTTGTGTGACCCTTTTGATTCAGAAAACATTCATGCCCCAGCTAAAGTAACTCCTGTCTGATCTGACTTGCTGAAACGTAAGCAATGTTATTTTATCTTTTTTGGTCAAGTCAAGGTGCTGACTTTGCTTGTGCTTTCAAAGAAACCTAAGAGGAAGCACCTATCCTCTGTTAAAACGTAAGTCACAGACACTATGAAACCCTGTTCACATATTGGCTGTTCTTACTTACAAAACCCGTCTCACCATTCTGATGGCATCAGCTTACAGACACACAGGACTTTGATCTTATGTTAGATCGAGGTCTTTTACATTCAAGAGATGCAAAAAAGAGACCGTTGTTTTTTCGTAAGAGCTCATGAGAAACAAGTGGATCTTTAAAATCAGACACTTGGTCCCTGTAGCAGATCAACAGAGCAAGTTTTCTTTTTTAATTAAGAAAAAAAACAACTGCTGTGACAAATGTATTTCAGTGTCAGCGACTCGAAATGTATTTGTTAGGGAGCCAGCTGGCCGGGCTTCAAGCTGCCCGTCAAACACAAATCACCAAACCTGCCTATTATTTCTCTACTGGTAAGGATCAATACACAATAAATAAGCAAGCCTGCTGATTGGTATTGGACACTGAAAATCCATTGATTTGAGAGGGATCTGTGGTTCATTCACACAGGGTTGGATATTATATTCATGTGTGGGTAGTGGGATGTGGCCTGTGATGGACTGACATCTCATCCAGGGTGGTACCCCAGCCCTGTGCCATGTACTGTCTGGGTTCTACTCCAGCTCCCCCTACCTCTCACCCTCTGCGACCCTGATCAGCATAAGTTGGAGATGGTAGGAGGTATATCAGTTGTAATCTCTAAGGATTCAAAGTAAGTCCTTTTTTTCTTTTGAAATACAGAGGTTAAACGAATACTGTAGCTTGCAGTTCCAAAATCTTCAGTCAATCATTCCTGTATGTGGGATGGATAATTTGGTTGGTACTGTGCTTTCTTTTACTATTATTTACAAAATGGACAGGAAGGGCCTTGCAAAGCCTGTAAGGTAAAAGGCTATTGGCTTGGTTTGACTTTATGATAGCGAAAGAACGCCAGTCACCTTTATCTGTCTTTCTTTGTTTCCTAAATCACCAATAATCCATCGTTTTTCCAGTGACACATCTAGCGCAGGGTCAGAGTGCGGCGGAAGGCCAAGAGCCAGTGGCTTATCGTGAACAGCCCAGGCAGGAGACTGCGGAACATTCTGGACAGGATGCCGGTCACCCACACAAGCATATTCTACACGTCATTTAGAAACCAATTAATTAATTTGTCGGTGCCTGGACTTTAGGAGGAAGCTGGTTGTACCCAGTGGAAGCATGTCCCAGGGGTCAGATTTCACCCCCCAGGTCTGCAGGTTTAAAGCCATCATTTCATCCTATCAGCAAGAATGCTTTGTTTAATTTTGAAGCAGGAAAACTCAAACAAATGAAATACTGAAAAAAGTAGGGAGTAGCATTTCAGACGTAATCCTGACATTCTTCATTTTAATTCATTTCAGCAGTAACTCCCTGCTCGCTTCCAGCAAAAACTGTGAATTTAACAATCTGTGTTAAATTCAATATATGGACTTATAAACATTACATCATGTATTACCAATTTTACATACTGTCACTATACCATCTATTTTCTCCTGAACGTGTGACGCATATCCCATAATAATTGTTGGCCTACCCATTTATTTTTCATGTCCTTTAACTTAATTATGTTATCCTAGACATGGGAGAGGAGCCTAACTACGAAAGCACGTATTTAAAGGTAGTCGTCTGAAGGTGCCAGGTTTCATGTCCATGCTGTAGGAGGTGACTTTGGCTCTAAGGGAACAGTGGTATTTATATTTGACCTCAGTGTTAGAACCAGGAGTCGTCTGGCTGCTGGACTTCTGCTGACTGTGGACGTTACCCCAGCTTTTGGAAGTCTGTGCTACGCATTCCTCTTTGTGTCAACGTTTCCTGCCAGGAACACAAGCGCGGGATCCCCCAGACTGAGCCAGCCTTTTGTAGCCTTATAGTACTTCAGCATAAAACTCAGCAATTTGTTTCAGACTGATTACATGTATAAAGAATACCAGCATATATGTTTAACTGCGTGTTAAGTTTACCGATTTTTGCATCCCCAACATAGATTAATTTCTGTGTTTTAACTGGTTCACATATATCATGGCTTTCTACATCTTAGTCTGTTTACATTTTACCTGATGCTTTTATCCATAGCAATGTGCATTCACACGGTCAGACTGTCCCTGGAGCACTTGGGGCGAGGGGCGGGGGGGTTAAAGGTCTTAACAGTGACATCACCTTGACAATCATGGAATTCGGACCTACAACCTTCTGATCAAAGGCACAGCTTCCTGACCCACCAAACCACATGACATCCCCTGATTTTGCAGTAACCCTGAAACTACGGTCCATTTTTGCCAGACCCAATGGCCATCATTTCTTTCAGCTTCCAACTAAAAATATTTTTTTCATTTATCTTGCGAAGATACTTGTGTCCTGTTTGTCGTACACTACGCTACCTCCTTCTCCCGTTTCTCCCTAAAGGAGGCTTACCCGGATGTAGCAGAGATCCGTTTCCAAATTCCCCATCGCACACTTCTCTCACAGGCAAAGACATTTCATATATCCTGTGCTTTATTGACCCTGATAAAGAGGCCTAGGTTCTTTTCCATACATGCAGTTTGTTTTTTGCTTGGCTGTTATACACACAAAAACTCGAGTGGTTTGTAGTGAAGTAAAATATTGATAACAATTCATCTGGTTGCAGGATATTGATACCAATGTGAATTACGTTACTCCTAAAATATTCTAACATTTTTCAAATATTCAGTACTTGCATGGTGATAATGCATAAGTGAATAGCACCAGGTATATAAAGAAATACACTACTGAATAAAAAGTATTTATTGACTTGACAGAGGTGAATATGAGTATTTACTTAAATTAATTTGAGGCATCACAATCCCTTTGTAATTAATAGATTGGAACAGATAATATTTCCTGAATCATATACATTTACTAAGCTATGAACGTTGGACATGAAGACCGAAAGATTAGTAGCACAGAGCACGTTTTTTTTTTCTGTATATAATAGTTTTTATTTTGAATGAAGGAGTGATATTATAAAACAGAATAAAAGGGTGGGGTTGCAGGTCCAAGGAAGGGCAGGGGACCGCTGGGCATTAGGGGACACACGCACCAATTAGTGTGTTTTTGGACTAGAGGTATCGGGAGGAATTCTTTGTAGGTCAAAGATAACATGCTAGGTCCGCACGCAGAACAGGGATGGGATTTGTGCCATGCACCCCCAGTAATGTGAGCCTCTAGGACCACCCACTGCTAGGAACCATCTAAAATGGACGACTCACAACGGCTTAATTGTCGTTGACTGTAGCGACAAGCAGGCAGGGTGCCTTAATCTGCACCAGGCTCTGTGTTTCAATATGTGCATAAGGCAAGACAGACGTTCACTTTGAATCACTAATGCCTCTAATTATTAGGCGTAACTTGTGGTTTTATCCAAACATGGCAAGGCATAAATAACACGATATTCAGATTGGCGCTAATGAAATGACTATGGCGACCTGTAAATAAAAAGCTAGGCCCATAATTGTGATTAAAAATTAACAGCGCTGATGACGTACCGCTGTTAGTTAGGATTATGTAGTTAATCAGGGGAAAAAATGCATCGTTTCATAAAATGAGTACTGATCTCCAGCATAAATGTGCATGGAAATTGTTGCCCTGGTTTCAAATTGAAGACATTTTTGTTCGCTTAGTGTATAAGGTCTTGAGTATAGAGCAAAAATACTTATGTTATAATAGCATTGGGGTAATTTTTTATGCTAAAGCCTGTAGTTTAGGCTGGTACCTGGGTATTTTGAGATTGTTCCTTATTGTTGATGGTGACATTTTATTTCCAAGGGAGCTTAGCATCCACTATGACACAGGATAACACAGTCATCGGGTAACAGTGCATAACCAGGGTCACGTAAGGTTTTGTGATGTAGTTGCACGACGGAATTCGGCAGAATATTTTTGCCCTTTTCTCGTCATGACTTTTTAATGTCTCGGTTTCCCACGTAATCTGCATTTTAAAGTCCTCCATTGTGGCACGCGTTCATCCGAGCTCTGGAAGTGAAACTCGAGACTGACACCGCAGATGGACCCCCGCCGAAATGCACTGTCACACATCCTGTTCCGTCAGCTCTCCCTTCCCACCCTGCCGACCCTTGGGATAAAAGGGAAGCCGGAATGTTCCGCTTGCCGGGGCGCTGTGGCGTTACTGGGCCGTACGCTTGGCCATTTACCGGCTTACTCCACCTGGCACGGGCCCAACCCTTCATCCGGCGCACCAATTTGGCATGACTGACACCCTTGGCCCCCTCCCCTGGGCCCTCGGAAGTGGGGGAAGGAGCTTATGTGCAAGCACTGGCCAGTTTGGCTGAGGTTACTCAACCCTTGAGCTGAGTCCTGTCCTGGCAGCAGTTCCTCTCCAAACACATGCAGCTTCTCTGCCCGTAACAGATGCTGTCTAATTAAGTCACCGTTTAACAATGGGATACGAGGATGTTGCTCCCATATTTATTAATGGAAGAGATGAGGCAGGAGTCCACAAAGAGCAAATGGATTTGTTCCATGCACGTTATGTGCTAAACGGTCAAAATGAACCACAAAAACCATCATTTTATCATGGTTACTAGTTGCGACGTATCAAGTTAAACTTAAAATAAGTCAGTGATGGCCCTAAAGTTCACCTTAAAAATGTTGCTCCTCTCTAAACTGCTTTGTGTTACCTAGGAATGGAAATAGAGAGATCCTGGCAGAAACCCTCTGTGTCATTTGACATAGTTTATTGTACAAGTGGATGTTATCAAGTCCATGTTCTCCATAATAAATGGTTGTAATCAGTACTGATTATAGCAGCACCAACAAATTTGTTGTCGTAACTTAATAAGTTGATTTAAAAACGTGGGTAACGAATATACCGAGGCAGCACGCGCTGCTGTGTTTAAGGACTTACAGTCAAATGTGTGAATTTCAGTCCCCGGTTTTTATTTGCATTATCGCTACCTGTTGGCGATTATGGATTTGTAGAGGTCTTGGCTGTGGTAGGGGCTGTGTGAAAACAAAATCGTTTCCATGGTAACCTTGAGGTCACAATTGGTGACTTGAGGTTTCACCTCCATGGGTCATATCTCTTCAAGCAGAACGATTTACAATGACATAATCCCATTAACAGCGTCACACCCACGAAGGAGGTTTCGTGTAATTCAAGCCTTGTAATACATAGATTCCTGCACCAAGATATTTTCCTTTCATTTAAGAGGCACTGTGTAAAAATATGCTTATAATGCATGTGCAGGAAGTTGACACAAATTGCCCAGTAGTTTTTTTTTTTTGGAAGGTGCAAGAATGAAGAATGACATGGCGTAAAACAACTGTCTCTGGCTAAATGAGACAGTGAGGCTGGACGGTTATCCACAGCTGGTTCGGGTTTGAGCTGTTAACCATCAGACCAAATTGACAAAGTTGTCTTCCACGGAACTCTTACCCGCCACTGGAGCTTTAGCGTGTAGCGTATACCCAGGGCCCGCTCAAGCTGTTTAGGAGGTGAAATGATCATCAGTTTTCTTGGGAGGTGGGGCCTCCCAAGTAAAGCTTTGTCCAGGTCACCTGGAAAGGTGAAGTCGGCCCTGCTCATACTGTACCTGTGTCAGTACCTTTTTGCTACAGTTAACAATCAACCTTCATGAGCTGACGAAAGCCCTTCCAAGCAAAGACGACGGAACATTATTTCCGCTGCAGGTTTAGGATTTAAAAAAAAACCCATTGGCCTAACGACTGGAAACATGGTTGGAAGCTGCGGGGGCTTGTGTTGATTAATTCGAAGCGGGGGGTGCCATAATTACATCTAATTTAGACGTAAAGGCAGCGGTGTCTGTTACGTACTGTCGATCCTCGCTGTAAGCGAATTAGCATCAGCGGGAATGTCTTCTCGAGCGGTAGCTATTGTAATTGGTATTTTTAGTTCTCTGTCCTGGAAAGCGAAGGCACGCTTTGTCTGCGGAGATAAACACAGAGACAGGCTCGCATGATGGTAAGCCTCTGAAAATCACTTAGTGTCAGTCGGTGCCACCTGGAGGCCTCATCCCTGGAGCCTGGGCGACGGATGTTTACGACCGCTCCCGTACACCTCTGGGACCCATTACCCTGTACCCGGGCTGCCGTTTGACAAGGCTGCTCTGCTCCCCATGTTTTTCTGACTTTGGGCCAGGCTGCCCTGGGGCTCAACTCATCACATACAAAGGTGTTGGACGGACCCTGCTGCAAAAGATATACCCATGTAGTCAGGCAGCCTGTGTTCGCTGGTGCTTCCCTAATCCAAACGAGAAGCCTACAGATATCCTCAGCAGCGTATTGCTCTCTGGGGCAGGATGAGAAGGCCGCTGGTTCAACTGTCAAGGTCAGTGGAGTGATTTCACTTTTGGTCCCTTGAGAAAGGCCCTTAACTCCTAATTGCTCTAGGGACCGTCTGACCCTGCTTTCTCAATTATGTGTTGCTTTGGATAAAATTGACTGCTAAAATAAATAAATTTCACCAGTTCCCTGGGAGACGGGAGTAAATCACTGGCATATTTGAAGGGATATGCAGAAAAATGCCCTTTGATCCACTACTGCAGTGTTAATTTTGACAGCAAATTTTTATTTAATTTTAGTCATAGTCTTTTGAGTAAAATGTAATTTAGTTTCAGTCATAATTTAGTCTTCTAAATAATTTTAGTTTTATTCTAGTTTAATTTACTAAATATCATAAGATTTCAGTCGACTAATACTACAGTTGATTTAGTCGACTAAAATTGAAAGTGAAAAGTGTAATGTTTATAGTTTTCCTTCGATTTCTGAAAGTCATTATGTTCACCAAGATGAAATGAAACCAATGTTAAGGGATGGTATTATGGTCTGACTGTCCAATACACAAATACACAGATTTCACTCTTATTTGAAACACAAACATATATTTATTCATTCGGAGTACTGTAAAATCAGTAGTGCCATTAGCGCAAAAATGAAATCACTTCCGCTAGAATGCCATCATGCATGCTCTCTCTAAATATTAAAATATTTGTTATTATTTGTAATATTTTTATTTGCTATTGTTCGCTGTTAAACTCTCCTCTCTTTCAGGTGATTTCATGTTCGTTGAAGTTTCTGCTTTTTAACAACTGTAAAAAGTAATATTATTTGTTATATAAATCAACTCAGGTGAAACAAAAAATATATACGTTTTCAGGGTTACCAAATCTGAAGCATCTGGCATGGCACTCACGCTTTCAGACTCACGTAGGAAATCTTACGGCAAATCTATATTATTCCATTTATCAGCCTAAAATTAGCTACGTCAAAAGTGTATTTACACGGTTAAACACAAAAGCAGACTATTTACAAGGTAAGAACTGTTACATATGTGTGCAGACATCTCGAACTGAAAATCTCACTCCAGCCAGTTGGCCAAAGTTGGCAACCCCAGCGTTTTATTTGAGATGAAAAGTAAGATGCGCTGTTTTCACCTGAAACGGCTCGTAATTTCATTTGCGTTGTTACTCCGACAAATATAAAGCTAATATGAGAAAAACATAACATGTCACGTTTTATATCTTTTCAAAATAATAAGACCACCCATCTCCTACTCTAAAAGTGATTAAAGTGATCAGTTCATATGTATTTATATTAAAACAAGACTTTGATTTTATTACCGGTGTGGGATTATCAAAACCAATACTTAAATCCATGAACATTAAAATATATGATATACACATGACTGTATTAGGGTTTTAGGGCTTAAGTTAAGCACTTTATTTAAACCTGCACAATTTTCACATTTTATTTATTTTCCCTTATTTTGAAATGCAGTCCTACTTTTATTTAGTAAATGAGAAAGCATACATACTGCATCGGCAGTCATACAAATATGTTCAGTTCTAAGTTACGTGCCAGTAAATATTGTCAAAAGGTTTCGAATTTATTTGATTTGACAGTCAGGTATTGATTACATGCAATGTTGATACAACTAATAGGTGACTTAAATATATATCACATATATATCTCCATATAGTTATCGTCTCGTTTTGGTCTGAAAATAAAGGTCGTTGATGATAGTCACAATGCAAATTTTCATTAACAACATTAATACTGCTGTACTGGGCACAAGTTGAAGATGGATGGATCAGTAATAGCAATCTCTGTTTCTGCCATGTTAGTAGTGCAGCGCAAGAGGGCCTGACTGTTTTGATAACCAGTGTAGCGGCTACGTCACCCCCATAGAGCACAGTGAGATGACAGGCACTGCTTTCAGCTCCGCCCACCCCTCTGTCATGTGCTTTTCCAGAGGGAGCACATTTTCAGTGCCTGACCTCAGCTACCCTTCCAATCGAGGTCCACACCCCCCTCCTCCCCCCATGCCCCCCAGCACCCGCTTGCGTGTCTGGTGCATCGATTCAGCCAGGAGGAGTCAACGCTTTGTATCATCATGCTTAGTTTCTATGGTAACCCATACGGTGCGCGATAAGATGGGGGCAGAGAGCGTGACTCCGCTAGCTGTCTGTTGCCTGGCCGCACGAGGGACTGATCGTATTTGGTTCATGCTGTACATACTAAATGGCAGCTCACCGTACGTATTTGAAAGCCTCCTAGCTTAACTTGAGCACAATCTCCTTTCTCGCCATACCAGAGTGCACACATGCACTCATGGCCGCTTCATGTATTTTTTTTCTTCCATGATGATGTGAAGAGCAAAGATCTCGTTTTTAGCACCATGCCGAGTCTTCCCAGGGTCGGCTCTGTGAGGCGCTGTCGCATCACGCAGACAATCCGGACCGGCATCTCCGACTCTTACAAAATGCTAGTCTGGGTCCTGAGCTGGCCAAGCCACTGTCAGGTTAGCCATGGTGCTCGCAAAACTGTTTCAGCCCAGTCAGCGTGATGCGTACCGTTTCCATGGTGACCTATTTTTAGCAACGGGGGAAAAAAAACAGCTGTTAAAATATGCAATGTCTTTCACTCTGACATCAAAGAACGTGTTTGGTTATTTTCAGGGATTGGCGTGTTTGCTTCTGAAGTGCTTTTTTTCTTGAAAAAAAGCCTTGGACCTCTAATTCAAATTCAGTGTTTTTGCATTAATTTACATGACATCACTGGGAGTAAATATGATGCCATAAAATTGATTCAAGTGATGTCACGCATGGTCCTAAGCCCAGGTATGCTTGGGAGCAATCTGCACTTTTATTACTCTGTTTTTTTTCCACACCTAAGTCTCTCTGCCTCATATGTATCATCTCATTATTAGTGTATGAGTGTCCTGGTTTTGCACCCAAATTAATGAGGGTGTTCTGTTTGTAGCTCTAGTCCCCCAGGCCTTCGGATCCTGCTCTCCCAGCGAGTAATGAGGTCGCCTGAACTCGCTCTCTGGCTTCCATTTGATCTGCGGAGCGGGCTGCAGTATTACGTTTCCCTGTTTTTGCCCACTCACCTTTCACGGGGGCCAGAGTGCTGAGTCCTTGTGAAAGAGTACTCTTTTTGACCCGAGGAAGCCCCCGTCAAAAACAGGCCAAGGGTCCCATGCCACCCTCCCTCCCAACCCAATCTTTCGTTTTTGTCGCTCTAGGCTATCAGCTCCTTCCCCGAGGTGGGATTCGGCCTGTGCTCTGTGTATGTGATTGACTCGTGGCTGTTGTTTACCGTCCCACTTCTGACATGTAACCTGTTTTTGCGTCACCTAAAGACTTCAGAATTTCCAGGACCCCTTGCCTTGTCATTCTGTAAAACACATTGCCTTCATGATTAATAAAGGAATAACCTGTCAACGCACTGTGTTGGTCAGCAGTTGTAAAAAATCTGCCTAAATCTTATTTATACTAAATATTACTGGAACATTTCTTCTGTGTAAATTTTAATTGCAAATAAAGTACCTCATGTATTGCGTTGTTGGTTTTTTTGCCATTGAATAACTAAATCAGACATGTGGACCACCATGAAATCCCTGCATATTTTTAGAGTTTAAAAGAGTGGATTTTTGCATGGATTAACAGAAGAAGACCGTTACGCCAATAACACACTTTTTTCTGGTCTGAAATGGGCTCTGTCGCAACAATAAGTAATTTTACTGAGACCACTGATATAGATGTGATATTAATCCATTAAAACGGAAGCTCTCTGTGTCCCAGAGTTAAGTTAGTAACCTGTGGCGAACATGGTGGGGATCCATCAGCAGTGCTAGGGTTAGGGTTTCCATCAGCAGTGTCTCTCCGTCTGCTCCCCGTCCCTTACTCTGGTGATG
>JAODJX010000129.1:6619548-6658941 GCA_026776945.1 Isichthys henryi | reverse complement strand
TGGTAGGGTCTGCTCCCCGTCCCTTACTCTGGTGATGTGGTAGGGTCTGCTCCCCGTCCCATACTCTGGTGATGTGGTAGGGTCTGCTCCCCGTCCCATACTCTGCTAATGTGGTAGGGTCTGCTTCCTGTCCCTTACTCTGGTGATGTGGTAGGGTCTGCTTCCCCGTGCCTTACTCTAGTGATGTGGTAGGGTCTGCTCCCCGTCCCTTACTCTGGTGATGTGGTAGGGTCTGCTCCCCGTCCCATACTCTGGTGATGTGGCAGGGTCTACTCCCCGTCCCTTACTCCGGTGATGCGGCAGGGTTTGCTTTCTGTCCCTTACTCTGGTGAACTGGCAGGGTTTACTCCCCGTTACTTACTCCAGTGATGCGGCAGGGTTTGCTTTCTGTCCCTTACTCAGGCGACATCATGGCAGGGTCTGCTCCCCGTCCCTTACTCCGGTGACCTACCAGGATATGCTCCCCATTCCTTACTCCAGTGACCTGACAGGGTTTGCTCCCCGTCTGTTACTCTGGTGATGTGGCAGGGTTTGTTTCTTGTCCCTTACTCTAGTGACCTGGCAGGGCTGGTCTCCATCCCCCCGAGAAAGAATTATTGAAGCCCCACACCCTCACTGGTCCTTATTTCTTCATTATAGGATTTCATTAGTAGAAGGTCGCCACTAATGCTGGTCTGTTTTTTTTTTGTGGGGGTCCTTGGCTTAAGAAATGCTGAAAAGCACTGCAGCTTTAACAAAAAAGGGTTGTCTTTTGTAGTTGAGCCCTGTAGATCTATGCGCTTAGATCATCCCGTAACCCCACTATAGCGCCGCAGGGGAGGTGTTGACGTATTATACGGACCAAACACATTCTGGGAACGAAGAGGCTAATATCTGATGTGGCAGGTCTCTGTGTGAGTTTGATTTCACAGAGCGTGTGTCTCTGCATCATCTGGGGGGCCAAGGTCAGTAGCCCTCCCCCCCCCAAGTTGCCAAAACCGCTGACATGGCACACACCTCCTTCCTGCGTGTCAGCACCCAGCGGTGTGTGATGTCTGCTTATAAGGGCGGAGACTTTGCACATTACACTCTGTATTCTGTTGGTATGTGAGCCTCCGTGAAGTTTTTGGCAGGACGTTTAATGACTCCAGGTGTCTGATGAGCCAACGTTTCTCATGTGCGCCCATTACATGGGAAATCACCAAAATATTGTACTGGTGTTGTGGTGATAGAAGTCTTATCTGAACTAGTTCACTTTTACATTGTCATTAATCTCAAGTACATAATTGAACTAACATTTGTATCATATAGTCCCTGGAGTGTGTGGGGTCAGAGCTCATATCTGCCAGATTGATTCACTCTGGACTTTTCCATTCTGAAACCCTCCAGATCAGGGGTTTTGAACCTGAGTCTGCAGAGACGTTTCATAGACTGACAAAAATGTCAGTATTTTCAGACACTTCATGCACAGCACAAAATCAAGGACACCCCCCACCCAGAAAAAGAAACATTAAAGCCATTTATATCTGTTTTTCCAGTTATTCATGTAATCACAGATTAGTAGTAGGCAGTCCATGGCTTTTCTCAGTTTCTTTTCTTTTCTTCGTTTTGTTGTTCCAGGATTAAGAAAGGTTGAAACCCCCTTCCATTTGCCCAAGGATTCATGGGAAATGTAGTTTATTAAGTGTACAGCATCAGTCATAGTTATAAGAGCCACAATAGAATATTGGGAGAGAATAAGTACCCTGCGCAAGGATCCTCATACTGTACAGTCAGGACGATTAAATGAGCCGGACACATTGATTTACGGAATGCAGTCCATTGTAGGGATACAGGTGGGGAGTGTGGAGACTGGGAAACACTGATGGTTTTAAGACTGCATGAGGTGTACTCTCCACACAGTACATATCCCATGCGAAAGACAAAAACATGCTGGAGGTGTTTAACCCTCTCGTATCTCTCTCATCAGACTGGGCTGCCTGATGCATTTCTCACATTGCATTTTCTGATGCAGAGAAGTCCCCATTATGTATTCTAAGTCTTTGAGTGCAGTTTCTTCCAGACGGTGAAGACCCCTGCAGCAAGTGATGGTGCAAACGATTCACCAGCCTCAGGCAACCGCATACAATATGTGTGTTAACAAGCTGGCGAAGTAAAGATGACCGGAGAAACAGTTGTTAATGATGCATAATTAATACATTTATCATGTGGAGGAAGAGGAAAAAGACTGGACCTCTATTTATTTTTCATATTTGGGTCAGTGCACAATGCATAAGTTATCTAGAGGGTGAAAAGTTTGGGAAGAGATCAGACCAGTTGTAGCAGGTAATCGGTATAATGTCATTTTACCGTCCTGTGATGCCAACCAGAGTAAGCAATGGATGGATGGATGAATGGATGGATGGATGACTGGACAGATGGATGAACAATTAGACGTGACAGGTAATATGACTGTTGTACTGTGGATATTTTTTACCATAATGGCCACCGAACACACGACGTGAGATTGTTTCCATGAATTGGAAGCCGTTGTTTTATAAAATACATGCACAAAAATTTGCGATATTTCTGAGATACTGTAGTATTGTATGGAATTCTATTCATACATTGTGTTCACCCCACATTGGCATAAAAAAAAAACAGTCTAGCAAATTTCAAGGGGACACACCTTCTGTGACCAGGGCACGATTTTCTTGGTATTTACTGTAAACCTACTGTAATTGGCTCTTCAATCAATCAAACCTGCTACTTTATTAATGCAGAATTGCGGCTGTGAAATGCTGTATGATGCTCGAGCAATCACCTCTGCAAGACACACTTGACAACTGTCCATCTTCCGTTTAAGTACCGTATGCTTCCTTGGTAAATTTGTCTGGACGTGAAGTTTCCTTACTGCAGGGCGCTGAGTTTGTTTTTCTTATGGATATCTGACATTAATCTTAAAGGTCATATTTTCTTTGTGCCTCAGAACTCTGGATTATCTGCAATAAACTATGATGGTTTCCCTTGGCAAAAGAAAATCTATGTTAAGCTGCTGGAGCAATATTTTCTTTTTAGTGAATCATTTGCTGTCCTTTTTTCCTTCGTTAGACGTTAGTGTGTCATTTCGATGGAGTTCTGATATTCACATCTCGGTAGTCTTCAGTCGTCAGCAGCTATTGTGACCTTCGCAGCCTTTTGAAGTTGGGCAGTGGTGCAATACCAAAATATTGCCCCCTGCAGGCCGTTGCTCATTCGTCTCTGTTGAGCAGGCAGTGGTTGATTGTATCATGGTCATGTTCACAGAGTAGTCAACTGGTTGGTTGAAACGAAACCTTGGTTTGGATCTGTAGTTTCTGAACCTGAACTCTGGGCAGTGGCATTACAGGAAAGGTTGAGTGGCCGAAATTACAAGCAGCGACTTCAAAGGGATGCTCCAACCGTGTCAGTAAATGTTCCAGCTGTGCATTTGGAATGTCACTGGTAGGATTTTCTGTGACGCACAAGCTGGACATATAATACTGCATGCCAGCAGACAAGTAAATTGCAGTTAGTATGTTTGCACATGATACTATATGCTTGATAAATTATTTTCTCATTCATGGTTCATTTGTCCTCCTGGCATTTGTGCAAATGGCTTGTATCTCACCTGCCGCGACATACGCCCGCTCTTCTCTCCAAAGACTACAATTTACAGTAGCTCTTAGTGGATGTACATTTTGTTGTTTTTATTTTACCCTGTGAAACAAACAAGGCGATACAAAGGATACAGAATTTCACCATCCGCTACTCATGTTATTCTCCTGAGGTTATGCTGCTCTGTTGTTGTGAGAAATGGCCATTTTGTGATCAGACTAAGGGGCCTGTAAAGACTGGCGCTACGTTATATTAACAGCTATGTCAATTACTTTAAACTCCACGGAGACCTTTCGGCTGACACTTATGATATGGAAGGTGGCATCAGATGGACCATTAAAGAATTACAGTATGAATAACAGGAAGCAGAATTGAACCCTGTTGGTGTACAGTAGTGTTACTGATCTTCTACATCTTTCTAAATAATGTTTTTTAATGGGATTTTGATCCTGATTATTGCTAATCAGAGATATTTTGTTATGGGCATGTGCCCAAATTTGAATAAACTCTTTCTTGCCCAGTTATGCTCTCTGGCAGATGTCCTGTGACCTTGGTATTATGCAGGTGTCGTTTGTAAATAAGCTTTCGAATTGGAGTCGGTTGCCAGGTTCCTGTTGCTGAGTGCATCTCGCGACGGTGTGGGGAAGCTCGCGGGCGCTCCGCCGGTGTCAGGATTGTTTGCGTGGCACGTTGTGCATGCAGAGGAGGGCCGGGGTCAAAGGTCGGGGCTCTCTCCTCTGCACGGGGCTTATGTAAGCCAGGAGAGAGTGCGGCTGATGAGTCAGCCCCCGGTGGGAGCGCGTGGGGGACACGAGGCCCCGGTCTTGGAGAGAGCTTTATTTCAGATCCGAGGGCTTATGAAACACTGTTTGGTTTTCTGAGGTGCTGACGCATTAAGCTTTTTTTCTTCTGCGTTAAACACAGTTATATTCCGGGTGCATACATGTTTATATATATGTATTATAAAGAAAAAAATCTCATTATCCCAGAACAAGCTTTAAGCCTCAGTTTTATTTGCATGGCAGTCGTTGATTATTCATATTTAACATTTTTTAAAAAGCAGTAAAAGGAATATTTTGTATATTTTTTCTGCACATGTATTTATTACTTTGCAAAATAATGAAGTTAAAAAGCAACGACTAAGTTTAAGTTCTCAAGTTTTTATATATATATATATTTATGACACAAAGTGTGATTATTTGACAGTGTTTTATGTACGATAGAAGCGTTTCTGCGTTTCGTGAATTTATTCTTCCAGAACGCACTGAATTTGATTTCCTCTTGTGTTCTGCAGGCCTGGCTGGAGTTGCCACAGACCTGGACAAAAGGAAAGAAATTTTTGGGAGAAACCTTATACCTCCAAAGAAGCCAAAAACTTTCTTACAGTTAGTGTGGGAAGCACTACAAGACGTGACCCTTATTATTCTAGAAATTGCCGCCATCATCTCCCTGGGTCTTTCGTTTTATCAGCCACCAGGAGAAGGGAGTGAAGGTAGGTGCTGCTCAATCTCCTTTCATTATCTCCGTATTCATGTCTGATTGAAGCACACAGAATCCCCACCAGTTATCCACTGTGTTGGTTTTTTATCGGCTATTAAAAATAGGGTTAAATCTGTGTCCACCTTTAAGTTCCTCCATAACAGGAGCCTTAAGCCAGGGGTTCTTGGGATATATATATATATGGGGATCGGTGAACTTAGTTGAGAAGAAATTTGCATCATTATTTTGACTGACCTCCAGCTGAAATTTAGAATTTATTAGCATTCATAATTTAGCATGATTTTCAACATCAGCAACAAACCACAGTATGAGCTGCCCTCGACTGACGTAGGTACTGTAGTCCGTTCCACAAAACCTTAAATATCAAATTCTACATCAGTCGTAGCAGTACCTGAGAATTTGTCCCAGATAGATACCACAGATATTCCCTCCTCGTTATTGTGAAGAGGGACCCATAGGTTTCATCAGGCTGCCTGAGATACAGAGACCCCGCCGCTAGTGACACATGTTCAGTGTTGGAGTGCTTAGACTGCAGAGGGGACGGTTCACCGCTGTGTGGGAAGCAAGCGGAGGGCGTCTGAGGCCGGCGGGGCTCTCAGCGCCATGCTGTGGTGTCTGCCGGAGAGGAGTGAAGGAGGATTGGTGTCAGGGGAGCCGGCTAAACGCTGCTCATCACAGAGGTGATATGAAGCAAGTGCTGATCAATTATCTCGCCCAAGGAAGCAGAAGTCATGGCTACTCGGCTGACTCAAAAGAAACAATTATAAATTGTTGCCAATTTAGTCGACCGGCACGGGTCTTGGGGGAGAAGAATTGACCGGCTCTTCTGGAGGTGATGTTCTCAAGGAGTTTTAGTGGGTCATTAAGAATTAACTTTTATTCACGACTGCATCATCATGCCCCTCCATGGGTATGGCATCGTGTGTGGTCCTTGTGTCCGTCTTTCTCTTAAACATTAAACCATTAAAGACTACTCCCTATGAGGCCACTTCAAATGGTTTAGATAGGGGCTGGAGGGGGGAGGGGGGGGGATGCTGATAAGTCTCGGACTGTTTGGGCTGAGGGCTGGACATATTCTCTAAGCTGGGAGTTAGTGAGGTGTGTGGCAGACGTGTCGTTACAGGGGCATGCTGAAGGTGAGGTTCATACATCAGAATGGCCCATTATATGTGCAGCCGACAAATTGCCATTAAGCTGGTGTGCTACGAATGCTGATGGAGTTATATCCATCAGCATAAACGTATGAAATTCAGTCCCTCTTCGAACACAGTCTTGAATTTTAACTCATTGAACGATTGTATTTGAGAGGCCAAGTTTGACGCCAAGTGTCGACTGAAATGACTGTACTATCCAGGGTAAATAGGGCCCCGTGCCTCGATGTACAGCTCTGGAAAAATTTAAGAGATCACAGCAAAATTTTTGGTTTCACTCATTTTTGAATTTTTGGGTATGCGTCTGTGTAAAATATACAAAAAGGGCTACTTCCTTGTTATATGGGTCTTCAGTCCTGCTTCCTAGCTGTGCACTTCACACCACTTAATGTTTCCGATTCCTTTTGAAGGTCACTTAATGGGATCTTCCGATTCATGAGAAACTGTCGAATAAGTTAATGGTCATCTCTAGTATTAGAAAGCCGCTTCTGCCCGCTGGTCTCTGGTTGTTCCCAGTGTCTCCTGCTTCACCTTGTTCTTGTGTACTGCAGTCTTAGAAATTTTTATCCTGGAAGCAGCCTGCATCACAGTGTAACCTTCTGCCAGCAGAACCAGGATTAAACCAGGTTTTAAAAATGCAGATTTTTTCAAAGTATAGAGTGGTCCCTTCATTTTTTCCAGAGTTGCATGTACTGTACATATCTTTAAGACCTTAATTATTTGAGCCTTCGGCTCATGCTCGGTGTCTTGGCTGCTTTCTGTTGGTGAGATAAGTTGTCTTTCTAGGTTCGGAGAATTTTGGTTGTCACTCCTTACACCTTGACAGTCTTCCAGTGGTGTGACTGGTTTGATGATGGCAAATGCTGCAGGGAGGGTGTTTGGACAGAGGGAGAGAGATGATGTTACTGCAGGATAATAGTTTTGTGGCTTCTACTGAGGATGAAGACTGGTCTGTGTGACTGTGTTCTAGCTAGTGATGAATTTAATTCATTTGATGGTTGTGATGTGGCCCATAATACTTGATACGCTGATCTAATGAACTCATAGTGGTGTTTTTCTGCACCCACTTCTTGCTTAGATTGTTTGTTTGTTAGACTTATTTTTTCTCCCGAGTCCATCATTTGGGCCTCGGTTAGAGGTGGGTTGGTTTTGGTTTTTTTCAGTTGGTATTGCCTCCGGCACTTGTTACTGTACAAGTGCACCAGATTTTTCTGGGAGAGAATCTGTCTCTGTTACTGTGCCTAGACTGAAGGTACACAAAATAAATTAGGGTTGAATTCTGCTGTTTTGATGCTCATGTCTTGTCTGGACGTGTTTGTGTTGGGTTGCTGGAGACGCAATAGAAACAGCATTTAAAAACATGTCAATAACAGCAAGGCAGTTATTGTATGATATGAAGTGTGTCAATGGGGGGAGAAAAAAATCCAGTATGGTGGTGTGATGCAAGATGAAGGGAGGGTCTTTCAGAAAAAAACTGGAACACTCAGTTTTTGGGTTTAATTATGGGGGCAGGACCTCATATTTGGGGGAGTCTACATTTAAATTATAGTTTTCGTAGCGCTAGAATTGTTACCATTGTTAGCAGCTGATAGCTACCGATGATACGAAAGAACTTCAATGCAAACTGTCCCCAACTTACGACCTATGTAACTTGTTAGTTACGACCACACACACATACTTCTGAAATAAAAAAAATAATAATAAATTTAAGTAAATGTATGTAAAAATAAATTTTGCGTGGCCATACAGTAGGGCCTAGTTGCTGCGGGAAATTACAGAATACGGCATGATTGATGGATGGCGATAAAAATGACAAATTACAGAATTGTGTACGAAAAATGTCTAATAAGTCTGAGCTCAAAACGTCTTCTCATACCTGTGTGTTCTGAGAACACTGATCTGTTGATGTATCGCCTCGAGGAAACATGAAACGGGAAAACTGAAAAACAAATGTAGGTGGTCAAAAAATAAATAATTGCCGGATTTCTGGGACTTTACTTGAGAGTGTAGAAATGTCCCAGTTTCCTTAACGTGAGAGAGACTTCACACACATAGCCTCACTGGGAGAACAAAAGTGGCGTGTATTTCTCTTTTTTTTTTTGGTGTTTTTAAAGGGAAGATTAATTGCTGCGTCTGTCCCACAGTCTTCCCAGACTCCGGAGGGGTCAGACTGAATAATGCTATTACAGATTTTCTGCGTGCAGCAATCCGGGAAAATATAAGTCACTGCAGAATCAATACTGAGTTCAGAGAAAAATAATCATTTTCCTACATGATAAGGCTGGCAAATCACTCACATTGCGCGATGTTTAAAACCTGTGAAAATTATCTCACTTTAAAAATGATGTGGCTTTAAAACTGAGGAGCATCATACACCGGTTTTAATTAAGACTACAGCTGAAATGTTGATTATATTGAAATGTCTCACAATCTCACTTTCACAGCAAGACAGAATGGATTAACAACGACTGTAAGAAGGATACACCAGCATACTCTAACTACACGCTGTGTAAAGAAGTGCTTTCTCAAATTTTAAAATGTTCTCCCACTAATTCCCACTTATGGCCATGAGTTCTAGTATTTAAACTAATATTAAAATAGCAATTTGACTGAACAGCATCCAGACCTGTTAGAATCTTATATACCTGAATCATGTCCCCCCTTAGTCTCATTTGCTCGAGGCTAAACAGATGCAGCTCAGCTAACCTCTCCTCATAAGACATTCCTCTAAGGCCAGGAATCATTCTCGTAGCCCTACGTTGCACCTTTTCCAAGGCAGCAATGTCCTTCTTAAGGTATGGTGACCAAACCTGCACACAATATTCTAGGTGGAGTTTTACCAAGGAATTATATAACCATAGCATCACCTCCCTTGACGTAATCTCCACACACCTAGAGATGTAACCCAACATCCTACTGGCCTTCCTTCACGACTGGTCGCCTTTCTTACAGTAACATGCAGTATTAAGGTGGCTGCTGCGTGCAGTAATCCGCATCCTGCAGAATTCAGTTTAATATTTATCTCCAAGACCACAGAAAGCTGTTCACTCAAAGAAGTCTGTTCCCCTACAGCTACATTAGATCTTCAGTTTATTGTTGTTGCATTCTGTGAGAAACATGAAGGATCTTGTCAGATATCTTGTCTAAGTGTTGTCCAAACATCAGCTGAAGGGAGAAGCTGTATTCAAAACATACAAGCGCTTAAAGGTTCAGAGTTCATTGATTTATTTAATTTCAAATTCAAATTGCTAGCTATATAGCTATTGGCCCAATTTTCTTGATGGATTTTGATTGGCTGGATATCCTCTTGCCATATGCCTCTCCCTCAGTGCACTACACCCACTCCAACTTGGGGGAGGATTATTCCACACCTTCTCCACCGTATACCATCACCCGCTCTTTTTTGTTCAGCCTTTGGGTCACAGACTTTGCCGAGATACGTTACACATGGAATGCACTGCTCACTCCGCTTCAGAAGGCCAATGTGCACACCCACGTTCATCGTAGAGGGAAACAGGCTCAGCCGTTAAGTCCCCTCGGCCTAAGGGAGTGCAAGCCATTTGTGTTATCTCGGCCTCTGTGGCACAGATGGCCCGTGTGGAATAGTAGGAATCTGGGTTCAGTTGTAGGACACTTCTCTGCTTTTGTCGGTGAGCTACTGTACAGGGAAGTCCTGCCATTGACCCTCTTAGCAGATACTTCTGTCCTGAATCAAAGCTACTCAGAGAATGCACGAGCTGTCAGTCTACTGGGAGTCATGATGCATCACAGATAAATTAAACAAATTCATTAAATTATATAATCGAAGCTTATTTAGTCATGAGGAAATTCAAAACTATTGCAGCAGAATGTTACAGTTCACACTGTAGTTTAATTTTATTTTGTCTTTATTTCCAGCGTGCAAGTTGTGCCGTTGTAGAATGTAAAACAAATTATATCTTATGTCCCTTTTTTAAATGGAATATGACATTACAATTTATTCAGCCAAAACTTTTATCCAAAGTAACATGCATCTGAGAGAGCAAGGTTGGGGGTCTTGCTCAAGGGTCCAGTAGTGAATCACTCTGGATCCCTGGGATTTGAAAAGGCGATGTACCTGTTACAGGCGCAGTGGTCTAACCCACTGATTCACACTTTTTTTTTTTACTGACCTGCTGTCAGTTATTTCAAATGAGAACAGTTCTAAACTGTAAGGATTCAAGTGAGAATCCACACTAGAATTGACCTTAGTAGTCTGGACTAGGGTCGTCACCTGTCAGGGTGGATCAGGGCCTCATGGTACCTCACTGTGTATTGCAATGGTGCCGTATAACAGCATTTTTGGATTTTTTAAAGATGAATGCTGCAGCCCAGGCACGATGGGGAGAGAATAATGGTTGGGTGAGATACAGTTCTGTGTCTACATTAACAACAAAAGGTTGTGTCAGATAGTTTTACAGGAATCCTCTGTTTGCAGTACCTTGCAACGGCTTGATAAGGGGTTGGTGATTCTGTTCATGATGATCTGCTGGGTTTGATGTTTTCTGAATAGTCATTCTCCTGTATGTGTGAAAGGTATGGTCCCAGGAGAATCTTCCTGAACATGGAGGGACCACAGGGCAGGTAGGACCGCATCTGTAATGGCCTCCTCCCTTGTGTGTACACACAGCGTGCGGGGCTGCTGCTGGGGGTGTCGAAGATGAGGGCGAATCGGAGGCCGGCTGGATCGAGGGCGCTGCCATCTTGCTCTCGGTTGTCTGCGTTGTGCTTGTCACGGCTTTCAATGACTGGAGCAAGGAGAAGCAATTCAGGGGCTTACAGAGTCGGATCGAGCAGGAGCAGAAGTTCCAAGTTGTCCGTGGAGGCCAGGTGATCCAGCTTCCTGTGGCAGATATCGTGGTCGGCGATATCGCACAGGTCAAATACGGTAGGTGTTTTCTCGGGGTCTCTTGGGTCTCTTTGATTTGCCGGGGCTGCACTGAAAAGGTTGTTTCTCCCAGATGTGGAAAGAAAATGTCATGATGAATCCCAATGTACCTCGCAGTGCAGGAGATTATCTCTGTGAATTGTTCACACATTGCTTTGCAGACCAAAGTTCACACAATAGTTCTTGAAATACTATAGCCCGAAAACTGATTACGATTCAAGGAGGGTGTAGATGTTCAGGAGAAGCCCGTCCACACAAGTGTAACTAATTGTATTGAAAATATAAATGGGGTCATTGTGATTGTTAGAGAGAGCACCCTGAAGCAATGCTTCAGCTCTCATGGGTTTGCAGCTTGCTTCTTTTAAGTTAGGGAGCCCAATGGTTGTTTTCTACACTGTTTGCTTTGCCTCTCTGTCTCATCCCAAAGGTACCAATAAAATCAGCCCCTACAGCCATCAGCGCCCTTTTCCTCTCAATTTGTTCTCTATCATGAAAAACCATATTCTTTTCCACATCTTCTTCAAATTGGCACGACTGTTTTAGAGATACTGCCCTTCCCCAACTCACACACTTAGGCTGCTTTAATATCCTGATGAAACCAATTATTGGGGAACATGGGGGGGACTGAAGTGTGATGAGGTCAGCAACAGCTAAGTCCATTAGAGAGGATGAGGAGGGGGGGTATCCATTTAACCTGACAGCCACGGAAAGAGCGGCGCTCGAAGTCTGCACGGCTGACTTCACTTTGGATATTACGTATTGAACCTTAAGTACAATTTCACTCATGTTCGAGATGCAATTTAGCATTTTTTTCCCCAATCGTGTCAACAGTGCTGCAGCTGTGCGTTTTATTGCTTTTTTTTTCGTTTTTTTAATTAAAGGTGACCTACTTCCAGCCGATGGGGTCTTAATACAAGGAAATGATCTGAAGATTGATGAGAGCTCCTTAACAGGGGAGTCGGATCACGTACGGAAAGCGCCGGACAGAGACCCCATGCTCCTCTCTGGTCAGTGCGGCTTTTGCGGTGCTTCCCTGGTAATGGCCCATCTTTTGTGTTCGACCCCGTGTCTCGTTGTGGAGCAAAGGACTGTTGGGTCGTGGCATAATTCTCCAGGTCACCGTGCCACCCTTTCCTAGTCATGTTCTATCACATTTTGCCCGTTCGCTACTCCCTGCTGGCTGTGTCCCCTCGTCTGCGCAGAATCGATCATTCAACTCACAACTTTCCGATGTTTTCCAGAGGGGTGGAAATCATAATTTCAGAGGGAAAACAGTTTGTTTAGCTACCATGCTAACTTATTTTAGCATCGTGTGCAATAGCTGTTCTCATTTCTCAGATTGGAGGACAGTAGCTATTTTTGTTACATTAATTTAAACATTAGATTTAGCATCAAAGTTTCCTTCCAGGAAATTTAACGCCATCCTCTCTATCTCTGAAGTTCTCCCTTGTCCCTGATGTTTTCTTTATAACCTTAATGATAAATCTTAGAACTAAGAACTAACATTAGTTGACCTTGCAATATTGTTGTTCTTACCTTATATTTTGAGATACTTTCAGAAATTTACAGTCCATGAAGCAGGCATTTTTCCTAATGTTGAAGTTCTTGAATTAATAACAACTAATAAAATAATCTGCTTAGGGATTTAGTTGTGTTTTATGTGCCCAGTCTTCACAGAGTATTCAACTGGTTGTTTCAAACAAAACCTTGGTCTGGATTTTTACTTTCTGGACCTGAACTATCCATGTCTCTATGTACCTAATTAATGTTTCACTGTCCTGTTACATTCAGTGATTCAGTTTTGTATATATACAGAGTATATACTGGATCTAGAGGAGTGAGGAAGCATCGAACAAGTCATATTACAGTCCTCATTGGCACCAGTCAACCACCTTATGCTGTTTTGACACCGATGTCACTTGTCTATGACCTCTGTATCTTTTTCCAACACATAAGCAACAGAGATCCAGCTTTATCTCCCCATCTTAGAGGGCCAGAATTGCCCTTCGGATAGCTCTCATTCCACATGTTGGGTCCAGGAGCTGAACTGTGGAACATGGAATCTTGGAACTGTGGTTTTGGTGTCCCAGTGCCCAGAACAGCTGGCTCCCCCATGCAGGTACCCACGTGATGGAGGGCTCAGGGCGGATGTTGGTCACCGCAGTGGGGGTCAACTCCCAGACAGGCATCATCTTCACACTTCTGGGTGCCGGCGGAGAAGAGGAGGAGAAAAAGGAAAAGAAAGGTATGTCCTTCAGTCACGTTCTGTGTCATGTGCAGTTCAGGACTTAGAAGCTCCAGTGGGACTCAGACTCCATCTGGCGTTTCGGAATTGCAGAGTAAAAAGCTACAGGGATAGTTTGATACTTCCCATTTCCTAGAGTCCTGCAGTTTTGGAGAAATATTTTGTCTCAGATGATTATTTTGCGTGGCAGCGCAATGAAATGTTTTTGACTTTTCTTGCAATGGTTTTTTTTTTTTCCACTGACAGTGGAAATGGTTGGGTATTAATGGACTTGTGCTTAATGAAGCAATTTAGCTTATTTTTATATGAACGGACAGAGGGAATGTCTGACAAGTGCAGATATCACATGCAGGTAAAACAAATCGCTTGTCTAAAATGATTTTTCATATTTGACCCGCATTTGGGTATTTTCGGTAATGTCAAGAAAGGATTCTGTACAGCTGTGATAATTGTCCTGCAGCATACTGTAGATTTCCACGCAGGTATAATAACATTGAAATACCATGAGCGCTCTTAACTTATTTATATGCCAGCGTGGACAGAGCTGTTTGTAGGACTGTGATAAGTTCCCCCATACTCACGAAGGGCTAGCAGTGTAACCTTCTCGCTGAGCATCTGGTCACACCCGCCTTATTGTCTTATTCTGGAAATCACCATACAGGTGAGGCAGTGGAGAATGGCCAGCAGACCACAGGTAGAGTATATTCCTGCACCACTGTACACCCCCCCCTTCCACCCCCCGAGGGCACGGGGGGGTGTTTTATTGGTGCCATCAGAGTTTGATCGTTGCCCACTGACCACTCCTGTAAATCGCCCCGACTCCAGCCCGCTCCCTACTGCCCCCCTCCCCTCCCCCCCGCCATCTTTGATTCAGCTTCTATCATGAATGATTCTTTCGCTTAAAAAGAGGAGCGCTACCATCTCCTCCTTTTAAGTGTGGGGGGAAAAAGGGAGACACATCATATTCATGTACCAGTGAACTGATCTGGGGGTGAATAACCTACCCACTGACAGAATGAGGGGCCATCGCACTGCATGTCAGCATCGCCCCAACGCTGCCCTTGTTTACACATTTGCAGCCATAATTCCCAGTGTCACTTGATTGAAACCATAAGCACTTATAGATTAAGCTATTGCTCAACAGTGGTCTGATAGGCCTGACTGTATAAATCAAAATTTATATATTTATATATAATAATTTTATTTCACCTTTGCAGTGAAGGCTAGATTGAGAAGAGGCTTTACTTCAGGATCACCTCTTTCACTGCAAAGGTGAACACACTGACCTGAGATCAGTTGCAGTGTATCCTGCTGCATTCCTGCATTTGTACCCCTTCAGCTAAAATTTGTGTTAATTGGGGGTGGAGTCTGGTGGCATCCTCCCTAAATCAGTGTTTCTCAAACCAGTCCTTGGTGACGCCCAGACAGTCCATGTTTTTAATCCCTCCCAACTGTCAGGGGGTCCCTGAGGACTAATTTGAGAAATCCTGCCTTATATGATTGGAGGAAACTGCAATGTAGTCGTCCCAAGCGAGATGAGATACAAGCAGCATGATTGCAAACACTCATTGTTTTACAACGGAACCTTGTTGCTCGTACTGCAACCTTGTAAAATTTTATTTAATTACCAAGTGACTGAATAAGAAATGGAAAAAAAAAACACCAATCTGATAAATTCCATTGCTTTTAAATTGTTCGTAGATGAAGCACTAATCTATAATGTATGTCTGGGCTGATATCATTGTTCCCTAAAAATCTGTAGGCACTGATAAGAATAATCAGTATGCACGTGCATAGTTGCATCATTTCCTGTGACCGCAGTCAATGAACTATAATCATTATATAGATGAATTCATTCACAAGATGATTTCCCCCTCCCCCACTTACTGGTTGCAGGTTTTGTTAAAGGGAAATGGGTCAATTCTTGCTTATAGTCCCATTGGTCATTGTGTTGTGTTATATTTTACGTTATTGTGTTGTTGTTTATCCATACTGTGCGTGACGCTGTCATGTTGCACTGTGGACGTCGTTATGCCTGATAGATTGTATTCTTCTAGATCTTTCTGTTGGAGCAGTTCATAGATCAGTGCTAATCATGGTGATGAGGCTCCTAACCATGCTATTTTTGTTCACTGTTGCCCTTCTTATCCATTATTACTTGCTAGACCACTCCCATCCGTCCTCCCACCCCATCGCAACAATAACTACCGATGGGGCTGCGGGCGCTGCTGGTAGTGCCAGCCTAGTCAATGGTACGTTGAGAAGACCTCCCAGTCACTCTGGGTATCTCCATCTCCAGCTGTCGTGACTTTCCTCTCTCTGCTGACTGTATTGTACATCCCTCTGATATGCATGTCACCGGAACTTAATCTTTTACTTTTCTATTTTTTCTTTTCTTCCTCCTTTCCTTTTTTCCTTTTTGAGTATTATTCACTGACTAGGAATGCCACAATAAGTAATTGTGCTAAGCATAATTAGCTCCTTGCTAAAACACAAAATATTGGCACACTCTGGACGCACTGGGCTTTTAGGACCAGGGGTGGCATAAAGAGTTGGTTTAGTCTGATCCGCATTATTTATACAGTTTAATATTATTATTATTATTTTATTTTATTTTTTTGCAAGCTGAGACCGATTGTAACTGATACTGGTTACATGCTGTGCCATGTGTCTTTAAATTATAACAAGTCTTTGAGACATTTAAAAAAATGAAATTTATATGAAGTTTTATATAGGCCTAGATTTCCAGGGTCGCCCAAAATGTGATGGCCCACATTCTCAGACCTAGAACATGAAAGTGGGACAGAACCCTCTGGGCGAAGTCTTCCGGTGTGTGTGTGTGTGTGCGTGTGTGTGCCTGCATGTGTGTGTGTGCACACGTGCGTGCGTGTGTGTGTGCACGTGCGTGCGTGCGTGCGTGTGTGTGTGTGTGTGAGAGAGAGAGAGAGACAGAGAGACTGTATTTTCAAAACCGTGCGGGTCTTACACCAATCACAGAAGGGCTATCATTTTAAGTTCCAGGCTTAATATGAATTACAACAATGTACACCTGTATTGTGGCACTTCCTTCAGCATGCAAACTCGATTAACAGTTAGATAGCATGTTGGCTACTAAATTCACAACAATTCATAAGTTATTTTTATTTTGTCTTCCTACATTATACCTGAAAGGGAAGATGTCCTAGGAAGATTTAGGTAACAAAATTAATGTAATTATACAATTCATATAATTATTGCAGGCTTGAAGATTTTAAAACCACTACAGAAGAATTAGCTATATCAAAAATTAGCAGATAATGAGAACAGAAGTGGAGCTGTCTAAATTGTCCTTATATTTCCTTTTTCCATCGATAGACATAAAAGTTGTGGTGCTCTTATCCTTTTAGTGTTTTTAGAGTTACATGCATTAATACAAAATAAAGAAACCTGTAAAATATTATTACTGGTATCTTTTGTTTTACACTGAAAACCTGTTTGAGTATACATTTTATAAACGTGTTTTATAGCATCTCAAATAGTGTTTCAAAAGGTTTGCACTTTCCTCATTTTCAGTTGACCTTGTAGAAATATCGATAGACGTTTTTAAACAGTTTCTCCCCTGCAAGCACCAGCCTGTTTCATCTTAAAAACAAAAAACATGCAGACCTAATGTTTACTTAACATCTCTTAGAAATGATGAGGATTATATGTGGTTTATTTTGTCAGAGTCCAATCTAATGAAGACTCACACGTCTAGTGCTGGAAGTCTAGTGCTTGTTACTTTTCTCGGCATATGATTAAGCTAGCTTATGACGAAAGCTCCACGTTTCCGCTCAGTTCTCATGTTTTACTTTCCTGTGGTGGTGTTGCATGCGCATCCCGCGTCTGCGTGACGTCATGCATGCTGTGTGTCTTACTCTGGCTCTGTCTGCCCCCTCCCCTATCCTACGTGTTCAATTCGTGACCTGTGTGTCCTGGTTCATACCTGAATGACCTTTCTCATGTGATTGACATTGTCCTTCCTTCTGGTCGCTTTGCCTTGATTATGTCGCTTGTAAAAATCTTGAGATAGACAGACCAAATATGTAGGGAATTTCTTGAATTTCAGGTTCGCACTGTGATAAAAAACAGTTTTCGTGATTTTACCAGGCGGGGATATTAGACATAAGTTTAACTGTATCCTATTACAATTGTTTCCACTTTTAATAAATCTATGCATGCAATACATTCTTTAACAAATATCAAATGTTAATATATCAAATATCATATAAACCTATAAATCTTGTATTTATTGATGGATTTCTGACTTCTGTTGACCTTAAACAGCGTCAAGGTCAGTTTTGGCCCCAATGGAAGCAAATACATTTTTTCTTCAGCTGCCTAGGGAGCCTCTGTAAAGCGATTAATCAACTTCAGTGAATCAGAGCTTTTTCCCTGGCAAATTTCTCCAACTGCATTCTATTGCATAAAAATTGCGTCCTTTTTCAATAATCGGCTATAAAATATCCCCGTCCTCTACTCCTTTACGTTTGTCTTACATATGCATATCCAGCATATAAGATATCTGGTTGAGTAACACATTCTTCAAACCCTTAAAAGTGGTGTCATTAGTTATATTAAAGGGAGAATAATTCTTATTAAATTTTCATTAAATCTTAAAATATAATAGTTTAGGCAGTTATTAATAAACTATGAGAGTAATGCATACAGTATATATATTATTCACAATTTTTCAAATTACAATTAAAAATCCATGCTGTAGGATCAGATATGGATAGATAATATATAGGACTCTATCTGAGCTGAAGCTTAAATTAATTAGTTATAATGCAGCGTTTTTGTTATGTATGTTATTGTCACAGAGATGTAAAATAAATATTCATTTTTCTGTCTTCCTTTTTTTTGATTTCACTGTGACGTCTCTGTGATGAATGTTTTATCGTCTGCTTTTGTTATTTTTGTTCTTTGTCTCGTATGTCTTCATCGTAGGTAAAATGCAAGATGGGAATTTGGAGAACAGCCAGACCAAAGGTAACCCACTTTCACTTTCCCGCTGTGTGCTTCCGCCCTGTTACAGTGCATCACTAAGCCGTCCACTCGCCCCCCCCATGTCTGTAGCCACAGACCAATGCAATCTACAGCCTCCTCTTCTCTATACATGTGGTTGTGACTATTTTTTGTGGGTTGTTTGCTGGTTTGATGATCATGGTGGAGTATGAGCCTCAAATTATGTTTGTCAGTGATACCCGTAAGTGTAGGTAACGTCTTCTTTCCGAGTTGTTTGCCCTCATGTTTACCGCAATACATAGGGAATATATCGTGGGGTATGAAGATCAAATGTACAGTATGTTGTATTGTGTGAAATAATGATAGATGAAATCTGCAATTTAAGACATGTAATCAACCGTGAGATAAGATCTACTGGATTTGATTGTCATTGCTTGGATTTATTGTTCACTTGTACCTCACCTTGCTGATATTTCCAATAAAACTAAATATTGTTTGATCTTCGAATGGGAAATAATTTGGAGTTTGGGTGAGAAATTCAGCAGAGAGTAGGAAGGACTTGACATCCAAACTATAGTCTAATAATGGTCTATCCCAATATAGTAAGATGGATCACCTGCATACAGTTCTGAAACATTGTCTGTTTATGTTAAGCTGTCTTGTACTTTTTGCAGTATTGTGTTGCCAAAATCCTATATTTGGTAACAATTGTTTATTTCAGACATGCATTTTAATCAGAAATCAGTCGGCATGGATTAGTTATCAGTGCTCAGGACTGGTTTAATGACCGACGTGTGATGATCTTGAGTTATAACTGCACCACCACAGATGTGGGCAATGTTGTGGTACTGTGCAATCGGTGATAGCACCCATTTTAATGCAGTGGATACCGCAGACAGGCCTTAGCCAGTGTGGCGAGGTGAGGAGCACTCCTCCCAAAAGTATCCTGTTGAGTCTTGCGACTGTATGTTTTTAGCAGTGAAAAAACAGGATGGTGCAGCGGCCATGGAGATGCAGCCTCTGAAGAGTGCCGAAGGCGGTGAGTCTGATGAGAAGGAGAAGAAAAAGATCAACGTCTCCAAGAAAGAGAAATCAGTCCTTCAAGGCAAACTGACCAAGCTCGCTGTTCAGATCGGCAAAGCAGGTAATGAATATGACCGGTATCGACACCTTAACGAATCTCAAAGTGAACCTGTTGGATTTCATAAATCATTTGCTCTAAATAGGAAGACATTTACGGGAAGGAGTCTTATAGTTGAATGCCTAAGAACCATTCTCAAGCTGCCAGAGTAATGCCACAGTTGGGCCCTTGTGCACGGCCATTAACTCCAACTGATCTTGCTCTCTGATTCTCACCTGCTCGCCATTTTTGACATAGCATCTGCTAAAAAATGAAGCATATATAAATAAAACGTATTTGCCAGGCATAATCATTTGGACAAAAGCTCTAAGTAAGCAACATGCCCATCTTCTTGCTGCCTTTAGGTTTGGTGATGTCTGCAATCACAGTGATCATCCTGGTTCTGTACTTTTGCATCGATAACTTTGTGGTCCTGAAAAGACCATGGTTGCCAGAGTGCACACCCATCTATATCCAATACTTCGTCAAGTTCTTCATCATCGGAGTCACGGTGCTGGTAGTAGCTGTTCCGGAAGGCCTTCCCTTGGCTGTCACCATCTCCCTGGCCTACTCCGTCAAGGTATCCACAATGTGACGAGTCCTCTGCTTCAATACTTCCGTAATAGATGCTAATCATAAGTGCCCCTGTTGGAAAGTCTTCGCTAGTTCCCACTTGTGTGTAGCTTTAGTTCATCTAGATATTCCCAAAGCATAAGGGTTAGTTTCGTGTATAAAAGCAAGCTTCAGAAACTCAACAAAAGTTAATCCCTCCGAAGTAGCCGCAGCATTTTTTTCTCTGAATTTGAGTTCTTTGATCTCATAAGCCGTTGCGTGGCACACTCTGTTTTATGTGCTGCATAGAAAAAGAAAAAAATAACATTTGTGTTTCTATGTTACCCTTTAACGTTTTCATTCCCTTGATTTATGGAACAATTAATTTAAGATATTCAGCGTGGTCTGCTTCTACAATGACTATCTTCCCTCTAAAATTTGTGTTCAGATGCTTGTGGGATACTGATGAGTAAGTTCATCTGGTAACGGTAATGTTCTTTGCCAGTGGGTTGATTACACCACAGATCCCAGTAGACAAGGCCACAAGTCCATTTTTTACATAAAAAGAAAAGAGCATTAACTAAAAATGGAGACAACATCATTTTCTTGCCATATCCCAGACTGTCACCAAAGGTTATTTTATTTTTATTTTGAAAATTGTAAAGTATGAATGGTATCAATGTCAGGGGAACCAAGATAGTCTGAGTGAAGGTTCCCACAACAGACATGGAACCTGGTTGCTGTGTCATGGACATACAGTGATTATCTTGATCACAAATAATTCAGTGGCTGCCAATTGCATTAACTCTGCATTTATTAACCCAAAACCACCAGAAAATGATGAAGGACAACAACTTGGTGCGGCACTTGGACGCCTGTGAGACCATGGGCAATGCCACCGCCATCTGCTCAGACAAGACGGGCACGCTGACTACCAACCGCATGACGGCAGTGCAGCTTTACGTGGCCGACGTCCACTACAAAGAGATCCCTGACCCTTCTGTCCTGCTCCCCAAAACTTTGGAGGTGCTGATCAACGCCATTTCCATCAACAGTGCCTACACCACTAAGATTCTGGTAAGGTTTTTCTCCTAGAAACACTTGTTTCTTTCTGGGGTTCTGGGACATGCATTTTGCATATGGCTGGTTTACCACGTAGCTAAATTATGCTCTTACATCCCGTCACAGTTGATGGGAATGAAACAATTTGACGTTTGTCACTAAGAGATCGCTTCAAATTAATGAACACAGACAAATCTCATGATATTAGTTTTGCAATAATTAAATATTTCCTGCCATAGAATTGCTTTATTGCATCAATAGGAATGCATAGTAAATAATAAAAGGCATAAAAGCCTTGAATCAAATCCAGCTGAAGCCAGTAAGAATTTCCAAAGATATCCTAAAAGCCTTCCCGACATGGGAGGTGCCCTACATTTTGAATGGCTCCAATGAAATGGTGGTAATTGGAATGAGCATTTTTAGCCATCTGAGTGGGCAGGTCTTGTCTTGGGAGTCAGACCCATTAAAGAGTACCGGACTCATACGTTTCAGTGTTTGCTTCTGGGAATCACCTCATTGGGTCTTGGGTGCAGAATGAATCGGCATGTGTGTTCTGTCTCATTACAGTGTTACTTAGCAAGTTTCACAGCATTTATTTTAATCTGGTGGAAGGGGGTAACTTTACTGCAACATTTGTTGATTGGGTGAAAAGCTTTCCAACTAATGGATCTATATTGCGTGTTAATTATTATGGAATTAATCAAATGAATAGCTCAAACGAAACGGAACTGCCATCGGTGTGTTAATCAGGGCGGTGGCAGTTGGACGCACAGGACACATCCCGCTGTCTGTGTACCGTGCGTGAGGGTGTGGCCTGTTCTGATCCGCTAAACCATGCACTCCCACCTGGTCCCAAACAAGTTGTTTGGACACTATCCCGGGCCACCTGTGTCATGTGTCATGGCTCCATCGGCGAGTAATCCTCCTCCCGGTCGCCGCGGAAACACAAACACACATAGGGTGGAACGAGCACACACAAACACACACACACACACACACACACACACCACCATCTGTTTGACTGACACAGCTCGCTTCCCTTAACAGGGAGTGAGGAGCTAATCAAAGGCTTCTTGTCACACGCCGTGTGCAACTGGTATACTCTCCTTATTTTGTTAGGATTTACACGCATTGTTCAGGGTAATTAAAAAGTTAATTTTGCTTTCTGTGATGACTTTGGTTCCCTGGGCACATTTAGCATAGCAATTGATTATCTATCTAGAATCACTTGCAAATTAAGTTGGGTTTAGTCAAGAGAGGGATTGAATTGGGATGCTATCTATAATGGTATTTGTATAAAGCTTGTATTTGTTGTTGCCCTACTTCTTTAGTGGATGCTTTTATCCCAAGCTGTGTTATGTTCTGGAACAATTCAAGTTGAGTATCTTGCCCAAAGATTCTCCCACAGACTAGGTCATGAACCTAACAATCCCAAACCAACCCACTGTACAATACCTTCTCTGTACCTGTTGCGTATAACAGCCTGTTGTAGATCACCACATGTTTTAAATTGCAGTTAAACGCAGAAGCATTTTAGCAGTTCATCATTACAGCCTTTCCAAATCCAGAAACACAACACAAAGACATGGAGAACATGTGAATTACAGCCAGGCTTGGATTCAACGCTGTAGCTACAAGGCACCTTTTCAACAAGGGAGCTGATTGTCAGACTCACCGCTGTAAAGCTAAGAAACACAAATATTGATTAATCAGAAATGTTCAATACAAAGAAGCAGGTAGGATAGTTGCTGAGGAAGTGGGTTGGTACCCAGAATGTTACTGGTCTGGCCACGTTGGGTCTTTTTTTTGTCAGATGTCCTTCTGTATAATAACATTAAATAGAATGTCGGCCAAGCAATGATGAAGTGAATTAATTCAATTACTCGCATAATTATTTTAATAATTAGGTGTGGATGATTACAGTGTAGTTGAATGACTCATATTCTTTTAGATACTGTAGGTATTTTTTGCACATTTTATATGGTTGTACATTTTCATCTTGTTTTTTTTCTTTTGAACGACTGAATGCTGTATATTCAGCTGTCACTCTCCTACTGGCATAAATCGCATCTTAGATACTGTAAAATTCACTAAAATCTCTTCTAAGTGGGCTTCACAATGTGTAAAATTCATCCTCATGATCTAAAGTACATGTGTTATTCCAGCACAAGAGTAAAACACACACTGAGTCTGCACTGGTTTAACTCTGATGGCACCATGTTTGATTAGTGTGGAGAAACAACAACAAAGGGGGTTCATGTTTCATCACACTCTGTGGGACACTGCATTGCAGAAGACCTGTGGACCACATAACAGTTTATATTCAAATGGTACCAAGGTGTGAAGCAGGTACCTCTCTGTCCAGACTCCTGCCGGGTTTACGGATAAGTGTATACTGGAGTTCCTCACACCGAACAGAAAATGTGCAGTGAACAAAGAATTGTGAATGCATGCCCTCCACTTATGAGGCAATCCAGTAAAGTTTGTCACAAACCTGGAGCTAGATTGGCCTAAGGCATGTGAGAGTCCTGTAGGTGAAGTAGCCATTAGCTTTCTGGAAAAAACAAATCTCCTGTGGGCGCTGGTCTCACTGTGTCAACTTCTCCAGGAATCAGAAGAAAGACTTTGATCTTCACATAAAGCCAGGCCTGATATCCATTTCAATAAAGGCATCTCCTCTATAATGTAGACCCTCGCCAACGGGAGGCTCTGTTCGCCCAACCACGTTATTGCTTTAATAACGTGGTGAATGGAACCCCTCCCTCTTCCTGTCAAATATTTACAGCACCATTCCAGAAGCCCAGGAAATGTCAACTTCTCTGGACCACTGGACGGTTTATTTAAGTATTACATTACTATTATTTAAGTACTTCAAAGGAAATCCATGATTCGCTTTTTCAGAAATCCAAGATGCGTTCTTTAGATCGATGGGATCACATTCTTTGTCGTTCCTTTGCGTAGCCTGAGGAGAATGACATTTGGCAGAATAACAACAGTTCCAATTCAATCGCAGTCTACTATTCAACTGGTTATTTTCAGTATAAGATAGTTAGGATTGTTGTTCAGCTTAGTTTCAATGTAGCTGTTTGCTGTCCAACCCCAAATACGATAGTCTAACTGTACAGTTGATATGATACTACCCAGGATATTTTAGCCACAGATCAAGCATTTAGCTGAAAGATTATTCAGGTCTGTGTTTATATGTGTGCTGGTTCGTGGTATAGCTTATGATAATCGACCCTTTATTGTTCCATCGATTCATATTGGCACATAATTTAGTGGGTACGCTACTCGCACCGGCAAATAACCCAAAACATCAGCAGGGTTAGATATGTAACTATATATGATTACTAGATGTTTAGGGTTAGTACATTTGTGAGCAGACAGGCCATGACTTCCTGCACCTAAAGATGAAGGGAATCGATACCAGATTCAGAGTCTTCTTAAAGAGGAAGTTACATTTTTTCAGGTGCAGATATATTAGTTCCCTACTGATACGGAGCGTATGATGAATACGCTCATTATAGAGGGTGTATCGGTCACTGCGTTATATGCGTGACACTGTGCCCGGATAACCGTGCCCTCCCTGGAGGGGGCGAACATCCTGTGCATCACAGATCCTCCATGACATCTCTTTTTAACACGGTGTGAAGCAGAGAGGCCTGGGGGCCGATAATTTACCTTGACATAACGAACGAGAAAGGAAGCATCTGATCTGACCCTAAGGTCTATCGTAACAGTAAAATTATAGCGATACTTGACTAGGTGTTTAATAAGTTTAATAGGTGTTAGGTTTAAAAAGTATTTAAAAGTACATTTTTATTATAAAAGGTGTTCAATGCTAGAGTGTCTCATATATTAAGACATCTTTGGAATGTGATTTCAAAAAAATCAACCAATATTTCTGAAAATAATTGTAATAAAATAATAATTTTGTGGTCGGCACCTGGTCCTGGGTTATTCCCTGCCTTTCACCCAGAGCTTCTATGATTGGCTCTGGAGCACCGCAACCCTGCATGGGACAAGCGGGTATGAAAACTGGATGGATGCATAATGTTTTAAGAACCTCCTTTGTCATTTGCACTGCTGTCAACCGCCCCCCCAAAAAGAACCCCAATTCACCTGCTAGCTTGTGCCTCAGAAGCGTGTACACGGTGGTGACCTTATTGGTTGACGCATGGATGGGGGGTTTTGGGGGGACGGGGCTTTGGAAATTGGAGTGATGAGCCTGGGGTGAGCGAGGTGGGGGAGAGGTGAAGAGGAGGTAGACGGTGCCAGTTTCCCCTTGACCATATGCCTCTGCCTACTGGAGTAGGCGCTGACCACGGCGCAAGCAGCTGCTCCTTGCACCACGAGCATGCTGGGCCCCTGCCAAGGGCTTAGGGACGACGTCAGAGAGGAGCGGGGACCCTGCGATGGCTCCAACGCCATGTAGCCGATTTACAGTGGTAGCCTTTCGGGGCCGAATCATTACTGCCGTTGGCTGGAGGCATGGCAGAGATTTTTGGTAACTCCGGTACATACCTTTTGGGAGACGGAGAATGTTCCTTCAAACCTTTCCACTAATTAGACCTGGGAGACTCGATTGCGCAGCCCAATTTAGAGGCACTCAGACTAGCGGTCAGGTTATCTGCTTATCTAAAAGATGTCAGCTATCGTGTTTGGTATATTGTGTGCTTGTTTGTGTTTTTTCGTAACTCGAGCTTCTCCTTTTGGCCGAGTGCATCCCCTGCCTTATTGCGGGCCATCAAGAATGAGTAATGCAGATACATCTCATTAAATTGTGTGGGAGTTTATTTAAACGCCCTATGAGGGAGCATTGTCCATTTAAATTAGTGCCTCCAGTAAAATCTTATTATAACTAGTCTGGGGGGGGGCAGGGGGGGATCAATAGGTGAGCTTAGGACTCATCTTAGGATCCATCTCATTGAAAATTATTTCCAGAAAGCCTTCATCTCTAGAAAGCTGTAAAATAAAATCCTCTGAAGATGTTCTACTCCTTTAATCTTGCTGTTGGAAGGTGTTTTACATAACTGATACCTTTGTGGATAAGACCAAGAGCAGGTCAGGCTGTGTGGTTTTATTTTGCTTCTGATTCGAAGTTGGCTTTCTGAATTACCCAGTGTTGATGTTTGTGACTTTGCAGTGATAAAGGAGTCAGATTTACTGTATTTGTAATTTAGCCTGTGACGGTACACAAGCATGACAACCAAGCATGTCCTTTGCTCTGGCATCTGCCCTGTGTTACATTGCTGGTTAGAATATCTGTCATTCTAGCTCGTAAAATACATAACAAAAAAAAAAAATGCTATCGATACATTAACATTTCACTTTTGAAATTATTTAAGCCAAGGATAACAGCCTTGTCCTTGATGTATGCAGTTTATTTGACAAGCAGGTGCATGCATTGGTTATAGAAGACTGTGGACGATCGGTGACATCATGTGGCCTCTGGGTCACTGGGACTGGCTGCACTTTATCGACAATGATGATAAATTCATCACTGTCACAGCGTCACCTGGCCAATAATTGTTTTGTTCCAGTATGCATGTATTGGCATGTAAAATATAACTTCCCCTTAAATCAAAGCACCTTAACCATTCAAAGTTCCAAAAGATTCTGTCTAGAACCAACCTCTAGTAAGTCTTGCATCAGGTTACACCTGATTGAGTATCGACCTGTCGCACTTGTATCCGAGGTCCACAGTAAATAATATACACTCATCAGGAGACGCCGGAAAGTGGACGCTGTACGACATGAGCGGGTATATCGCTTAGTGTAATAGGTGCAGAACAGTGGCTAGCACTGACAGCCATATAATGACCTACTGTCCATATCTATCTTGTAATACAGTACGTATACAGTAATGCATATGTGATGAACTGGTATAATATCAAGATATGCCCAAAATAACTTGCATCCGGTGGTCCCAGTCCCTAATGCAATGTAAGGCTGTAGTCTGGTTTCACAAAACTGACATGACTATAGTACAATAAAATAGGGGGGGTGGCATTGGAATTATAGTAATAAAGACTTTCAAGATGGATACACAAAATAAAAACACCATTATATGATAATTATGGCTATTATTTGTGTATATTCATGCAGTTATAGGTAATACTAAAATTATAGCTGTTTCATGTTCTATGATTGTCATCACAAACAGGGGGCATCCCAGGGCAGGGGGGTCACCACTGGCCCTATGTGTGCTTACATGAGTAATAAAATAAAAACGTAACAGGGAACCCCCACTGTACTCCAAAACAACACTACGAATGCCAAAAAACGCATGAAATTTTGACGATATATTTGTGTTGTCAGCTTGCCAGTCCTCAAACAGAAGGCACAGCCTTCACAGAACACATGGCATACAACTGAGTGCATGCTAGAGGTCTTGCCAGTCTGGCTTTATGACGGAGCTACAGCCTCTTTCGGTCCAGAAGTGCGTCCATTTTGTCGGCCCTGCAAGATAATTTTTTCTGTGTTGCTTTTCAGCCTCCCGATAAGGAGGGTGGCCTCCCAAAGCAGGTGGGCAACAAGACGGAGTGTGGCCTGCTGGGCCTTGTGCTGGAACTCAAGCGAGACTACCAGCCCATCCGCGACCAGATGCCCGAGGAGAAGCTTTACAAGGTCTACACCTTCAACTCTGTGAGGAAGTCCATGAGCACGGTGATCAAGCTTCCAGACGGCAGCTTCCGCATGTACAGCAAGGGCGCTTCAGAGATTCTGCTCAAGAAGTGAGTGGATCCAGGATTCTGGAAAAGGGAATCTACACTGGCAGTCAGTCATGGAGATGCAGCCCAAATCACGATGACCGATGATATTCAAAGATTTAACATACTTGAAAGTTAACTCCTGTGAGCTTGGACAGGACAAGCGGGTAGAAAAGAAATAGGTGAATGGAAGTTAATCTCTATTAAGTAGGCTAGGTAAGCTACCTGTAGGTGATAGTGGAAGAGCGGGCTCGTCCATGAGGACAGAGAATCTTGGTTTATTTTGGGCATGTTCGCAGGGAAGTGAACGCCACAGCCAAAATGGGGGGGGGAAACAGTATGACATAAGACGAAGGAAATTTATTCTTTTGGTGGGGGCTGGAAAGAGCGGGACAAAAACTCAGACCATGGGTGGCTGGGGCTACCATTAAAGTCCTTCAGGGTTAGGTTTACTGGAAATAAAAATAACCAAAGGTAACAACGGCAAGACTAGAGACAACTGAAGCAAACTCATGGGATTTTTTTTTTTTTGTTTCTTTTGTTTATTTGCGTTTTTTTTTATGTGTAGAGTAATCAAAATCACCTTTACTATGTGTTGGTAAATTGAATATATTAAAATTAGATAATTGTTGATCTGTTACAATTTTTAAGCATTTTCCCCAAATAGCTAGCCAAAAGTCTCATTACTGTGAGAGTTAAAAGATCAAATAAAACCAAAAACTAGATAAAATGTTCTCACGCCTTACAATTTTATTGCATTTAGCCCACAATAAACAATCTTTTTATATAAGATAGATATATGTTTTGCTCAGTTTTTTGTTAGTTTTGTCATTTTTTTCTTATAACGTTTGCCTTAGATTTTGTCAAATTTATTACAGAAATTATAAAATAATATTATAAAACTGATTAACTACCCCAGAGGCAAAATTGACAGTTATGGCGACACATTAGTCTGTCTTCAGACTAATTTTAAAATAAAAATTAATATTAAAGTAATGAGTTCCTGAAAATGACTCTCACGAGGTCACTCAAGACATCTTTTGAAAGTTGTTTACAAATGTCATATAAACATTATTGATGTGTTTAATTATTACATATTTTAATTTATATAAAGGGAGTTGCAAAGTTTACAGATTTACCTAATCCTGTATTTTTAAGCTGAAACAGTCTTTTTCTCAAAGGTTCAAGAGTAGGGCATCACCAGCAATTGAACTGGCAATATTAGGGTCACCCTTATAGGTCCTTACAGGGCATTAGATAATGTTGACACCTCACAACGCCCCTTGGCCTGTCCCTGGCAGATGCTCTCGTATCCTGAACGAGGCTGGGGAGGCGAAGCTGTTTCGGCCACGTGACCGGGACGAGATGGTCAAGAAAGTGATCGAGCCCATGGCGTGTGACGGCTTGAGGACCATTGGTGTGGCGTACCGTGACTTCCCAGCCAGCCCCGAGCCTGATTGGGAAAACGAGGCTGACATCCTCACTGACCTGACCGGAATATGCGTGGTCGGCATTGAGGACCCAGTCCGGCCAGAGGTAATTTTTTTAAAAATGTTTCTTATAATTTGAGGGTTGCTCTCAAATACCAGCACCCATCAAAAAAATATCAAAATGATTCCATTTGTGACAGTGTATCACCGCTGGTCTTCAGGGTGTCGGAATTCAAAGTAACTTTAAGTATCACTATTATGCCGCACTATCCTCTGCTCTGTGTATGCAAACAGAATAAAAGTATAGAAAGCCATCAATATGAAAATTCACAGCATCATCCTTTCTGAGGTTATGCCTGACAAAACAATCATTGATTCATCCATCCATCTTCTAGCTATCTGCAATGGTCAGGGTCACTGGGACAGACATTGATGTTGAATTAATTTTGACTAGAATTGAATAAACATACCCTGGATCATTGCCCTGTTCAAGAACTTTCTGAGCATTTTGTTCTCTGCTAATTTGTTGCTATTTGAAGGAATTTTGCTAGTCTGATAACCAAACCTATTGCATGTTCAAACAAGCACTATGATAAAATGAAAATTTTGTTCCGATGCAATTCACTGAGCCAATGGGATTAGCACTGCGGTTCTTCGTGATCAAAAAGGAATTTAAAAAGCGTGTATTATTTTTTTTATCTCCCTGTTCGCCAATCTCTCTTTCTGACCTCATCCCCTGGGCTTCACTGCGTAATTGTCAAAGTTTGACAACTACTCTTCATGAATATAAATTAGAGAAAAAAATAATCACTGGGAACATTTGTGGCTTTTAGGATCAGAATTACAAGCAAAAGAATAATTGTGTTTCATCTAAATTCATCTAAATGAATGCAAAAAAGATAGTTGTTGCTTTGATAACATGGGGTTTAATGTATAATGACATGCTTCTTATCTCACGAGTTGCAAATCCAGCCCCAACTCAGCTCCCCCGTGACTCAGTCAGGTGACTCTGAATCACTCAGCTGACTCTATGAACTATGAGCATGGTCTCTGGGTGTGTGGCACTTCAAAGTGAATCCCCTTCCAAATGCAAATAACTTTAAATTTAATTATCCATTTGATGTACAGAATACCTTTCATTCAAGAGTAACCCTTTTGGATATTGCTTTTAATATATAAAATATTAAATTATATATGTAATTGCAGTTATAATTGTATATAATTTCAGATTGGTGTTTATAAAATTTCTCATTTCAGGCCACTTACGACTCCCAAAATGCTTGACTAACCTCTTGCATCTGTAAGAATGGACAGTGTGCATGTGAAAAATATATCATTAGGGAGTAATGAGTAAAGTGGTGTAACATTACAAAGTCACCTTCAGCTGCCTTTGCCGTCCATTATTAAAGAGCCTCTTCCTTTTCACGTCATGTCTCGGATGAGTCAGGTGATGCCATCCACTTAAACCTCCGAAATGGGTCGCCCCCCCCTCCCTCCAACCCCACCCCTATTCAGTTCTAGAGCTGCCTGTCACGCATCGCAAGACATCATAAACGCGAAGGTGGCGATGCGGTCCGCTGCATTCACCATGTGGAAAACCATTCGTTTAGTTTCCATGAATTATTGATCAACGCTATAAGTGAATGTTGAGAAAAATCCACGACGACGCCATCAGCAGTAAACCTCTAGAAGGATCCCTGGATGCAGTTTAATGGTCGTGGCTTGACTAATGCCCTTGCGGATTTATAGATTGATACGGAGGTTATAACAAAGCTTTTCCACACTACGGCACTGAGCGGGTACATATCACGTATAGACAATGCACAAAGCACCATGTAGAGAAATCGCTTCATTTCTAGGAGCTGAATATATGTCCTTTACTGATCCACAGTGTTGTAACAGAAACAGTATCAGAAATATTCTGCTTAATATAGCTCTTCAAGTGAAAAACACTGTTGATGATCCATATAAATAATTAACAGTTAATTTTAATGGAAGCCTCCAATTTCTGTTCTGCTCTTTAATCTGTACAGTATCTTCATTTATGTTTTATTTAACAGATGCTTTTGTCCAAAACTGTATTTTTTTTTCTTTTTTGAGAAAGCAAGATCAATAGCCTTGCTCAATGGCCCAACTATAAAATCACTCTGCAACCCTGAGATTTGAATTGGTAACCTTCTTATCACAGACACAGTGTCCTAACCCAGTCCCAACATCATGCTGATGTATAATAAGTTCAAGTACTGTAATGTTAATCCATATACGCTTTGTTGACTTTATTTTACCAGATTCTTTTGGGCTAACACCATTCTATGTAGTCACTGTGCACAGGTGCCAGGGTATATGATATTTAAATTTTTCTGACATAAAAATGTCAGGTTACATAATATCGGTCATCTAATAAGACTGTTGCTCATTTCTGTTTTGTTCCTGCTCATTATGGCTGCCTGATGCAAGTGGAAAAGTCCATGCCCATCCTCGGTCTATGACATCATCTAATCTATGTTCCCGGTGCAATAACAGGAACTAGCTTAATGAGGCCGCTGCCCACGCCATGGCCGTTCTTGTAATGTCGTGCGTTCGAAGGGCCCCTGAAGATCCCCGAGGGAAGTATCGGACGGGGAAATTAACCTACCCCACCTCCCTCGAAGGTACCGGCGGCCATCCAGAAGTGCCAGCGAGCTGGCATCACGGTGCGCATGGTGACAGGGGACAACATCAACACGGCCCGCGCCATCGCCATCAAGTGCGGCATCATCCACCCCGGCGAGGACTTCCTGTGCATCGACGGGAAGGAGTTCAACAGGAGGATCCGCAATGAGAAGGGAGAGGTACCGATTATGTCACAACGGATTCACCCACCATGATTATGGTGGACACATGACTGAATGGGTCTAATTAAAGTGCTCCTGTAATGCTCAGAAACATTTCATAACAAAATAACTGACTCCAGTTGCAAGGGAATCTTGGGTAAAAACTCATGTTACTTGTTCCTGCAGATTAATAAACAGGTTCTTCCGGATATTAGTCAAGATCAGACTCTATAAGCACATTTAATTTCCATGGGAGTAGATGCATGTAAAAATATTAATACAATTGAATGTGTGGAGAATTCAGACTCTTTTGTTCCTTGTTACAGGTCGAACAAGAGCGTATCGATAAGGTGTGGCCCAAACTTAGGGTTTTGGCAAGATCCTCTCCCACTGATAAACACACTTTGGTCAAAGGTGGGTAAAGCCTAATTTCAAGGGCGTAACTTTGGTTTGAACATTGGGGGGGTTGAGGTCTCCACCCAAATAGGGGGATTTTTTGGGGGAGCGGTTGTATTGGCCAGTTTTGATTATTTGGAGGGTTACAACCCCCCATTGCCCCGATAATGTAAGCCCACGCCTGATTTGATGTAGGAGTCTGAATACCTGTGATGCTTTGAGCGGTCATAAAAAATCAACATGTTCTGTCTGCCAGGCATAATCGACAGCACAATGGTAGAACAGAGACAGGTGGTGGCTGTGACGGGGGACGGAACCAACGACGGACCCGCATTGAAGAAGGCAGACGTGGGCTTTGCCATGGTAGGGAGTGCCTCTTCCTCCGCTCCTCTGCTCGTCATTGGCCAGATGGCTTAGAGGCTTAGGGGATGGAAATGGAAAGCCAGCAGATGATTGGCTATTCATCCCGTCATTTACAAAGGCGATACACTCCCTCTGTGTGTCTGGGGAGCTGAAAACGTTTCGTTCTTTTAGAGCATCTCTCACCTCCCCAAAGTCCAAATGATTCATTGTGGAACCATAGCGCCCCTTAGTGTACACGTGCAGTATGCACATGCTCTTCGAATCACCTTCAGCTGATGGTCAGACAAGCTTATTCTTTTAACATTCTTAATAGTATACACATTTAACAGATTTAGAATAGCAAGTCATTTTAATAATTTAAAGAAGTTATTAATTGTTTTCATTTACTTGGCAAGCATTTTTCTTGATTTGGTATATGTGTAGTAAATGTAAATATAACATAATTAAAAGGTCATGCCAAGTGCTGGCGGAAACAGAGGCTCACTGTTCTCTGTACCACACATAGAGTTAAGCTACAAACACTCCACGGGTCTGTAATTATCCACACGCATTTCTGCCTATGGGACTAGACTGAATCTCGTACATCAACGTGGAAGTGATCATTACACTAAAAAAGGGCAGATTAACCACTTCACATCAGGCTCAGTAAGTCTTAAATCAAACTGTTTTTAATTCTACACATACAGAAACTTGGGCATACAGAGGTAAAGAATAGTACTGAATGACCACATGGTGTCCGTCTCAGGCTGTAGTCAGACTTTCTCACAAAAGGAAACAAAATGGCCTCCTTGAACCTTGCCCACTGACCCACAGCTACGTTCTGTGTACATTTTATAGCTTTGTCATCTGCTCTTGTATTCAATGAGATGCATTTAATACTGTGCATCTGTAAATGGGTAAATCACACATATATGGAGCCCAGTGCAGTAGAGAACTGGAGATCCATGTCGTCGCTGCAGGGTATTGCTGGTACGGACGTGGCCAAGGAGGCTTCGGACATCATTCTGACGGATGACAACTTCACCAGCATCGTGAAGGCGGTGATGTGGGGCCGTAACGTGTACGACAGCATCTCCAAGTTCCTGCAGTTCCAGCTGACGGTGAACGTGGTGGCCGTCATTGTGGCCTTCACTGGAGCCTGCATAACACAGGTAGGCACGGCCCTTACTGAGGGACTCTAGACTGAACCATCCTGCCCAGGGAGGAGGGGTGGAGTTAATCTGCCTGGGATCATTCAGCATTATGAATGGTTACTTTTCACATCCTTTCCCAGAGCAGTGAAGTTTTAGTGTTTGAACGATCACCAGATATAATGACATTTACAGCAGCTTTTCCCAGCTCACCTCTTTCATACCATTATGCACCAAGCTTGGATATTAGGGACATGACTGGCATACATCTGAATTATCACTAATATGTGAATTTGGGATTTATGTAAACTCAAGGATGTAAGGACTTTCTATTCTGAACAACAATATAAATTCACTGACCCAGGGACTGTAAGGAATAGGATATAAGAGTAGATAAATTATGAATTATTAGGGAAATATAATTTGTCTTTGCAAATAAATATAGCATTAAAAACATATGTAATATATTTATTTGCACATATATTTCTGTTTTAGTTTGGTTTCATGTTTGTCAATTTTTTGTTGCTTTTTCCTAGAGATAAATTATAATTGCAGTAATGATTATAAGGACTGAGTTTTTACTGACGTCCAGTCCCTGCCTTGTGTTCCTGCAGGATTCCCCTCTGAAAGCAGTGCAGATGCTCTGGGTGAACCTGATCATGGACACTTTCGCCTCCCTGGCCTTGGCCACAGAGCCTCCCACCGAATCCCTCCTAATGAGGAAGCCCTACGGACGCAACAAGCCACTCATCTCCAGCACCATGACCAAGAACATCTTGGGCCACGGTGTCTACCAGCTGGTTGTAATCTTCACGCTGCTTTTTGTGGGTAAGTGTACGATGGTTATTGTCTTTTAAGCCTGAAACAAGCCTCAACAAGCTTCTTGTGATTTAACAGAAAGCCCAAAATCGTTTGCTGATGGTGCGGTTTCTTGCCCTTAGGTGAGAACATTTTCGACATTGACAGTGGCAGGAATGCACCCCTCCACGCGCCCCCCTCGGAACACTACACAATCATCTTCAACACCTTTGTCATGATGCAGCTCTTCAACGAGATCAATGCTCGCAAGATCCACGGCGAGAGGAATGTCTTCAATGGTATCTTCAGGAATCCCATCTTCTGTACCATTGTACTGGGGACGTTTGCTGTTCAGGTAATGTTATATGAACATGCATGTTGTATTGAATATGGTGTTTTTCCATAGGATGTTGCAAGAGCTTATTCAGTGCTTTTCAGTTAAATATAATTCTCTGACCCCTATTTCAGATTGTAATTGTGCAATTTGGGGGCAAACCCTTCAGTTGCTCCCCCCTGGACCTGGATAAATGGATGTGGTGTGTGTTTCTGGGTGTAGGAGAACTCCTTTGGGGTCAGGTAACTCATTTCTTACTAATCACAAAAATCAACAAATGAATTTACAGACATACTGCAACTTGTTTAATCTGATAATGACCTCCTCTACAATCTGATTGGATACTTCTCTGAACCAGTCATTTTTCATTCTGCCCTCAGAACATTTTTGTGTAAGTAAAACTCCCACAAGCAGCTTTTTGCACAAAGCAAAATGCTACTTATGTCACAAATGTACAACGGACAACTATTTTTTTGTCTCCTGAACAGCAATGACTTCAAAATAGCAGAGAAACACCGTATAACCTGTCACCTCTTTTTAATTCCACCCTGGATCAGGTGATATCAACAATTCCCAACAGTAGGTTGAAATTCCTGAAGGGGGCAGGTCAACTGACAGAGAAGGATGAGGTGCCAGAGGAGGAGATGAACGAGGACAATGAGGAGATTGACCATGCTGAGAGGGAGCTGAGACGAGGCCAGATTCTTTGGTTCCGCGGCCTCAACAGGATTCAGACTCAGGTACATAAGAGCTGGACCATGGGTGCAGCATGGTCTATTCATTCACTAAGGACATGGTATGAATTTTAAGGAGCAGATGGTGGTGAAGACATGTGTAATCGTGGAAATGTCTAGCACTCACATAGAGGGTTCCTGGTCCAATCAGGCTGCCTATAGCTCCTTGTTGTCTGCTATTTCCCTTTACTAAACCATTTTTGTTTTGTTGAAATGATAATACCTGGATTTCAAGACATAATGAAGATATCATTTGTTGATGGTTCTGAACTTCAGTTAATTATCTTCCACTAAACTCTTCTGTCAACTACATGAAGCTGATTGCCATAGTGCAACTTGTCACAGGAGAGGACAGCTGAAGATATTATGGATCAAAATTCCTCCTACATCCCTTAAATGGCAGCTTCAGGTCATGGGGTTGCCTGTGGAGCACTGAAGTCATGCTTCAGTTGAAGTCAGAGTTGAAGGCTTTCTGAACTTCTTTGCCCCGTGTGCTACCATTGCTTTCTTGTTGTCCATCATTGTACAGTACAGAATACCTACACAGGCTAATGCTGTCCATGTCATGTGATTAGTGTGACATTGTGGGAGTTATCCGTCATATCGGTACGGCTTTCCGTCATGCCTTTGTCTCCTCCCTCCCTCGCTCCCTCCCTCGCTCCCCTTCTGAGCCACCTGTCTCGTTCTCTCCTCCACTGCAGATCGAGGTAGTGAACACGTTCAAGAGCGGAACCTCCTTTCAGGGAGCGCTAAGGCGCCAGTCTTCGACGACCAGCCAGAACCAGGACGTTACCAATGTGTCTAGCCCCACTCACGTGTCCGTGTCCAATGCCCTTTCCTCTCCCACCAACGCCACTGCCGTTCCCGTTGGGCGTGAGTGAGATTTCTCAGAGCGCGTTTCAGAGATGCCCCCTGTCACTCAGGACCAATCACTGGAGGCCAGATTCTCCCAGCTGTCATATGAGGAAGGCCATATTCGTGTTCATTTTTACAACAAATATTCTTCCTAGAAGACTAAATCAGAGAGCGGTGATCTCTGTGATGTTATTTTCTGGGTCGGAGTATCTGCACAATAATTTCGTGGTTTAAATTTGTGTTTTGATTTTTAAGTTTGAAAAATTGGCTTTTTTCCAGTAATCTTAGGGATATTTTGATATTTATGTTTTGTGAAGTTCTATGTCTAAGTCACAGTTCATTGTTTAGAACATTATTGTTTTTTTAACTACTGTTAAATGTAATGTTTTTTGTGTACATTTTTTGTTATAAAAATTTCTTCTGGGGGGATTGATCTCCAGTTGTAGAGGGCAGTATATCAGTATACCTGATTTTTCAAACCTTGTTGTCCTAAAGAGAATTTAAGAAGGTGATTCAGTAGGCTGTCAATAAGTCAAGGCGATTAGTTGAGTCAGGTCTTTCTGTTGAGGTAGGTCCTTCTGTGTGTGGACTGGACTAGAACTGACTTGATGTAGGAACACTTGATCATGTGGTTGACAAGAGGATGATTGGCCAAGAGCTATTGTGAAGGGTGGCTTCTCTGAAGACGACTTTGCTCGTTCCTTTGTATCATATCCTCTACTCTTATGCCTCTCGCCACTTTTCGTTTGACATTCGCCACCGCTTTCTGAGAGTGCTTGGTTTTTGTCTCAATGTTAAATGTGTTTGTTTCCCCCAGAGTGCTAAAGAACCCTGGACTAAGGGTGCAGCCAACGGAGTGAATTTCAGGTTGTGAGTCCTTCAATTGTCTGCAACTAATGTGAACTAATTAACCCATGACAAACTCAGAATGGGTAAACATTCAAGTATAAGCCATCGCAATTTTCATTCTGTATTCGGTGACCATGTGTTAGATACAGTAAGTGGTTCTCAACCTGGTCTGTATCTGTGTTCTGTTCCGTCATCCGTGCTCTTAGTTACCTAATTATCGATGGAACGCACGCCTACTAGGAGGCCCGAACACTGGGTTGAGAACGAAAGTATTTCACACTGAACCGATGTGTGTATTTCCTGACCCCTGAGGTTGACTCTCTTTTGTTCTCTAAGCAGTCTTGTTTTTCTGGGGGAAACCAAAACAAAGGCGTTTATCTTCAGGCAGCTGAGAAGACCCAGAGCATCCTGTCTTATCTGTCATGTGTAGTGTGTCAAAAGACAGCTTCGGGGGCTGCAGCAACCCATGACGTCTCGTGGATTCCCGTTGTCAGCCGTGTCCTATGTGGTGCCAGTTGTCCCCAGGCAGATGCTGTCAGCGCGATTTGTCCTGACTTTCATTCTTGTCCATCAGTCACATGGCTTCTTCTCTGACCATGTCATTTTTCGTAATTCCCCACCGCGCTGAGGTCTTCTATGCGCTGAGGTCTTTTACGCGCAGCTGGTGTGCAATGAAAGTTGGGTCAAATCGGATCTGTATGCATCATGCTGTTCCATGTCTCAGACCCCGACTGCAGTTACAGTCACAGGGCTAAACACGCTGCAAATAAAAAAAATATAGGAAAAATAAGGTTATAAAATAGGGGAGCTATAGTCAATACATGCTCAAATAAAAAAAATATCGCAATTTAATTAAAACTATAAGAAGTTTTTAAATTTGTAAATAGTAATATTTTGTAGATGCAATGAAATAGATTGCCAGTGTGTGAAAGATCTATGACAAAATACGTGTTCACGGCAATAGTTTTATGAAGTATCTATTAAATATTCATAACAGTAATTTTATTTTGGTGTACAACGTAGCATGTCTTCCAGCAGTAAACGCCGCAATAATTTTATTACTGAATTTTATTTTTTCCATAACTTTTTCTGTAAAATTTAGTAAACACAATTTTTTTAAATTAAACCGTATATATTTCGTAACAAAGACAATTAACTTCTTTAATCAAACGCACTATTCATCAGTAAAATTACGATCTAATGACTTTCATCAAACTCTCCATAGACCAGAAATAACCTGAGGGCCTATACTTGAGTGTTTATTCAGATGCGCATGACCATGAAGCTTGCTGCAGACATTTCGCCGTCAAGCTTCACAGTACGGCTGTCCGTGTGCTCCTGTGCGTCACTGGCATTCCTTATAGCGCCCCCTGTCAGAAGCTGCATGTGTTCGAGGTCCTGTTGGCTTCCAGCTTGTGGCTGATGGCGGCAGTGTTAGCATACCGCTCATCTCCCTGTGCACACCATTGTGTATGCATTGTGTTCTATCTTGTCCTTACTTGGAGTCTTTGTGAATGTTTGGTCTTTTTTTAATGCATTTCTTTTTTAAGTTTATCCTTTTTCCAAAACTTATCTGGAAACTAATCTCTTCCTCCTACTTACCAACTCACCGACAGATTTCTCACCATGCATGGGTTTTGGATTAACGCCGCTTGTCTCTAGGGGTACGCTACAGTGGACCTTAGCATTTATAACCACCGCTGCCCATCTTTTTCTGCTGTACAGAAGTACAGTTGTTTTGCTTTACCAGTCTTTTTTTCCCCTTTGTTTATTTTTATGTTTCATGTGCAGTGGGGGGGGGGGGGGGGGGGGGGGGGGGGGGGGGGGGGGGGGGGGGGGGGGGGGGGGGGGGGGGGGGGGGG
>JAODJX010000129.1:6577747-6598800 GCA_026776945.1 Isichthys henryi | reverse complement strand
GGGGAATGTGATTAAGCTTTGTAATGGAAAGGAAAACTGTGGGGGTCAATGGAAATAAGGCAGAAACGTAGGCAGCTGAGAAATGAGGCAATGCATTTATGAATAGTTTCTGATATTCAAAGTCACCAGTGAAGACAAACAATTCTGCTGCTCCCAAACAATATTTATTAGCCATACAAATAAAGTTATGTGATCACCCTCCAAGGAGAGCTAGCTAATTACGTTTTTTGTTTAGTTTCAGATACATTCTTTTATAATTAATTGGCCCATTGCAAACGCGACACGTTGTACTGCTGTTTCATGACTCTTTGCAGTTTCGATGAGAAACATGCCACCTCTTGGCTTTGGCACACAGTGGTCTTGCTTCAGTGAAGCATAATTTCATCCTGTTGGGGGGGCCGTTTGAAACAAAACTCTTCCCATGAGTGTGTTTAATACAAAACACCCCTTTGTGTTCATCTCCGTTTCAAAAGAGTCGTCCTTCAACTAAAGATATATTGTCGCCTGATAGCTGTGAAAAATCATTGATTGATTACTTGCTGGTAGACCTTCAGTCTTGCGCACTGTATATTTTAAACAAAGCTTTTGGTTGCTTTGTGTGCCATTTTGTGTGTTGTGTTTCACGGCAAAATTTTTTGAATCACACCATTTTAAATATTTATGTTTTGTGTAGCTTTGGCCCGTAGATTTTTATATTGGCAGTTATTTTATATATACTAAATGTGTTTTAAATGTATCTGTAATTGAATCTTATTTCAGCCTGAATTGGTCACACTTTTATCGTGTGTTTTTCTCAGAAAAAATCAACAGTCTGACGAATCTTTATTATTATTCCATGTTACTCAGACCGTAATATGCTCAGATCCAGCTACCCAGGAAAATGGCTGACAGGTGTTTTGTGATAGAGTTGAATAGTTATAGGAAAACTGAAAGACATTTGAGTGGAGGGCTGTGAGTTATATGATGTCCATCCATCCACTTTCTGAAACTGCTTGTTCTATTCAAGGTCACAGGGGGTTGAGAGCCTATGGGAACATGGCAGGGAACAGCCCAGGATGCAGTGCATCCCCATCGCAGGGCACATTCACACTCACACTCACACTCACCAGTCACTCACACATACATACCTATGGGCAATGTGCTAACTCCAATTAACCTCAGTATGTTTCTGGACTGTGGGGGGGGGGGGGAGCAGAGTGCCGGAAGGAAACCCTATGACAACCCAGAGAGAACATACAAGCTCCACACACATGGAACCCTGGTCCTACAGGTGTGAACTGGCAGTGCTAAGCACTGTGCCACCAGGCCGCCCCGGTTGTGCAGTGTGCTATACTTTGATGAACACAGCCAGTATGGGTAAAGCGTGAGAAGATCCTCATGTAACGCTGCATTAAAGCCCTGCTCTGTTTGGGAACACAGCATGCTGAAGCCTGGAGATGGGCTGAAAAAACGTCACTTATCCTTTGCTCCATATACAGTATATACAGAGGTACATACAGTACACACACACACACACACACACACACATACATACACACAGGTGCTCCTCGACTTATGATGGTCTTACATATTGATGAATATTAAATACATTAATAAATACTATTACCGAATAAATAAACAAATACTGTAAATCTAACTGTAACTAAATACCGCCAATTGAATATTAAAATGAATACAAATTCATCTGGTTAAACACAGAAAAAAAACATTGCAGGATACTTCGCTAAACACTAGACAGCATCGTGCAGCCTGGCAACAGATCAAAATTCAATAATGACCACTGCACTGCAATTGAGCCATTGTAAAGTCAAAATATTATACGCCAAACTATTGTAAATCTACTGTAGAAGCATCTGTATATATCCATTCATCCATTTTCTGTAACCACGTGCCTTATTCAGGGTGGTAGGGGGTCTAGAGCCTATCCCAGACTGTGGGGGGAAGCTGGAGTACCTGGAGGGACCCCCACGCTGACACGGGGAGAACATGCAAACTCCACACACTGAGCTAAGGTGGAATCTTGAACCTTGGTCCCAGAAATGTGAGGCAACAGTGCTAATCATTGCATCAGTACGCCACCGTGCAACCCATATATTATATGCAATGACAGCTAAAAATGTTAAATAACTGAAAATTAGGTTATGAATATTTGCTGCATTTGTACTGGTCAAAGATCTGTCAATGACAGTTGTAACATTAGTCCTGAACATAGCAGCCAGTGACGGACTTGGAGGTAACGGTGGAGAAAAGAATTTGATATAGGGAGGGGACACAACAATTAGAATAATTTGAATACAAAGGTCTGTTTACTAGGGGGGGGTGAATCCAAGTTATGCATTGGCAGGTTATACACCCCCCTGTTTTCTAAACCCCTGCTTGGAGGTTTTTTAATTCCACAAAGCTCGCATTTTTACGTTTTAAGTGTTCTAAGCACTATCTGCATTCTCCAGACTAGTTTCAACATTCCAACAGGACTCTTTGGCTAAAGGTTCATTTGGACTCAACACAACTGGATCAGTAGAGATGTATGTTGATTTTACCTGCACAAATATACAAACCTCCTCTGTTATAAGAATGGGGAAGAAAGGAGGCAGCTGAGTCTGTAAAAGTGAACTGGATATATTTTGTCAATGGCAAAAACACCACTTACCTTATTGGATAAACCTGCCAAGCACAAAATTGCATTACTAATATGGGATATGCAGTACCAATGGCAGTAATATGGAAGAGGTTTGCAATAAGGAAACTATGAATGCCCTAGTTTCCCTATTTTGAATTTTCGATTTACAATAAAGCTAAATATACCAACTAATTGGATGTGTAGTTATTCTTAACAGGTGGATAAATATTGCTTATGAAGAGCCAAATGCCGTTAAACCATCTAATGGTAACTCCATCCATCCATCCATCCATCCATCCATCCATCCATCTTCCAGCTGCTTATCCTGGTCAGAATCACTGGGCTGATGGAAATTGCCTTTGTGAATTAAACAAAGCCTTTGCCAAAGAATTGTTTAATACCATTTAGAGAGTTTTGAATTAGATGGACAACATAATTTATAATATCCATAAATCATGCTTTTTAGTTTTGTTAAGGAAATTTTGGAAAAGTATTGTATCAATTAACTGATACTTTCACTTCCATCCATCTCTCTATCTATTTTCTGCAACCACTTGTAATTTCACTGGATGGAACATTAATTTTCTTGCATGCTGGACTGCAAAAAAGCTGCGGCTGGGAATGTATAAGATTTCATTCCTAAGATATACAATACAAAAAAAAAACTATGTAAGACATACATAATAAAGGAACCTTCCAGTAAACATATCTTCCTTAATAGCTTCAATAGCACTTGACAGATTGTTTTTTCCAAGGGCCGTTTCCCTCATAGCGCTTTAGCACATATACACAGTAACATGTCTAACGGCTTATAAAACGATCATGCACGGACATGAGCTCAAGCGCTAGGAATATTAACTATGATGAGGAAATAAAGCCTAAATGGATGTTTTTCTTCATTTTAAGTTAGAATGAAGTTTAACAGCCGTGAGAATACTTTTCGGAGCGTTTGGCTTGAATCCACGTGTTCTCTCGAGATGTTATTAAACCTTAGCTGAATATATTCTTTGAGAACGCAGCTTTTTCAATGCACTCACTTACGGAGATGAGCCCTTGGGTACTGCACTGGTGAGGTTTTCCCTGGGTGTCTGATGGGCCCTGCAGAGAAATACATCTTAACATTCATCCCATCATACTGGGAATGCGTCACCATCTTGGCAGGGCCTCCCATTTGTGGGTGGTCTGTTTATTAACCACTCAACGCTCTCTTTGGCAGATGAACTTCTGCCGTTGTCCCCGTAAGAAAAGTGAGAAGGTGGAGTCAGCCTGACACTTGATGAATGCGCCATTGGGTCCTGGTCGAAGACTAGGTGCTATTTGTTGAGGGGAACTGAAGCTTGCGCCATTGTGGCCTTTGTCTTGTGTTTTCCTTCTCTTTCCCCGCAGTCGCATTTCCAGTTATACAATGCTGTATTAATTGTGAATCTATCAAGCTCGAAATGTCTATTAAATTAACTTGTGAGGCAGAGTGAAAGATGACGCAACCCATTTAGATGCTGGGAAAACATTGTTCTTATTCAGAGTTCTACATTTTTTTGTGCTTTTTGTTCTAGTATATAAAGGAGCATTTTAACAGTTTAGTCATTACAATTTGCGTTAAATGATTTTTAAAACTTTGCATGCTTAAAACATGGATACCTGTCTATTTAGTCATTAATTTTTTACTTGTTGTAGATGTTTTTCATAACTTCTGATTAAAATGAATCGATAACACTGTACAGTACCTGGGGGACACAAATAATGTGGTATTATTATGTGTAAATTAACCACAGACTAAGTCTTAGTTACATACTGAACTCATGTTGATTCATCATTAATGACTTGTGACACCATTTATCTCTTGCGGTTACTATATTTGTTACTATATTGTTCTGTCAGTAAATCACAAAGGTTTACAGAATTAACAGATAGTGTCAAATATAACAGATACAGTAACGAGATAAAGCACACAGCATGATTTATTAATGATGAACTAACATGAGATCAGTATGTAACTAAGACTTAGTTTGTTGTTAATTAATGCATAAGTAATAGCATAATACTATGTTATGTGATCCCTATCAAAGTCTTACTGGAACAAATAATGAATAAGAAATGAAAAACTGATCCCTTTGTTCATTTATCATGAATCGTGATGCATCTTTTATCTCAAGCAGTTACTGTGTTTGTCTCCCACTATATTTGTCAGTTCTGTAAATCTTTGTGAACTATGGAAGGAAGAAGTAATGAATAATACAAATTAATACTGTTTTCATGTTTTTTCATGTATAGATTCCAGACCCCTATGACCCTGAATAGGACAAGAGGTTTCAGAAAATGGATGGATGGATGGATGGATGGATGGATGGATTTTTGTTCATCATTGATCAATCTGAAGTTACTGAGGTACTGAATTACTACTTTGTACTGTCACCAAAACTAAACTAAACCACTGCAAGAAAATGTTTGAATGACTTTCATTAGCTTATGTTTCTTCCCAGCAATAGACTGAGAGTGCCCCATCCTGCCCCCCCCCACCCCCCTTCATGCTCTGCACCACCATATACAACATAAGGCCTTACAGATGATGGATGGCTGTTACCTTTTTATGATTTACATTTTTTAGGTTTTTTTATTTATATGAAGGTGAAATCTCAAACACTTGCCTGCTCTTACAGATAAAAAAACTCAACAATTTCCAGCAAACTATGATATTTAATAAATTAAAATGTATTAAAATATAATCTGGAGACTGCTTTGATGTAATTATTATGAAACTTTGCCTTCCACTGAACAATTAGAAATTAAAATTCATTTCACATACAGCAGACAGTGTTAATTATTTTCACCCATGTCCGTTACAGATGGGCATTTGAAAAACCCTCAAGGCTGGAGTCTCCAGAACTACTTGTACTATGTTTTGAAACTCTAAATTAAAGTTTTTAGACACTTGCATGCAAAACACATACTTTAACTGTTAAATATTTGGGAAATTAAAACAATTACCTAAAGGTCAAGGTCCTGTTAATTAATGATCTAGTCTATTGAATTAATGCCCTGTTCTATTAGAAATCGATGGATCAATTTTAAACTGAAACATGTTGGAAAGTACAGAGAGGCAGGCTAGCTACGGTCCTCACATGGCTTAAAGTGGCATGTTGAGAGGGGAGCAACGTTTCCTTCTTTAATAGCATAGAAGCTGCGACTAGCAAAACCTACTATCGCATGACCTGAATTCAAGGGCACAGATGCCATATTGAAAATGGCTGGAGTTTGGTGCACAAAAAAAAACCCAAAGGTGTGAAGCTGGGGCCACAGTAGTTTCATCTCACATTATGTGGTATATCTATCTCACGCCTCAAGTCTGACTTCAGCCAATCGATAAGCCAACATTTTATTTGTCACTTAGATAGCTATACTCGGCACAACGTGCATTGAAATGCTTGGTTGTCTAGCTCCAAGACTGTGAATCAGGGAACATGCGTATAAAGAGTCTACACATTAAACAATAAACATTTTTAAAAATCAAAAATATCCATAAATAATGTGCAATTAGCAGTAAAGTGACAGATGGTACTGCAAGGAGAATAAATGAATAAATAAGTCAGTATTTAGATATGTAGGCTGTAGATCTGGTGTACATATATTGCTGGGCATGTACAGTATAGGTTGATAAGGCTGTAGCTGAATATTAGGCCCTAGACACTGTCCTAATAATTGTTAGGTTCACTTCCTGCCTTGCCCTGCCCTGTTTGTTCCCCTGCTTGGCCAGATGATGAGACTGGCCATCCCATTCCTATTGTTTGAGTTCTTAGTAGTTAGTGATCATGACCCTCACCTTTCTAATCCCTAGTGTTTGGTTAATCGTCAATGGCCCTCACCAGTCTCTTTTCTAGTTTCGTCACCAGTGCATATAGATCCCTGCCCTTCCCTTCATTAGCTAGTTATCGTGGTGCTTATTTCTGATGTTATCTTCCAGGCTTGCTGTGATTATGGTAGTTTTTTATTTTACGCTCGTGTGTATTTCCAGGTTTTGTTTATCCTCTTTTAACCCACCAGTGGTCTGTACTACGAAGCGGGGTTAGTGGCTTATCGGGGTAACTTGTCGGATTTAAGGTAGTCTGGGCAAAATGTAAGCGAACGAATACGAAGTCCACTTACTGTAAATGGTGGTACCTTAAATCCGACAAGTTACCGTAGTAACAGGCCACTGGTTTTGTTTTGACCCCTTGTGGTCCAATTTATTTAATGTATGTTGAGTTTAAAATAAAGTCCCTGTTTGATTGTAAGCTGCACTGTGGATTGTCCTCCATTATGCCAAGTTGTGACAATAACAGCAAAACCTAAAATACTATTTTACTGTATTTGCTATGTTTGCAGTAAGATATTTTCAAGTCCCAGTGGGCTTTCAGTATTAAATGGGTCAAATGATTTTTAACCTCAGAGTTCGAAATAACTGAACCAAAACAATACCAGTTGTTGCTGCATTTCCACGGCCACTGGATATGTTATTGACAAAGCAACAAGAAGCCTTTCTCTCCCCAGCATCGCCTCTAATTTATTAATACTCTTGTGATGCTTTACTTGTGCAGCTGTCGAAAGGCACCTACCTGGTTGTTAATGTTTGTCTGGTTATTTTTGCAGAAACATGTAGGGGTAAATGATCTACTTAAAGGGACAGCAGCACCAAAGTTATTTACCAGGAGCTAACTGAGTCCATCTCTCTCTCTGCTCCACTAAATACTTTTTGAGTTTTGGGATTTGTGGAAAGCAATTAGGCTTTATTAATAAACCCCATCCCAGTGGCTTTCAAACCTGGTTCAATTTGATGATGAACGATTAAAACGTGAAAACATTTGGCCACAAAGCCTCTCAGGACAATACAAGACTACATGATCTATAGCAGCAACATTCAAGCTAGGCAATAAACAGCCATGAAATATACATGTCTAAGGTGCCCAAATGGGGATTTTAGATCATAAAGACAAAACTAGCACATTTTCAGTTACATAATTTTACATATCCTCAAACAGCAGGAAAAACAAGTGAATGAGGAAGGCTTACTTGCTGTTCTTTTGGTGTAGCTTTGCAAAAAACAAAAACACACGCACACAACGACAGACTAGTATCCTAGCAACAACTCTCTCTCTCTCTATCTTGTCTTTGCTTTAAAGTAATGTAGCAGGGCTCCTTGGGGAGAAAATACATCTGAAGACAGAAATGAGAATTTAGCAATCAGAGACATCTGGGAATTGTAAGCCTTTGTTCTGAAGTTTATTGTGTACAGAGCATCAAAAGATTTCTACTACACTTTGCGGAATTTGTGAATCTGGTGCATATTTTTTTCAATTTTGCCATAAAGTCAGTAAATGCTACAATCTGGCAGTATTAGGCCTACATCATTTTCAGTGTGAAGAGAAGTGATATCATCTTAATGAAATCATATGTAGTAACAACAGTTATCATTTCAGTGTTATTACAAATTTGCATTTGCTTTACTTTTGGAAAAAATATATCCTAATATGATGTGCAAGCTTCCACACAGTGGAATACGCCCATGAAGAAATGGAAATACACAAATTACAACACATGTCAAATACTGTACATGCATATAAATAAAAGAAATGTTACGGGACAAACATTCAAAAGACAGTCAGAAGGTAAAATGGCCAACTTCTCCAGCGGTAATGGTACAAAGCAAACTCAAATCAATAACTTCAAACCTATGATACTTACAGACCATCGCAAATGTAAAATTATACTGTCTGGAAGTTGATATATTTCGAAATTTTGCAAAAAGCGATTAACTCGGTTCTTTTTTATTTTTAAACAAACTTTAGTACTTGAGTAGATACAGTATGAAGACATTCATACTGAATCCTCCTGTTCCTTAGATTGCAACAACCTATTTTAAGAAAGAATCATTCGTTTACTATGTATACTAATGGTTAATTTCCTAGATGTCCAGATTTAATAAAGTGTACAAGGTACAACAAATGGGCACCTGTTTCATCAACATCTGAACCATGTCGACTATAAGAGCATCTTTAACAAGTACTTTATATAGCCATATACCTGTTGTCTACCTTCCTAATATATATGATCAGTGATAATGGGTCAGTGGTAATTAGGCCTGTTTAATGCTCCTAAGACAATATGAACAAACCGTACCACCCCTGGCAGTAAAAGACTGCCGTATTTGACATTTCTTTTCTTGCTGTAAAAACAATACAACCCTTACTTCAGGAATCTTCTATACAGTATAAACCAATAGACTCTGATCTATACATGTGAAAATAGTCCGTGAAAGGATGCTGCACGAAAGTATCAGTGTAATTGAAAGCATCACAAATTTGTTGCAGAATGGGAACTTAAGTGCCCACTTTTATTCATTAGCATGACTACAGCAGCTGATTAAACTACATATTTTTGCTATGTAAGGAAGCAGCATTTGACAATGTATAATAAATGAGAAAAGAAAAGCTTTTTTGTGCATAACAAAAAAACACTCTGACAACTATACCAGGGCCAGTCGGCCGGCGTCTTTGGTGGTCACGCTTTTTGCTGTCAGGCCGTACTCCTCTAAGCTTGTCAAGTGACAGCTGACCCTTGTGTAAAAGACGTTTATTGAGCAGGTCACTCTTTTCCATGCTACAGAGAGTACGGAGGGCTGGGAAGTGCTCTTAGTTGGCTGTGACACCGCTCCTGGTGTGCATCCCATTTTCCTTACTTGGAAACCAGGCGATCCAATGTGATTCCGTCCAAGAGACCAAAAACACTGTATTGAGAGGATCCATGGAAAAGTAGCATGAGGCTGGTCATATTTGTTCAATGAACAGCATAATTTACTATTATTTTGTCCCTTAACTGATGCTTTTGACCAGAACAAATCACAGTTCTGCCTCAAGTAGAGATTCACCAATATATTTCAAATTATGGGTCAAAAGGCATTAACTTGTACTGGCTCCCTTCCAGGTGCAGGATACTGTTATGATTACATACTGGTCTGCCTCAGGAGTCATATATTACAGAATTATTTGACTGTTTGTTGCACACTGTATGACACATATGTTGTACATAGTGCATGAAAGCATAAAAACTAGGCTTTATGAAAATTATGTTCACATTAAATATGTATGTGTACGAAATGTAAAGGAACTAGACAGTTTTCAGCAGTTCTGTGAGCCCAAGTAGTAACTCATTGAAGAATAAAAAATGTCAGCTTCCAGGTCAAATAAGGTCATCAGAGGCTTAGGAGCAAATCAAATATGAATTATTATGAACATTTCTGGGTTACTATCTTGGTTATTTAACAAAACTTTGAGTTTCACTATGTATTCAGTTGGAACATGGTCAGGCAGTATCTACAGATGCATAATCTATACTATTATATTTATTCATATGTACATCAGCTGCCTGGGTGGCTGAATTGAATGTTCTCAGTGTGTATTTCTGTATGTCATGCATTGTGTGTGTAAACGTACAATATATAATACATGCTGGAATAAAAGATCAAAAAAGATAAAAACATTTTTGACCGTATCAGTAAATGTCACCTATGTGCGTGGGAAAAAGAATACAGATTTTTTTTTTTCTGGTGTCTACTAAAGTAGTAAGATGTGCAGGGTTGTCTCGTTCTCCAGGTATTTGTGGTGGTTGCTCTCTGCCTTCCGCTGTGTGGTAAATGACATTGGTGCGCCGGCAGAATCAAAGCACTGTTTCCACATGGCTCGGCTCCAAAAGAGAGGCGTCTGCGCTCACGTCGCTTAGACTGAAGCGAAGCAGTCGCAAGTTTCCATCGGCTTGGTATCACATAGCATCGCCTTGACTGGGGATCTTCCTTTATATAGAGGGACACAACAAAACATCCAAATCCCAAAAAGGGGATCCAGAATTTTCCTTTTTTCTCACCCTTTTGGGACAATCTCGCCTTAACCGTCACTTGTGTTGCAAAAAAAGAGAGAGAAAAAATCCTGTGATCATCGTCTGCGCCAAGAAGGCATACTGTACTACCTATATCGGTGAGTAATATGTCTTCATCCTGTCAGGTTCTGCATTCTTCCTCATTGCGAGTACAGGAAGATAATTTTTTTTTAATGAATAGATATTTAAGGGTGAGTCTCGCTTTGACTCCAACTGTTATGTCACGCCGATTTAAATGAATATGCAGATCTGTTGCTTTTTACTCTTTCCGAGATCAGCGATGGAGGTAAACAGTTGACGGGTTCTTGGATTGGATGCACTAGTGTAACCGATGCGTCGTATTATTTAACCTGGTCTCAGAAGTTATTTAACCTGGTCTCAGAGTTATTATGAGGCATTATAAGAAAACCCTTTAAAAGGATATTAGATATACAATACACGTAAAGTGTTGCGTTTAATCGTATACACATGTTGTGATACAGTTGTTTTGTTTCAGGCTGTTAAAGCGCCATGACAGCCGAAAAGACTATTCCAATTATTAATGGGAAAGCAGATGATGGTATGGACCCCGAAGCTTCCAACACCAACCTAGTACGCAGCAATGACAGGAAAGTCAATGAGAGAGGACACTGGAACAGTAAAATAGAGTTTGTGCTGTCTGTCGCTGGAGAGATCATAGGACTTGGCAATGTGTGGAGATTCCCATACCTTTGCTATAAAAACGGAGGCGGTAAGATTTTTTTTTCTTGGTTATAAAACACTGCTTCTTAAGATGATTACATAAATAATGTTTTTTTTTGCATGCATTGCATTGTCAGTAAGTGAGACTTCCGGAAAGGACGTTTAATGTAGATTGTGGCATTCAACAGGTGGAGAAAGTACTGCAGAGTCTCTTTTAATTGCTTTTGAATTTCAGCCTATATGTATTTAAGATTGTTGTGTTTAAGAGCTTCCAGGGTTTACATCTGACACTTCATATCTATCCCTGCATGCCTATTTGTTCCTTGGCATCTGTACAAATTACTGTAATTACCTGTCGTTCTGCATGTCTAAGATACCTCTCTGACATCTTGTGTCAATGGGAAGTAAGACAACATAGCAAACAAACTTCAACTCAAAGCACAGCAAACTGTATGAATGAAGGGAGCTGCAATTTGTCAATACATCAGTATGTGTGTTAAAAATGCTCATTTATGAATATGGAAACAAACTTCTAAATACTGATCTCAGATTCTGTTTGGTACGTGATTTGCTTATTATCGCTATGTGTGATATAATTCTTACATTGTTCTGTGAACAGCAAATGATTAACGAGTACGATTCTTCTGAGTAATTTCAATGGAATCTAAGTTTTTCGGTAATTTATATAACATGACATGACATAACAAGTACCCTGACCTCTTACTATTAAGCCTGCTGTGACAATGTACATGTAAATGGAAGCTAATATCCTCTGGGCCAGGATAATACAAGGTCTTGCAGGTTCTGGGAGTGATAAAACGTGTATTTAGTAAGGACTACCAACATTGAAAAGGAGATCTGGGGAACTGACATTAATGGTTACAGGTATCAAGAATTAACGTGATGTGTGCAGATGGAGGAAGGGAGCAAAGGCATCTCTGAAACGGTTGTCAGTTTGAGTGGAATGAATCTCTTGGGGACTTGAGGACAGCCTCTTCTCTGCAGTGTGAACGTTCCCCCGTTCGGCGGTGATGGAATACAGGGAGACTCTTTCACATTCAAATCGGGATTGTCCTTGATGGTTTAATTGCTTTGCTGCAACCTTCAGCCAACTCTGGCCGACTGAAGATGAACCCTACTAGAGTCGCTTAAGGGGGCCTTGTTTGTGATGTCATGCCTTCTCTTATCACATGATGTAAGCCATGGGAATGGACTTTTGTACCCAATTAACAGATTATTTAATCAAGTGTGTGAACAAAAAATAAAAAATAAAAATGAAACCCGTGGAGACAGATGCCTAGAGCTGGAACAACACTGGATTCTAAGATCTGCCTTTTCTTGCTATGTGCTGCCACTTTCCATAACATTACCAAGACATCCTCCCTCTGTTCACAGGCACTGTTTTGTCAGGTACAAAGCATGGCAAAGTGTGTAGCTAACATTATTTATATGTTGCAGGTGCGTTCTTGGTGCCATATGTCATATTCTTTGTCTGCTGTGGCATCCCAGTGTTCTTCCTGGAGACGGCACTGGGCCAGTTCACTAGTGAAGGGGGAATCACCTGCTGGCGGAAAGTGTGCCCGCTTTTTGAGGGTAATGGGTCAAACTGCGTGGCGAATGCCGCACTGCCGTACACAAATACTTATGACATCACATGAGTATAAAACGCAGTCTTATACTCTGGCTTAAAAACATGCCTCCGTTGTGGAAATTTATGAAATATCGATAATTCAAGTCCATCATTCTAGCAAAATGCTAATTTCAAATGAATGGAAAGAGCTCTATTAATATTAAGGATATCATGAATTGAGATTACATGATAAGCGATCGTGCAAAGGCCTGGGGGGGTGGGGGGAGAGACTATAACAGGCATTTATCTATTTACTTCCTGTAGGAAGCAAACTGTTAACTGTCCCATGGTCAGTTGAGAAGACACATTTGTTTTTCATCATGTTCCTTGGTTACCTGCAGGCATTGGCTATGCTACCCAGGTTATCGAAGCACATCTCAATGTCTATTACATCATCATTCTGGCTTGGGCTATATTTTACTTGTTTAATTGCTTCACGACTGATCTGCCCTGGGCAACATGTGGACATGAGTGGAATACAGGTTAGACTCTCATTAATCAGTTCCTACGTTTGATTTTTGATTTCATGATTCCACCTGTTTTCCTTTTCCAATAACCAAATGCTTTGGTAGTAATTCAGAGTCAAGAGCGTATTAACAGTCATGTTTGGCATTGAAGCCAAAGTGTGCATGGTTATCTTAATAACCTTTTTTAAACACGGCTTCTCTCTGAAAATGAGAATTTTAGGAAAGTGGCACTAGGTTTTTCCAGTATGAATAACAACATTTAGAGCAGGTTCTGATGAACCCAACACTGCTTTTCGTCTCACTTTTAAATAACGTCTTTTTCTTTCTTAGAGAACTGCATAGAATTCCAGAAAGTGAACGGGTCCAACATAACCAACCCCAACGCCACATCCCCAGTGATAGAGTTCTGGGAGTAAGTGCTTTTCATTAATATGCCATTTAATATTGAATATGTTTCCCTTATAATAACACACTCCCATGAAACCATAATAAAAATAATATAGGTATCCAAATATTAACTGGAGTTTTAGTGCTTGCATGTTAGCATCTACCAGTATGAGCTCATTTTCATGGATTTCATGGATGTATCGCTATATTGTCATTGTTAACACTTAGCTACTTTGCAGACTATGCTAGAAGTCTTGCATTTTCAGAACTTTCTTTGCAGTTCTATGCTTGGGTGTGAGATTTAGTCCTGCTACGACCCTTCATAACTCAATGGGCATGCCGTTCATTGGATTTGAACCAGCAACCACAAAGTGTGGTGGAGGTGCATCGTTGGAGGTGGCGGTGGTTTCGCCAGACAAAAAATTGCCGACTGTCGACTGTGACACGGGACTCCCTTCGTTTCGGCGAGCAGGGAGTCGGATAACACCAGCTTTGTTTGCAGAAACAGGCCCTTGTTGTTCCGTCTTTTTTTCCCCCATCAAAGAGCCACCGGAGAAGGATGCCTGTAAACAGCTTCGGAACGGATGTAGATGAACTTCTCCTGTCAGTGCCTGTCTTCAGCAGCCAGTATCTGCTGCCTGGCTGATTTCATGGGCAGAATCCCCCATGAGAAACATCTCTATCAACTTCAGCGGCGGAATCCCAGCGCTCTGACTCGCGATAAAAACACACCGTCTTAGAATGATCTCACGGCATAGGATGCTCAATGTTTTATGAGAATTTGGAAAGAAGCGGAGCACACAGACGAGGTGGCTTGGGCGAGAGAGCTCAGCATAAGGCATGTGCCCAGCAATAAGCTTCTGGTCTCAGATGATCGAAAAATGCGTAACCTTTACTATAATAATTTGTCCTTCCTTTCACACTGATGTTGTCAACATGCCTCAGGAGACTGCTGGCACAGCTAGACATGGTATGGACACAAATTTGGCCCCCGGTCATCTTGTTTGAATTCCTGCACTGTTGCCAGTAGCAGGCGCAGAGGAAGCAGTGAGGCTCTAACTGCGGCAGTTCGCAGTGACCCAAAACATGGCCTTGTTCTTCTTAAAAAAATGGTCATCTACTTGTAACCTCCTCCTATTAAGAAAAGTAGTCTCTTTGTAAGAGGGGGCATCGTTAAATTACTTACGTCATTCTAATATAGTTTGAAAATTATATTAAGCTGACAGATGAAATATATTCTTTGTTAGGCACTGCAAAGTTTGGAACAGATGATCCAAAATATACTATATATTATGTAATATGAGGGAAGTGTATTTTTAAAAGACTGAGTCTACTCTGCCAAACCACTGAAACTGTAGTTTTGCTTCAAAAAATCTAGAACAAACTGAAAAATATTCATCTAGACAAAATTTGCTTGGGATGTGTGGCAGAGCACTGTGGAAAACCAGGATGCTCCTTAGCAACCAACAGCAAAGTCTCTAGATCATAGGAATCAAGCTACTTCGCCAATGTTAAGACGACAATGAAATCCGCTGGATTTTCATATTGTTGTTTGCATCATGCACGTTGAAATATATGCCAGAGAGAATGAATGAGCTGGTAAATAAATGGCTGTTATAACTTGTTGGTCTCACTCTTGGCGTTCTTGGGCTAAGGGGTGCACCGTCAAAGAATAAGCATGCATGAACCTGAAGAGAAAATCACTAACCTTCACATGTAATTGACTTTTCAACTAATCTCGCTGTAGAGCTTCACAAAAATGCACTGTGCTACATCTGTATGCTTTATGGTGCCCAGAATGCTTGTGCTGACTATCCAGATCACTGGAATGACTGGAGTGTGTTGGAGTGTGTAAAAAGTTCATTATATTGTATGACTGACAATAGTTATGTAAGCTATAACCCTGCATTTTCACATATATATGTCATACTGTTTCCTACAACTTCTTGGGTTAATGTGCACCTTGAGTCTTCAAGCCTTCTTGGGGAACGCCCATCTCCTGCACGATCAATCAGTAATACCTGGCCAATTTCGCCCCCTACAGGCGCCGCGTGCTCAGCATCTCCAGCGGAATCGAGCACATTGGGAGCCTGCGATGGGAGCTGGCACTCTGTCTGCTCCTGGCCTGGTTCATATGCTACTTTTGCATCTGGAAGGGGCCCAAATCCACCGGAAAGGTAACTCAAATTTCGCCGGATACCAGCGAGCTCTTTAGTTACCAACAGAACAAAGCAGCAGGGTGAATCAGCAGGGTGCATTTTGGGTCAGTATAAGATGGCATTTATGTCAATCATTCACTGATTCAATTATGTATAATGCTCATTAGTTCGGGTTGTTCAGGTTAGCTTGAATCATCTCCAAATAAATTCTCTGTGGTGATATGTTATGCAATTATGTTACCTTTACTTATATGCTAATGTTTTGCTGTTTTGTTTGTTTTATTTTGGCATGGTGGGTGGCGCTGTGGCCTCACACTCAGACCACCGTGAGCTTGGTTCCTGCTCTTAGCTCTGTGTGTGTACAACCTGCTCTTCCTGTGTTCTGCTGGTCTTTGTGGGCATCTTGGCCTCTTTGCAGTTTATGTGAATCAACACCTCTAAATTGATGTTATAGCGTCGCTATGCTTGTGTCCTTCGATGGACGTGCATCCCATCCAGGATATAGCCAGCCACGGGGTACTGTCCTACTTGGGATTGACTCCAGGCCCACCATGGATGAGCGGTTATGCAAAATGGATGGAAGGTCGGATGTGTCGCTTGCGTGGTTTCTATGGTAGAAGCCTAAGTGCGACCTGCTTCTGAAACAGCATGACAAAGAAACACCCCCTACTTCCTTGACATTGGTTATACCCCAGTAGTTACCCACTCTCTTTGATGGCTTGTTTATACTAATTAACAGCACCGATGCATCGCTAAAGTCCTATCAAACAGTCATTTTCTTTTGCAGATTAGCTTCTCATTCATCTCACAATTGCCGTCATTGACTAATGATTTGCAGTTTAAATGATGCCATAATAATTACTATATCAGCTTGATGCGTGTAACAGATTAGCGGTTATGTTGTCTGGGGTACCATGTATATTCCAGCTCAGTGCTTGTGTATGTTTGTGCTGAAGATGTCTTAAAGATGCAAAAAAGAGTGAAAAAAAAAAATCTACAACCAACCGTTAACCATCAGAGCAGCACCGCTGGCTGCCTACAGCACCCCTCAGCAGAGGTGCGGCCCCCCAGCGTACGCAGCGGTCGGATCTCAGGATAAATCCCTCGTTTCCCCGTTAATATCACCCCACCGTTCCAAAAATCGCTTTTAAAATCCCAAGATCCATAATATGAAAACAAAAGTGTACAGCCTTTCAAGGAATTTCTAATCAGCGGGAGTTTTGGTCAAGTAAAGATGTAACAAGAGTCAGCTTGTAATAGTTAATAAAATCAGCTGTTTTATAGTTCTCACAAAGAATAATAAATGTTGCGGTAGGAAACACTGAAAGAGAAAGATTGGAAATGGCAGACAATAGCATATTGAATATTGACACTAATGTGTTACAGAAAAGTAATATGCCATTTATTCATTCATTCATTCATTGTCACTCATTGATTGATTTATTGATTCATTCATTCATTCATTTATGCTTTTTCCCAGAACCAGTTCTCTAATGGAGGGTCATGCTGGTAATACAAACGACAGTAACAAAGGGACATAAAAACACTTATATCCTCACCCACACAAGGTCTTATTCCACATTGTAGCATTTGTCACAAAAAGGTAATAACCTTTAAGTGAATGTTTGGAATTTTTGGTAGAACTACAAGTAATGGGGGCCCAACCCACTGGACGAACTCATCTCTACACCCACAATAGTGACACACTCAAGAAGAGCATGTCAGTGTTTCCCAGAGATTTTTAAATATATTTTAGAAGCATATTTTTAATTACATTTTGTTACAATTTATTATTTTATCTATCTATTTGTGCAAGGAGGATTTATGTGTTAGAAAATGTAGCTATTGGGCTAACAAAATGCACGATGGGGTTTGTCTGGTAGCATTTGTGGTCAGAGTAAAGGAAAAGCCAACATACTTCTCCATGTATTTTTTAAGCGTATAGAGCCACTCTGAATTTTGCCCGCAGAAGCTCATATTAGAGATCAGAACCAAAACTAATCTGATTACGAACAGCCCCAGATTAGATTAACATTTGCGGCAGGTACATAACGTGCGAATCTGTTTTATTAACAATGGACACACTCTAATCAATAATATTGGATCTCCTTTAGTTTATTGCATAAAAATTCACAAGGGCCTGGCTGGTATGTACTTTGTCCAAGACTCACTTTGCACTTGGTCTCGTTTCCACCATGTCATCAAACTTGTTTGCCAAAAAGTGCACGGGAGTTACACCAAAGAGATCACATCTAGCGTGGTATTCATGTATCTCGATTTAAGCGGTATAGAACATTCATGGTGCTTGAATACCCTTGTTAGCAGGGTATATGATGCTGGTGTGTTATGTATCAATATCCTCAGTTAATATTCAGATCATGTTTTATCCACAGAAAGGAGAACATCTCATGCTTCATATCAACTATAAAGTGTAATTTAGTCATCTACATTCCGACAGCATCGCTGTGTTTTGTTTAGAAGGTCCGTACCGCCATCTGTTCGCTAAGCGTTACGGGTTGAAGCGCAACCACATTTTAAAATCTGAATTGTCATATATGTTTACAAAATAAATTATCAGTACCTCCAAGTGTAATGAAGCAAGAGTTTGATACTTCATTTTAAAATTAATTGCATCATTTAAAAAACAAAAAAACAAAAAAACAAAATGACCTATAATGACAGAGTCGATCAATAGCCAGAAAAAAACGTTACACAGGAAAAACTTTTGCGGCTCATTGAGACAAAACATGTCCAAGGAAAAGCAATTTATTATCCTCATACACAGAGACAAAGAGAGACCCCAGCCTTCCTCTACCTTAGCCTTTTACCCAGAATCCCCCACATTACGAGGGCGTTGGTGCCTTTGCCAACAGCTAAAACTAACTACCCGTCCTCTGGGTGCTCCCCCCCCCCCCCCAAGCCTTTAAACAAGTCTAACAGATTCAATGAGGCATAAAGAAACTGGAAAGAAAGAGAGAGAGATGTTTGAGGAAAAATGAATGGGCTCACATTGTACAGGTCCAGGAAAAAAAAGAGCTGGGCAGAAATGCCTTATATCTCCAGAAGTGGCTTTTGTTTGGGCATGAAGTAACGGGGAAGAATGCTCCTTCAAGGCAGGACTTTAGCAGCCAGTCCAAGATTGATTTCTGTATTCAGTGGAGAAAAGTAGAGCGTTCATGAGAAGCATGCAGAATTCCCCAGCTCCCCTCTCCCCTCTATGAGGAATTATTGCGGCGAGTGGGATTCTTTCTGCTTCTCCTTCTTCTTTTTTTTTTGCACCCCCATACAGATCTGAGCATTCAAGGCCGTCGCTAAGCTGTTTGCCACAGGCCCTTGGTGAAGCAGGGGAGAGCCGGTCTCACATAGCCGTCTCCACATTTATGCAAGCAGTTCTGATCGTTATATTTAGCCCCCGTGGCCAGCTTGGGGGAGTGCGGTGGCTGTCGGAGACCTGTGGAGAGATGGCGCATTGATAACCTGTGACGGTTCATGTAAACACATAGATATAAAGGCTTAGCGCTCGCTGAATAGGGTCTAACCCGCTAACAAGCCGTAGCCTGACAATGTTGAACCTTGCATTGGCTGAAGGGCTCATTCCCCAAAACCAGACGAAAGCCTTCAGTCTTCGCCTCGGCCAGTTATGAAGAGCCGCTCATTGGCAGCCTAGGTGGCTAGCAAACAAGGCAGAGTGATTTCTTTCCCCCTTTTGACAGCCTTCTACCTTTTTTTTTTAACACTCTGACTTTTAATGCTCTGTAATATTATTCACCTTAATGCCTGTGATGCCGATCGTTTGCAAAACCCTTGTTAAAGGCTTTGCGAAAGAGCATTCTGAGCGCAAATCAATTGAATTGAATCGGATAACAGGAGCATATACTACGAATCTAAGGCTGTGTGTGTCTAGAAGCCTTCCGTAAAGCGTTACAGGTGGCATGTCCGTCTGTGTACGGCGTCATGGCTACTGCCCAATGAATTACTCATGGGAATTCTCAGATCCTATAGCATCTTATGCTTTCTGACAGAAAGTACACCATATTCATTCCCGTGACCGGCGATGAACCCAAATGATTAATTGGTGATGCAGGCCTTTTTATTTTTCATTTACATTCTTTAATGTACGCTTTAAAGTACAGTGACATAATACAGGTCTGCCGCAAGGCTGCGGTAATTGGACGGTGCGATGAGGCACATTTTCCCACACCACCAACAGAGCTCAGCCCAGCCAAGGACTGGGAAGGATTCTTTTTGTTTTAACGCCCCGTCTTGTCCTAACATGCTCTTGACTGGCTGCCAAGGGGGAGAAGGACACAGAGCTACTTCCAAGGTGTGAGGAGTAGCGGGGGGGGGGCAGGGGTGGAATCATTCCAGGGATTTGGATGGTGCTATTAAATGCTTAACACAATTCTTAGGCCTCAAGGTGGGACCGGGGGGGCGCTTACCAGTAGCCACCCATAGTTGTGTTGCAGATAATGACATTATCATGTTTGACCACTGTGTACCTCTGCATGGCTTACATGAGAAACTGCCCCACACCCATCAGGGTGATTTTTGGATTTGTGCAGGACGGTCCCTGATCGAGCTGCCCGTGAGCCTCACGCCGACAGGTTGCGCCCTTGAAACTCCTCGGTGGTCTATATTTGTGTTGTATTTTTTTTTTTGCGGGAGACGTGGTGTAGTGTGCTTCCTCCATGAAAACTTCTGGCTCGGGGTTTAATCTTTCACATCCTCTGGAGTTTTAGTCTTTCACTGCTTTCAATTAGGCCGTAGAGAACAGAAGCTGATAAGCTGGCACCAGTGCAGTGCGAGCTTAACCCACTCCAGGCACCAGTGCAGTGCAAGCTTAATCTGCTCCAGGCACCAGTGCAGTGCGAGTTTAACCCGCTCCAGGCACCAGTGCAGTGCGAGCTTAACCCACTCCAGGCACCAGTGCAGCGCGAGCTTAACCCGCTCCAAGCACCAGTGCAGTGCGAGCTTAACCCGCTCCAGGCACCAGGCTAGCGTTTAATTACTCCATTCTAAAAGCCATTTTTCACATTTTTTAAAATGAATTGTATATATGAGCAATGTTGACAAGTATTTTTTCCCAAGTGGAATCAATCAATTTAACTATATTGTTTGATGTGAAGGGCTTGGTGGTGCAGTGGTTAGCACTGTCGCCTCACACCTCTGAGACCCGGGTTCGAATCCCCGCCTGGGTCACATGTGTG
>JAODJX010000129.1:6551713-6577647 GCA_026776945.1 Isichthys henryi | reverse complement strand
TCCGGGATAGGCTCCGGACCCCCCGCGACCCAGTAAGGATAAGCGGTTTGGAAAATGGATGGATGGATGGATGGATGCTTGATGTGAAGTGTAACATTAAGGGATATGATCGTGGTCAAACTAATTTTAAAGCTTGCTGATTTATGGTTTGACAGTATGTTGATTTATATTACATTATAAATTTATTATTTCATTATTTTCATTTCAGTATAAAATTATACAAATGCATGGTTGACGTCAAATAAATCACTAAGTTATGGTCTATTGTTGTTTACCTTGAGAGTTTAAACAGACAATGGAGCAGTGGGATTATGCCTTTGATGATGTAGCTATCATAAGAAATGTTCAAGTGTTTGTGTGCGTGCTGTGTCAGAAACCGGCATTAAATCCAGGATGTCTTGTCTTGTGCCCCGTGCTTCCTGGGTTAAGATCCAGGCCTATGTTGAATGACTTTAGACGCCACTAGTTGCCTTCTGCATGGATGTATGAATTCTGTACAAAATAAAAATTAAATTCTGTACAAAATGTGTTCTTCGCATTAATGCTAATATGCTAATGAATTCTTGCGTTGTGTCTCTAGGTGGTCTACGTCACCGCCACCTTCCCCTATGTCATGCTGCTGATCTTGTTAATTCGAGGGATTACTCTACCTGGAGCCGCAGATGGGATTAAGTTTTACCTGTACCCTGATATGTCTCGGCTGTCCGACCCGCAGGTAGGGTGGGAGTCAAGGACTTCATTGATTTTTCTTACTCAGTGTATTATTATGATCGTTATTGTTATTACATTATTACAGTGCTTAATTTGTGCGGGATTCGGCCGGAATGCATTCCGGGACCTCTCTGTTTTTAACTGTCCGTGTTCCAGCACCTATTTATGCTGTCTCTGTTTAAAAAACAACAATAACATAAACAAAAAAAATAAATTAACTATGTATTTTAATTCACAGACCAATTTTTACGTGATTTCACATCCTTTATTAGTTTAGGTTTATTTTTAAAAATACATTGCATGTGTTCAACACTGTGTTTTTTACACATTCCGGGACCAGCGCCCTCCTCATTGCCCCCCTGTTCGCATCTGCCCCTTGTGATCTGGCACCTTCTTATTTACAAATTAAGCACTGCAGCATTATTATTAGTAACGGTAGTAGCAGTACGAGCAGCAACAGCAACAGCAGTATTAGTATTTCAAGCAACGCCTCTGGGGAGGAAGCAGTTAATCTGCAACCATAACGTATGAAAAATTCATGTTTCATAGGATGTTTCTTACAAACAAAACTCAGCCAGGCTTTAAAAAATTGCATAGCCTGCTGGGCACATCGATGACTTTTTCCACAGGGACTTCGGGTACAAACACAACGATGTGCTCATTTGTAATGAAATGTTTTGTTCTACTAGTGTCAATGTGGTGTCCCGCATTCAAGCGATCTTATCTTGCATGTTTGGCCTAGAGGTCTGGGCACTTTCTCATTTACTGCTCCTTTTCGACACGGAAGTGGGCATTTCGAGGTAGTTTGTTGTTAGAAAGTGCACAGAAGTGTGTAGGAGTTCTGGTGTCAGTATCAAAAAAATCCGTCAAGGGGTAATCCTTGAAAACATCCTTCCTCTCAAGATGGGTTCAGTTCTCCATCTGATTATACAGTATGCATCACTGTACAGAACAGAACGGTTGACCCTATCTCTTGGGTACAGACATCTGAGGTTGCTAGGCAACAGCTCAGTGAATGCTTTTCGTCCCGAAGTCATTTATCTGCGATAGATCTGGATGACTTTTACCATGTGAATCTGAGATCTATAAACCTTGTATTTTCACTCTTTCATTCACAAGTGCAGTGATGTCTCAGAGGCTAAAATGAGTCAAAAGGACTGGTTTGTTGAATTTTACACAAATGATGTAACTCGTATTAGCAAAATGACGGCCTGCTCACTGCAGTTTTGGCACTTCCCCTGTGGGCGACATATAATGAGATTCATCAATGTGGCCAATCTAAATGACACTTAGTAGTGCCATGGTAACCCAGGCAAATGTCACCCCTGTGAGCATCTGTCCATGTGTCCAGTGAATCCCTTTGGACTTTAGCTCTGAGTCTTGAAAATATTGATGCCCAAAGCTTGTTATTCTAATTTGACCAAAAAAAAATATATATATAAAAATTGTTCTGAGTTGGTGGGAATATTGCTGAGTTCATATAGGGTTGTTTTTTTTTTGGAATGTATGAATGTTTATAATTCGGACGTCTTTACAACTATTCCTTCTTACAGTTGGACAGTTTCTGTTGACATGTTGAACAGAACATCAGGTCTTCTCTAGGGAAGATTCTGGTCAGCTTCTAAACTACTACAGCTAGTTTTCACTCTGGAAAAAAATGGTAAATAAAAATAGTCATTACTTAATGATAACTGTTCTTATGGTTCAAACTACAGTAACTGAATTCTACCAGTGTTTTACACATGCATTGTGTTCCAGACAACAAATAAAATTGTTATATTTCTCACAATGGACTAAAAGCTGAGATTCCAATATATACAGCCATGGAAAAAATTAAGAGACCACTCTATTTTTAAAAAATAATCTACATTTTTAGATCCTATTTTAATTGTCATTCTGCTGGCAGAAGGTTACACTGTGATGCAGGCTGCTTAAGAGATTCCAAATTTCTAAGACAGCAGTACAGAAGAACAAGATGAAGCAGGAGACACTGGGAACGACCAGAAACCAGCCAGGTAGAGGGCAGAAGCGACTTTCTAATGCTAGAGATGACTGTTAACTTATCCAACATTGTTTCATGTCAAATGACCTTCATAAGGAATGAGAAACATTAAGTGCAGGTATGACGTACACTGCTAGGACAGTTCAAATCAGGTTCCTAGAAGCAGGACTGAGGTCCCAAATAGTACCAGGCTGCATCAAAAAAATATACAGACGCTGTTCTACTTACGAATGAGATACGTTCCGAACGGCCGTTTGTAGCTTGAAATGTTCGCAAGTTGTTATTCAACATCATTTTAATGGTATACGCAAGTACAAAGAAGTAGGATGCTGGGAGTACGCAGGTTACGCTGCTGCGCGGCGGGAGTAGGGGCCAGAAGTCGTACTAGGCGGAATAGGCGCGCAGAAAGAAAAAAATTATGTTGCTGACAGGAAACGGGAGGCCAAGGAGCACAATTTGGACTTACAGTCCTCTTCGTTCGTATGTCTGAAAGTTCGTAAGTAGGTAATTTCGTAAGTTCGTAATATATATATATATATATATATATATTAGTCACAGTTGCACATCCATAAACTGAGAAATGAGTGAAACTGTGGTCTCTTCATTGTTTCCAGGGCTGTGTATTATACATCTTCTCTTGGGTATTGACAGTGTTACCAAATGATTTCTCCACATATTTGCTCAATGTGTGGTCTGCCAGTAGTCTTGCACTGGGTTCTAGTCGCACCTCTACTCTGTGTGTGTGAAACTTGTATGTTCTCCCCATGTTGTGTGAGTTTCCTCTTTCGGACCACAGACATGCTCTGTGCGTAAATGTGCCATGTAGCAGACTGGCATCCTGCTTAGGGTGTACCCCAACCTACTGCCCATTGCTGGCTGGAATAGGTTCCAGGCCACCCTGTGCTGGAGAAAGACTTATCAGACATGTGGATGGGGAGATAATGACCTCCTCATCAAACATCACGTTTAAAGATAATTGTTCTGTAGTTCAGATCCCGATCCCAAGAGATACGAGGAAGGTGCCAGAGTTCTTGTTTACAACGTGTTGATGTGAACAGAGACGGGAACAGATAAATTTTTGAGACAGCATATCCATGCTTCACCATCTCTGTTCCATCTCCCACGGCACAGAGCTGTAGAGCAGAAGCACCACATTACTCTGGGTCTCTATGGGCTAACGGGGCAGGGGCTTTTCAAGGGCTTTGAAAAGTAGATTGAGAAGCTGGGAGTTTTGGTTTTTTTTTTCTCGTGACATTGCCAGCCTTGTTGTAACAAGCCATTCTTGTTTATGCTGCATTAGCCCATTTGGTGGACGGTAATTGATTTGTTACGGTGCCCTCTACTGAGTGCCTTTCAGAGGTGGGGAGGGGAAAAACTCTTTAATATTCGGCGGTTATCGGAGATGAGTGAAATAATGACAATATGGTAAATAGAAATAACAAGGAATTAAAGTAGGAATTCATAAAAACTGAAAACTACAGCACAGCTAACTCACTCATTTTGAAATTGAACACAACTGATGCACGGATCTCAGATCAGTTTATGGAAAAGGTTTAAATGATTGGAATAATACATGGTTGCATTTTATACCAGGAGAAGCAGGATGCAGCTTATTTATAAATACATCAAACCTGCGAGGTCTCCATAATTTAGCAACCTAATTTTTCAGGAAGCTGTCACACCTTGTGTGTGTTTATGTGCTCCTACACAGCGACTCTTTAATCGGTTTGGACCTTTAATGTGTATTTGCTTATCTGCGAAGCAATATTTTTATCTTGGCGAATTTCCTCAGGGCCCGGTGATGTACGAGTCACCGCCGTGTACACAGAATCGCACTGTAGCTGCACAGCTTAATGTAAACAGGGTGGAAATGAATCTTGTTTGATGCTCAGAGAGATAGCTGTTAGCTAGAAATGTTAATTTAGCCATCAAAGGGACAATGAGGGTTGTTACTTAACAATTACCTGTCACCTGTACATTAATCACAACCATTACATGCTGATGCCATGGCTGGTCTCTCATCTCGGCAGCTTCGCATTTGGCAATATTGAATGTTTATGGAAGAACAAGCAGTGCCCATGTCTAGGGTTTTTCCATGGCTTAAGCCATTGAGTCCAAAGCTGTAGCTAAATTGTTTGACGGGGTCTTATAAGTACCCAGCTCTCCAACTGCGATCTAAGCCGTTTTAGTTAGGAATCCGATATTCTGGGCACGAAAATTAGCCCCACTTCCCTCAAACCCAAACATCAACATACAAACTTAACCGACAACTTGATCCAGACAAATCGTGGGCACCGTGGGAGCTCTAGATGACGTATCCGGATTTAAGAGAATAAGGGGACCAGGGCGATCTTATTGTAGCATCCTGCAGTCTAAACAAGACTAAACACAACCCCCTTCAAATTAGCCACAACATCAACAAGTAATTCCCTGGATGGGAGCCTCCAGACTGGGAGCCAGGAAAAGGCATCAGCGGTAGTCGTGTGTGAGATAAAAAAGGACATAAATGAACATCAGCGCAGAAAAGATGTTCTTGGAGGGAAGCAGGTTTGTGTTGGTTGGGTCAAAGGGGTTTCCCTGGAAACCAGCTGGAAGAAGCAAATACTGCGCACTGTCAATTGTTTCCTCCGTAAAGGAGATTAGTGGCTCAATGGTTATCTGGGTGCATTTTTACAGGGAACCCTTGCATACCCCTTTGGTGAATTTTACCTTCCGCTTTGTCATATAATGGGCCAATTATCGGTCTTTGTCTGACAGTTATTAGTTATGAACATATCAGAAATCACAGTAATTATCTTATTTTATTACAGGGCAAGGGTGAAAAGGCCATCAACAAAAATTTTAAACTGTGAATCCTAAGTTAAAACATACTTCCATACTTACCATTTGCATGGATTATGTGACACTGTTTTAAGATTTATTGGAAAATTGTGCCTTACAAGGTTTGTGCAATGAAAAATACTTTTGTGGTGTGAAATTCAACAAGTGATCATACCCAGAAGCTTAAAAGGAAGTGAGGTCATAGCTTATGGTCACTGTTTGAAAGCATTGTTTTGGTCGAATGACTTTTCCATCTATCCTGCTGTTCCTATTAATGTGTTATTCTGCTGTCATAATATCTGACATAATATCTCTTCTGCTAAACGTCTCCAGTTCCAAGAAATCATTCAATCATTTCACTCGATTCAGGACACTACCAATTGTCTAAGCACATATTCGGTATTTTCAAGGGTTATTTACATGTACATTTCCTGAAAGGTATGGAGGAACTCCAAAGTTATTAAGAACTAAAAAATTATCGAATTATTTAACAATTAAAATGTTAAAAAGTGAGATTAATGACCATTGCCTATTTATGTCCAGTTAAATGGAAAAATCTTGATAAGCCATGTTAGTGAATGACAGACAAGTCCTTTTGCTTACAGTATGTGTATATGTGTTTTATTGAGTACCACTGGACAAATGAATATCATCTTGTCTCACAGGTCTGGGTGGACGCCGGGACCCAGATATTCTTCTCATATGCCATTTGCCTGGGGTGTCTCACGGCCCTGGGGAGTTACAACAGCTACAACAACAACTGCTACAGGTGACACATTTAAACGCACTTCCTTATATGGGCTATATGTAAATTCATGTGCAAATTACCCATGGTGCCTTAACTGGAGCATGGCGAGGTGACGGCGATGTTTCTTTTCAGCTGCTGGGGTTTTCAGGAGATGTTTTTGATGTCTGTAGTCTACATGCACATTAATAACACCATGTATATAAACCTGCCCCCCCCCCCTCCGTTTTACACTTCCCTGTACTTTGCATTTGAAGTATACCGAAAACCTTTGTCACTTATTGTTTGCATGTTGTACCGTGATCCTAGGGGCACGTAATTTCGTGCCAACGTGTATATCTCTATAAGGATGACAGTAAAACCCGCTTAACTTGACCTGACGAAAGGAATGAAATTAACTGGAACACTTGCATTGTTCTCAATGCGAAGTCTAATCAGTCTTTGGCAAACTGATCACACTGAATGCATTCTCACTTCTCAGCAGTTGTTTGTTCCTGTGCGGTAACGCGATGGCATTACGGAGCCTTGGATCCATAGTCTTTGCCTGCTGAAAAATATAAGCGGAGCTACTATGTAATGCTTGAGAGCAGGAACACTGCACTAGTGTAACAGGCTTCTAAACACATGAGGCCTTATTTCAATGATATATAACAACACATGGTTTTTTTTTTTTATATGTCCACTACAATCAGTGTTATTTCTTGTATGATTATGACTACATTTATATAAAAAACCTCACAACATGTAATGTACTCAAGGGAAAAGCCTATAGGAAAAAGATAGAACCTTTACATGTACTTAACATTTTACATTTTACCATACATACAGTATGGTTTTAGCAGGAAACACAAGTTTATTCTTTGTTGTTTCTTAATAAAAATGTATATTACTTTTACATTACTCATATGAAAGACATGCATGATCTCCCCACATTCAACTGGTTTAATTAAACTGTTATGTTCCCAGAACACAAAGTGAATGTATCAAGTGAAAAGGATGTTTCCTTTTCAAAATATTCATTCTAATTGTGTGGAAACATTGTCCATGATTGAGTTAAGTTCATTCAAAACTAATGCGTGAAAACTAATACTGACAAAACATTCATTTCATATGCAGATAAATATGAATAATCATTAATGAGTCATATATTATTTTTAAAAAACCTTTACATATGAGCATCTTTCTGCATGCTCCTGGTGTCCATTAGCCAAGTCGCAATGGAACTTCAATTGTACATTGTTGCTTGAAAGAGTGTAGGAGTTACCTTATGGAATCACAAGCAACAATAATATCGTTCTATTGATTTTGCTCTGGAACAGCTAAACATTATAGGTTTCACATTTAGAGGATTGTTAAGACTTGCAACTGACAGCAATTTTTAGCAGCGAGTAACTTTGACTGCTTTGACCTTCATGGGCCTTGTGATAACTAAATAAGTGCAAGGTTTACTCTATTAAATACCCATTAAATATTGATTATCCATGGAGTAAACCTCAGCTAAGTAACATGTGGTCAACTAATGAGTAAAAAGGATGTGTGACTACATTATCCTTGAAATTCGCTACGCAGTTGTTAATATAATAGGTTAGTATATAAACGTGGAAACTGTATCACAATGCATACATCAGGGGTGTGTTTGTTTTCTATTTTATCCTTTTATTGTTTGACGTATGTTGGTTGGCACAATTAGGCGATTGACAGAATTTTCACAGCATTTCTTAAGCTCAGCTGTCATTGATAAAATGAGAAGCTCACCCAGATTAATGGGGGATGGAGGCATGGCGGGACGACCCGAATGGCCCGCTCATGACGTTAACACCTGGGTGTCCATTACAGGGACTGTGTCATGCTATGCTGCCTGAACAGCGGCACCAGCTTTGTTGCCGGTTTCGCCATTTTCTCTGTGCTGGGATTCATGGCGTACGAGCAGAATGTACCGATCGAGGCTGTGGCCGAGTCAGGTAGGTGCCGACCTTTATGCCCCAGAGTTTCTCAGCCCAGTCCTCAAGCACCACCAGACAGGAGCATCGGAAACAGAGGGGACGAGGGGATGCGTCCCTCCCCCAAATATTAGCAAATCTCGCCCCCCCTTCCCAAAAAAGTGAACATTAACAGATATCTCTTTAGGGTTGATCGATATTGCAATATGATTGGGTTTTGAGATCGCAGATCGCCTTTTGCTATTTAACACGTTTCTGTCATGATCAGATAAATTACGAATGTGCTTCTTATCTTTCACTGTGAATCCTTGTCTTTCTAAGGCCAATTCGAGTACAAAGATCAAACATATACCTAACGAAGATTGTAGTCATATATCAGATGAAATCATTTTATCATATGGACCAGTTCAGTTTTTTTATTTTTACAAATTTTTAATTGTGAAACTGGATTTGAAACAGTGTTGTTAATTAAAAAATGAAGTGATCATCCTTCCATGGTGCCACTATTACACGTATGTCCATTGCGATGTCACAATATACACCCCCACCCCAGCAAATTCCTTCCTCCCCCAGTGTAAGATTTCTTTCGATACCACTGCAGATGGTGAAGTATTGTCATTGTTGAGACATCAAAGCACACAGTGCCCAACAACAAAATGTGTCCTCTGCATTTAACCCATATATTACATCGTGACAGAGCAGGGGGGCAGCTAATTCAGCGCCTGGGGTGCAATGCTTGGGGGGCGGTACCTTCCTCAGTGGTACCTCAGTGGTACCTTGCTGGTCAGTGATTCAAACCAGCATCCTTCAATCACAAGCATACTTCCCTAACCATTAGGCCACCACCGCCTACATTATCGCTCCACCTTAGTTCTCAGCATTCATGGGTTAGCAGTGATCTTGATTAGCTTGGTTCAGGTGTGCTGGTATGTGGGAAACAGCAATAATGTTTACAGCCTGGGTCCCAGAGGGATGGGTTGAGAATCTCTGCTCTACTCGACATAAGGATGTCTAATTAATCTAATAAGGCATCATTCCGTGTTTCTTGTCTGCGCTGACTCCGAAGACCCTGAGAGCGTCTCTAAGTGATGCGTCACCTGTTTTAGTTCTTGTTCGGTAATTTTCGCCTATTCATCTCATTTTTCTCTACAGGCATCACTTTCAATAGCAGCGTTTCTTCTGTTTAATACACTAATTGTCAGTCGTGTCACAATGTTTGCAGTTTCAACTATAAAGGTTACCCATATTGTCTGTTATATACCCACTTGCCTTTTCCAGAGGGCTGAAGGTGAGCGATCTGCCTGTTACCATAGCAACCAGCAACGAGCTTGATTTTTTTATTTATTTTCCCCCCCACCGTGTTCCCAGACAGGTCTGTCGGTTTCATACAGGCACCGATCTCTTTGTTCTTGTCGAAGGAGCATGTGCGTCTTCTCGTTTCGCATGCAGCTGATATCTAAGGACCATACTACCTGTTTTATTTAAAGCTGTCAGAGTGTGTCCTTCGTACTGAGACAACCGTGCTCTTGACTTTGGACTAGGAACTGTAGGCTTTCTGAGAAACTGCACTCATCTTAAAATGCAGGTGCCCCTGCTTGACGCAATGTGGTAAATGTGTCTTGCAGGACCCGGCCTGGCCTTCATCGCGTACCCCAAGGCAGTAACCATGATGCCTCTCTCTCCCCTGTGGGCTTGTCTGTTCTTCATGATGCTCATCTTCTTAGGTCTGGACAGCCAGGTAATGAAAAACCTGCAGCGGATGAATAACAGTGAAACAGCAAATAAATGTATTACAAATAGCAGCGTTTCGGGACATTTTGATCACATGGTATCTGTGTGGGATTTCCCACGAGGGACGTCCAGAAGTCCCAAAGCAACACCCACACATAAGGCATTGAGGAAAATGTGCATTTATCATATACAGTTATTGCAGCCAGAATTCCTCATAGCACCGACATACAAGATTTTAACTTGAGTACCATAATGAAGTACTTAAAGTACCATAATGAAGTACTTAGAGTACCATAATGAAGTACTTAAAGAAGAAGATAAGAAAAACATTTTAATATCATCAGAGAAACCAGAAAATTAGTGTCTGCAAACTCAAAAAAAGCATATTAATTTGGTGTAAAATTAGCACTCAAAGTGACCAAGGATTAAACCTAGTGACACTTGCAATATATAAAACGGCAGTCAAACAAACTGCGAGCAATCCGCTTATAGTGACTCGACGGGCCGCCACCGACGATATACTGCATGTGGGGTGCTTTGAAATCTCAGTCAGGAAGAAAAGTCAAGCTTTCAGATGCCAAGGATATCTTGTTCTGTGCAAAAACGGACACATTAGCCATGTTCAGCCCGCCTACTCTTAGGCAAGTCTGACAGTATGAAAGGAGAAGAATTAGCTGTAATGGGAGGAAACACGTTTTGAAGGAATTGCAACTGTTCAAGAGAATACTAACAAAAAAACCCCATCAAATATGTTAAGCTAATAAAATGAATGATACTATAAAGCCAGTTACCATCCAGTAACATTCACTGGTGTAATATCCTATGTGGGCCCTGTACTGTGTACTGCAGACACTGGGTGTGTTCGTTTAAAAAAAACTTTTTCATTTAAAATGTAAAGCCTGTTGATTACCAGTCAGGTATTTCAACCATATGTAATCACTGACTGAGTTTCTTAAAACATACAGTACTTTGGATTTATTCAAGTTGTTGGAACGTGCATTTGCACATAAATTTGCTAATAATATGTGTATATTTAATTAAAACTGGTTTGTAAGAAGACAAATCAGTCAGCCTGGTTATTAGGGTGCAAGAAATGGATAGCATGTTCAGTAAAACATTGTTTTGCCATACATATATATATATATATATATATATACATAATTCTGAGCCTCAGATTAATAACATATCATTATCAAATATCCCACAACTTTAAAATTATCACCACTACAGTATAATGTATGTGTGTCCGATTTCCATACAAAATGATCAATCACACCAGTAAGAACCCAGTTTAGCTTAGTCCTACCTACTCACATCATAGTGAAGGTATAAATGCCTAACATAAAACATTAAAATGTGTAATTATGCCTTTTCTGTATTTGTTTTACACAGTTTGTCTGTGTAGAAAGCTTGGTGACCGCCATAGTGGACATGTACCCTCAGATCTTCAGGAGAGGGTACAGGCGAGAGCTTCTCATCCTTTGCATGTCAATAATCTCCTATTTCCTCGGCCTGATTATGCTGACGGAGGTAAGAATTCCATTTCCCTGATTAGAAATTAACATATGCGCACATATGATCGAAAGACGTCTGACATAAATTACAGGTATACCTGATCATTTCTTGTGATGCCTGTGCCTACCACAGAGGTCACAGAGGTCAAGTCCTCTGTGTATTTCCTGCAACTCCAATAACCACAATCCATTGGTGGGCACACCTAAGAAGGGCTGAAACTTTCTACCTCAGTATTTAAAAAATCCTGGCTACGGTCCTATTTCTTGTGTTATTTAATTAATTAAATGCCAATTCGTTCATGCAACTGAAAGATAAAACCAAAATGGCTACCGTAGACAATCCATTTAGATGTTAGTTTTTTATGAAACGATCAGGTCCACGTGCTGATGATAAAATCACTTGTTACCACTTGCTCCTGCTAACTAAATCTACAGAATTTTGTCAGAATTACCCTCAAAAATATACATAATGTGATGCTTGTAAGGCGTTAATTTCCACGCTGTGGTCTACAGAAGATGCTATGCTCAGTGCTGAACACAAGAGGGCACTCATAACAATGGTTATCATTGCCAACATGAAAAGCAGCTTTCATGCCTCAAGTATGGAGGCTCGCTTTCCGAACACCTCTCGCTGATCGTCAGCATATTCCAAGATAGATTTTCTTCTCTGTTTAATTTGGAGATGTCTAAGCAAGGCCCTGGGGATTTAGTCTGGCTCGGTTTATATGTAAGCAGTGCCAGTAGGGGTTCACTGCGGACTTATAGACTTTGCAGTTATATGTGAACACGCTGGCAAACTAATGAATTATGTGAGTACAGCAGGTGAAATCTGGGTGAAGAATTGCATAAGCTTCCTCAAGGTATAAATAAGTTATTCTTACGAATGCCTAGCGAAGCAGATGTTATGCTTGTCATTGTCCATACAAGATCTAAATTAAGTCTACAAGACCTAGACTGAATACCTCATATACTCTAGATGTTTCACCACATTATGTGATGTTTGCACAAATCGGGTGCCTTCTTGGAAAAACTTTGACTGAGTTGGCTTTTGTTACAGCTATCTAAAATGCCACGTGAAGGATTGACTACACATTAAACCGGTTCCCCTTTTTATAAATTTTATTTCTTGCCAAATTATCACCTTATTTCTAGTACTCTGCCATTTGACATCAGACTCGGCCGTCCAAAAATCACTTCCGTGTATGCCAGGAAGCAAAGTGCACTGCGTTAGGCCCCCTCGAGTGGAAACCACAGCCGCTGGAAGGACACTTGAGTAGTAGCCATTTGTGATGCACTGGCTGACTGAAATCCTGCCCTCCCCATGCAGAACAATGTCTATTTATTCTGCTGCTGTGGGACTTCCCAACTGACACAATTCACATGCCGAAATCATCCCTGCTGTTACTATCCAGCCTAAGCGTGATTTGGCTGTACTAACCAGGCTGCATTCGAGAAGAGCCCAGCATTCTCCTTTTAACATAGCAGTGTTAAGAAAGAGCTCCATCCAGGTTTTATTACCAAGATGTTCTTATTATGGTATGTTAGACTGCAAAATGATCCCCAAGGCAACATATTAGGGGTGGTGTTGTTGGAGTGTAAAGAATGGTATTAGCATGAAAATGGTTTGAACGAGAGTAATAAAAAAAGCTTTTTTTTTCTCAGAACAACCTTATTATGTCAATGCTTCTCATAATGCTTGCGAATACAGATAATAAGCAGTTTACTGTAGATACAGGATATGGTTTATGCACATATGTGGAGTGCATTCTGTCTTCAGTTGTTCCACAGTGCCCCTAGTGGCACGATTTAGTATAGACAATTCAGTAACATAAAACATTCTGAGTGAGTAACATATTAAATTTTAACTCAAACGTACCCTTTTCATAGGTGTCAAGGTTTCCGAAATTTCCTTCCAGACTGATTATTTAATCTCAAAAGTATATGTATTGGTCAACCAACAATAGTGCAACTGCAAAAAATCAGATAATTTCTTAGGGAATGATGGATTTTATTTGTATGGAGACTCATATGCAAATTACTTTATGATGTTGCATGGACTACATAGTGACCCAGCTTCTGCAGATTAACAGGTATAAAACAGATCCAGATCCAGGTATAAAACAGATCCAGGTATAAAGCAGATCCAGGTATAAAACATCCAGATCCCGGTATAAAACAGATCCAGGTATAAAACAGATCCAGATCCAGGTATAAAACAGATCCAGAATTCTCATGCCTGCCTAATATACCAATATGGATCGTTCCATATTTCAGTCCTTTGCTGATGTTGTCAGCTGATCATACTGTTTACTTTGTCTCCATCCTCAGGGTGGGATGTATGTGTTCCAGCTGTTTGATTCCTATGCAGCCAGTGGGATGTGTTTGCTGTTTGTTGCCATCTTTGAGTCCATATGCATTGGCTGGGTATATGGTAAGTAACACGTAGTTTTGAATTTCATTCTACGCATTTTACACTGTATGTTTACTCTGAAACATACCTTAAGATTTATATAATGGTCATATCCTAATGAACATCACAAACAGAATGAAATTTTTCGAGGACCATTGCTGTTCTTACTGTGCCCTCTGCTGGAGAGACACCCCAATTACATATTGCTTTTCATAAAAGGATGTAAAAGCCTTTTCCAGTGCGTTAAAAATAGAAATCATTGAAACACCGAAATTGTGTGAAGCAAAGTGTCAGTCATGTGTAACAGTTGAGTGGATTTGTTCTCCTGTTTGCAGTGTGTTTACAAGTTTTGAGGCACTGCTGAAAGTGGATGTATGGGTTCATTGCAGGTAGTGACAAATTCTACACTAATATCGAAGACATGATTGGCCACAAGCCAGTCTTCTTCATCAAGTGGTGCTGGATGATCCTGACCCCAGGCATCTGTGCTGTGAGTCCCATGCATTACGTTTAACAATAATAATGCAAGGCCTGTGTGTTATTGAATGCAGAATTCCTGTGAATTTCTGCTGATCAAAGATGCTCGCCTTTAACAAAATTCTGTAAGATATTCCATGGATAATTCCAATTACCCATAAAGTGCTGCTTAGCCTGAGCAGGGTTGTGGGGGAGGGGAGGGGAGCTGGAGCCCATCCCAGGCAGTATAAAGCACAAATCTGGGATGCACTTTGGCAGAGGTTTACATTTCAGATCCAGAAAGTAAAAATTCAGATTTTGTTTCAGCTACTATGTGATTGTGACTCAACTTGTGTGACTCAACTGGATGGTTGCGAGAAAATCTTGGTCTGAGTTTTTACTTTCTGGACCTGAAATGTTCATCTCTGCACCTTGGACAGGATTGTAGCTCATCACAGGATACATGCTTACAGCTGGGAACAGGGCATGGCTCAGTGGGTTAGGCCTCTGCGCCTCTTACTGGAAGATTGTTGGTTCAGACCTTGGAAGTCACATCCCGATGGGTAATTGAGTGAGACCCTTAACCCCCTGCAATGCTCTAGGGGTGCTGGGAAAATGCCTGACCTGAGCCCAAGCTTTGCTCTCATCTGTGTGAGTGCATTTAGGTCTTAAAGGGCAGCCAGAGAGGATATGTGAATAGAAGTGTTTTACGCTACCTTTACTCATATTTGTTCAAATAGTGCCATAAGTTTCATTTGAATCATGCACCCCCTATGGGCAATTTGAGACACCATTTCATCTAATTGTAAGCATTTGGACTGATTGTGGGAGTTCTACAAAAATGTTCTGATTGCAGAACAAAAAATTATTGGTTCTGAGAGATAACCAATCAGATTGAAGAGGAAGTGGGTCCAAACAACCTCCTTTACAGTCTGATTGGTTCACTCTCTGAACCAATCATGTATCATTCTGCCCTCAGAACACATTCTTATTTGTGTAAGTAAAACTCCCATGAGTGTTTGGACTGTGGCAGGAAACTGTAGTTACAGCTGTGGAAAAAAATGAGACCACTGTATATTTTTTAACAAATCTGCATTTTTAAATCCTGGTTTAATCGTGGTTCTGCTGGCAGAAGCTACACTGAGCAGCAGGTTGCTTCCAGGTTCAAAATTTGCAAGACAGCAGCAGACAAGAATATGATGAAGCAGGAGACACTGGGAACGACCAGAAACCAGCCAGCTAAGAGGCAGAAGTCACTTTCTAATGGCAGAGATGAGAGTTAACTTATCCGACAGTTTCTCATGATTGGTAGAATGACATCAAGTGACCTTCAAAAGGAATGGGAAACATTAAGTGCAGGTGTGAAGTGCACGGCTATATCAGGTACCTAAAAGGAGGACTGAAGTCCCATAAAGGAAGAATATAAGAATCACTTCATTAATGAGAAACAGAGAAGAACCAGGCTGCAGTTTGCAAAAATATATATATTGTTCACAGACGCCTTCCCATAAATTGAGAAATGAGCGAAACAAAAAATTGTTAATGTTTTCTGTGGCTGTATGTGACTTGGGGGGTGAATACAGAGTGAAAATGGGATTCGAGCCCCCTATGCTAAAGATGTGGGGCCACCCTCTGATCTGCCATGCCCCCCCCCCCATCATAATGTCATGTCAAATCTGTCCTGACTCAGGTCCTGCCAGAATCTCCTTTTCCGAGGTACCCTCAGCAGATTGCATTTGTGTCATACTTATATTGATTCTTTTATCTTTCTAGGGGATCTTCCTGTTCTTCTTGATCAAGTACAAGCCCCTGAAGTACAACAACGTATACACCTACCCAGACTGGGGCTATGGTATAGGCTGGATGATGGCGCTCTCCTCCATGGTCTGCATTCCCCTTTGGGCCACCGTTAAGATCTGGAAAACAGAAGGAACCTTTAAAGAGGTAAAATGGGAATCGTCCTCCAGTGTTAAATAAGCATTTGGTCTTATTCTGTATTGCAAATTAGTCTCATTCATTCTAACTAAAGGCTGGATGCTAGTCCATCACAAGTCATCCACAATTGTAAGATACAGAACACCAAGCTACATGTTTTTGGAATGCCAGAAGTACCAGGGTATGTGAGGAAAACCACATGACATGGGGAGAACATGCAGTCTCTCTCTCTCTCTCTCACACACACACACACACACACACACAAAGGTTTGTCATTCTATCTTTGTGGGGACTCTCCATTCATTTATGTGGGGAAAACTCTTATCCCAACACGGCGACTTTAACCCCTTGTTTTTTGATTGCATTCAGAAATTTTTGTGGGGACCTGAAAATTGGTCCATGCAATGTCAAGATAACAGGTTTTAACCGTGGGGTACATTTGGTTCTCTCATTTCAATGTAATATAAACATAACACACACACACACACACAGGTTTAGTAAAAAAGAAATAGCATTATCATTGCACATGAATTCTTTTGATATTTCATTTTATGCATTCGTTGCAAGAAATTCGGTGATGTTATGAGTTATGAAGAGAATGTGACCTTTTGAAAAATGCTGTGAGCAGTTAAAAGTTTTTATGGTATGTTCAGTACTGGAAATCTGGAAATCTCCGTCTGGGACACTGTTCAGAAGATCCTGATGTGCCTCTTAAATAAGGTCTTTCGTATTTCTATGGTGAAAAGGTTCGACTGGGAAAGGCAGCGGAACTCAGCTGAGCTGCTGCCGCACTGTGGGCTTTTTAGCACATAATATATGTTTTGTAATTACTCAGCTGCTGTGGCTTCTGCCGTGGCAAGACGTTATGCAATCTGTGAATATATCTCTGGAACTGTAATTTATATAGGTTGATTTTGGGTTGGTAATCTCTGCTCTCAGGGGAACTGGGAAGTGTCCTAAACAGCAGAGGAGGCAGGAGGTTTGCTAACCGAATGTATCGAATGTATTTGTCGGAATGCGGTGTCCTCTGAGATTATTTGACTTGTGACAAGGTCAGCTGCGAGAATGCTGTTTATTCTTTATTGATTATTTTCTGTTTACTGTTAATACAATGATTTAAATCGCTTTTAATTACACTATTTTTCTGCGTGGTTTACTGTAGAGGAATCTGGGCACAAATGATATAGCGGTTGTCATAGTCTTCTAACTAGATATTTAACTGAAGTAAAGCATCTTGATTTGTCGTCTAGCTAAGCAACGTTGAGCCTTGTTAGTACTGGAATGGAATACCTGAGAATACCTGTCATGACCGCTCGTCCGCTCCTCGTGTGTCGTAAGCTTTTTTTGCTGTGAAGGGTTGGTTCTCCATCCTGAGATATGCTCCAGACCCCAGGGACATTGCATTAGGACGAGCAATTATAGAAAACGGATGGATGGATGGATGGATTTGCTGTGTTGGTTGCAGACAAAGCCGCTTGCCCATTTCCCCAGCTTCTGTGCAGTGATACGCGTTTGAACTCTTTCCCCCGGCAGAGAATTAAGAAGCTGACCACACCCTCCCCAGACTTGAAGATGAGGGGTAAGCTGGGAGGCAGTCTGAGTCCGTACGCCGTCAATGACTGTGACGCCAAACTGAAGGGCGACGGAAACATCGCCACCATCACAGAAAAGGAGACACACTTCTGAGCGGCCATGAGCGAACCTTAGTCGCGCCGTGCCACACCATGCCACGTCACACCATGCCGCGTCACACCATGCCACGGAAGTGACCGCAACCATCGAGGACATTGGCGAAAAACAAGCGACAGTAGGAACAAATTCCATTGTGTGTTCTTACTCTGTAAAGAAGCAGAAAAGGTCATAATTATAGAGGCTCGCTTATTTTGCACAAACTTCATTAACCGGTTCATTTTAGGTCAACATTACGTAATAAATAAAATCTACTCTCTTAATGTTACAATTATATAAAAATATAAACTGCTCAGACCTGATAGTATTTAGTCAAACTTTGTGACAGTAGTAAATGTTTACTGTTAGGAGGACGCCGATGTATAATGTGCTGTGAAACTTCCATACTTGGACTTTGTTTTGGCAAAGTGATGTACAGTATAGGTGTGTTTCTAATGTCTAGGTTAACTTGGACCATCCCAAATTGTAATGTATGTATACGTGTTGAGCGAGCTTCCCATCCTTGCTGTTATCGAGTGGGAGGGCTCTTCACTCTGGCACCGGTCATAATAATCACATGTAATGTAAGGAATGGGGCTCGGAGACCCAGAGTGGGTGGGGTTAATCTGTAGTATCACCCTGTCAGTCACTGCCTGGTCTTAAGCCAGTGCGTTAAAGCCAGTGGAATGTTGGTTAAATTACTTGTGTCTGATAAGACATGATACCCCGCTCATCGTGGATTTCAAAGCCCGATTTTGTCAATCAGAAGATCCCACTTCCCACACTTCCTGTTCCTACTTTGAGTCACTTTGCAACTCGCGGGGCGAGTTTACGACAGTATTATTTTTTCCTAGGTTTTCTTTTTTTTTTCCAAAGGCATAGAATTCTGTTATTTCACAGTGATTAAACTGAGTTTAATCAAGTGTGACAGAAAGAGGACAGAGGTGGGGGGGAGGGATTTATCGTTACGTTATCTGCTGTAGCTGTGAATCAAAATACAGTCCTGCACATGTCTAAAATCCACGTGCTTCTATCACCCAGCCACCCCACCCGTACACTGTCAATGTTTAACATGGATTTTACATTGTAGTAGTTTTACATACGTACGGACCTGTGCACCTAGAGGGCAGCATTCGCTTGACACTAGGTTGGTGGGCCTCAGCGGGTTTAACGGTGGCTGTTTGCGGGCCCTAGCTTCGTGGTCATGGCTTTCAGCTCAGAAGCCAGACCGAGGCTGGCTGCATCTCGAAGCTCTCTAACTCTCCACCCACATCCTGTCTGTGCGCTGCTGTTATTGCTGCTGCTAAACGGTCATGAACCTGTGGACTCTGTACACATGCATGCTCCTTTGGTGTGGTCTATCCCATCATGCATCACTACTCAAGTTTGTGATAGTTAAACGTGCACATTTAACTGACAATTAACATTTTTGATAGATGTATATTTTTCAATCTTGTTAGTCTGTGTACTATTTCTTGAGAAAACATGTAAAAGATAATCCACATTTCTGTGAAGACTTTTGCTATGTTGTACAACAATTTGTCATTTTGAAGTTTTAGCAGTATAATGAAAATGTTGTAAGTACTGTTTTACACAGATTTTGGTATTCACAGGGCACAAGATTTTATTGTCTGTTTACTCATTTTTGAAAATAAATATTAAAAAGGATGTTAGTACCCAGTTGCTCATTTTTACTTACCTAAAAACAGAGAGAGAAAAACAAGAATGAAAGACTGGTGAGTGACAGGAAATAACTATATATGTTGACTCAGATTTTGAAAATTATAGGTTTTTTTTGTGCCCAAGGGCAAATTTTCACAAATATAGACAGGAAAACAGAATAAATGTGATTTGCGGTTTGATCAACAGTGCCAATACTTCAGGGCAGGAGACCCTTCAGAAGAGCTTGTCGGAATTTTTGCCAGTGAAGGTCTTTAGCCTGCAGTCAGTAGGAAAGGCATGGCTGATTTGTCGTGTCACATTTAAATGTGGATGAGCGGTGCCCTGAGGAGCAGCTAATACCGCCACGCCACCCAGAATCCCGACATCGCCCAAAGATGATGACAACCTAGATACAATGTGATGGTTTCATAATCTTCAGAACCTAAAAACGGAAACTGCAGTATATGCAGTGCATTCTGAAACTGTACAGAAATACACACAGTAAAGTCTGTAGAATTTGCCTATGCATATACCCTATCTATTCTGTATTTTGATTTAAAATAATAACATTACAAGTGGACTTATGACTGACATTTGTCTATTGTGACGTATTTCTGATGTAATTAGGGTGCAAAATGGCATAGTTCATTGACTGATAATAATGCCCCCCTACCTGCCCCTTTTAGCGAGTAACCATATACAGTATGCCGCATGCCTACCAGCATTCCTGTTAGGCTTTATTGCTCTTTACTAGTCTTTTTTTTTCACAAGTTGTCGGCAGCACACTTTGAGCATGAGAAAGAGAACAGAAGTACAGTATGCGCTGGTATTATTGTACAAGGCAATCAAAGCGCCGGAGCCGCCTCCTCTCCGCTCCATCGGAAAGGCGGGGGGCTCTAATGGCATGCAAATGACGGCTAGCGGAGCCGATAAGCGGTTCACGGAAGCGGAGACGCTCCGCATCGGCACCACCGGGTTCACGGACTCAAAATTGCTTTGAGAGTATGATTGCTCTCTGGGCCGAGCTAAGACCAAAGAGGACGGGGGAAGTGGAAGAAATGCAGTCCGAGAATACAGTTTGATAAGAAAATCCTATTTATAGACGTGGGCTGGAGGAAGATGATTTAAACTCAGATAGGCATCTTGAAAAGCATAGCATCTCTAGAGCGGGCTGTAGGCTCTGCGATGTCACGTGACCGCCAGCCGAAAGACACGTGACACAACAGCCGCTCTTTTGTAGTCATTTGTTTCATCACGTACTAATACTGTTAAGAAGAGAGATATATGGTTCTATTTTTAATAAAAATGTTTTCAATATTTTTTTTCATTTATTTATTTGCATTGCAATTACGTTTAAATGAAATAACCATGGAAAACACAACATGCTCTAGATGAAACTGCGAGTACCCTTTCTCTAACCATTTTGTTTCCCGTTATTCGCTTTATTTGATTTAATACCGTTGTTTGTTCCCTTCATCTAAAAAGCAATTCTTGCTACTCCTTACTTTTTTTGTAATTTTCAGAAAAACATCGTACGATACTTTTTAGAAAGCATTCTTTGCTTTTATTATGATTTTCATTATGAATAATTCCTCACCATAACTTCTTATTGAATCAAAATTGTCCTTGTTGTGGTCTACTTTTGTAAAATATTGTACTGTATATTCGTTCAAAGTGAATAGATGGTGAGTGATAGAGGCTCAGTTATAATGGAAATTATGCTTGACTGAATTCCTTAGTTTAAATCAATATGTCCCGATGTCCAAAACAAAACCAATATAGAATTGATTCAGGCTGCATACTACGAATGAAGCATATTGATTACTTTATAGTTGAATGGTAGGTTTTAAAATAGACTGGCTTTCATTGATGGACAGCAAAAGGTCATGTCATTTAATTACAGTTTTAGGGTACCTGGCTGCAACCTCACATGCCACAATGTAACAATTGCACTTGATTTGTTGGATTCGAGAGATTTTTAAAGCATCAATATTTGTCATATATATTATATTTTATTTAGAATAGATCATTCTGCTCAAACGCAGTGTCTAGAAACGCACTGCTTTTAAGAATTAATTGGTCAGTATTTAGAAATTCGTATGGGACTCCTATCAGTATTCTGCCTTAGTAATATTTAGAAATATTTTCCGAATTCCACTGAGCCTACTAATAATACCGGCGCTTTGATTGCCTTGTATAATAATACCATATATATATATGACCCGCTGGCCAGTCTTGAATCCCTAAATTGGTCAAATAACATGGTTTGCTTTGTGACAAAGAAAATTATAAATAAAAGACTCTCTAATTTGGCTCATTGAAGTGCTGAATATTTTATATTTGGATTCCAAATTGAAGCTTCCAAGACTGTGCCCACTGATCAAACCACCATTGCAAATGGATTTTGTAATTGGTATTATATACTGTAGAAGCAGGGAAAAACATAAGTAGCTGCTGTAAAATCAGACTCGTTTGCACAATACCCAGTGTCTTACTGCATCTCTAGGGGGCACCAAAATCAAAAAATGAAATTATTGTTTGAAGTGATCGGCCTGCCTTCATCTGCAAGTAGTATCATTAAAACAGCACATATGATACGTTATGTGGAGCAAATTTAAAAAATTTTCTATTACATAATTTTCTAATGAAACAGTACTCTTGAAAGTATGTACACCATACATATATTTTAAAAGATCCAAAAAATAAATAACGTCTAACCATTTGAATAGGTTGCTATAGAAACTCCAGTCTCTTGTTTTATGTGGAATCTGCTGGTGGAAGTGTGTGTGTGCCCTGCGATGGGCTGGCCTGGGGTGTTTCCCCCTTGCGGCCATAGCTTCTGGTTATGGCTCTAGTCCCATTTTACTCTACATGGGTATAGAAATAGGTGAATATAAGTATTCTCACCAGGTTAAGGAATAAAAATCCCTCTTACTTTGTATTCTTCCCCTCAACTCAAAAATTTTGGTAGTGAACAGGTTTAATAAAAAATATTGGCTGGATAATACTTTGAAGACACTAGACAAGTGTATTATTCAATCTACAGTTGTAATAAAAAGTTTGTTTGAACAATCGGTTTCTACTTGAATGGCTTCACAGCAACAATTTAAATTGCCATATGTTTATTGGACAAATGATTTAAACAATTACGGTATTAGATAAAGTGACATTTTGGAGGAAGACCTTTTGAAAAGTTGATAATTGTATTGTTCTAATCAATTCAGGTATGGTTGTATCTGTCCTCAAACAAGTGACAGGAGATGTAGGGTGACAGCTAAGGATCTGCAAACATCTCTCTCACTTGACAATGTCTGATGTCTTGAGTAATAAAAAAAAAAACAATAAATAAGTATGGAGTTTGTGGTTACCTTGGAGGGAACTGCTGTTCTTCAAAAATCATCTCATCTCAAGTTCACTAAAGAGTCCCCCAGCAGTATTGGAACAATGTTTTATCTACAAATTAAACAAAAGTTGAACTTTGTGGTAAATGTACACAACACCATATTGGAAGAAATGAAAACACTGCCTACCAACACCAAAACCTCATGCTACAGCAGCTGTGAAGAATGATGGCATGAGACTGCTTTCCTTCTTTGAGGACAGGATGACTTACAGTCACTGAGAGTCCAAGGAATTCCAAGTTGCTCCAGAAAATTCTACAGCAGAATCTCAGAGCAACCACATGTGATCAAAAACATCAAAAGAAGTTGGATCAACATGACAAGGATCTTAAACATAGAAGTAAATCATCCTGTTCAATGAAGGAACTGAAGCAGATTTGTTGAGACATTTGTTGAGATCTGACCAGCAACTACACAAACAATTTGTTTGAGCTTATTGCCAATTAAAGAGATTCTACTAGTTATGATCTATAAGGGTCCACATACTTTCTCAGTCATTGTATAAACATTTTGTTCACTAATGAAATAGCAATGCAGAATGTTTGTGTTGTCAAGATCACATTCTTGGGACCATTCATGTACATAATTCCAAAGGGTTCGCAAACTTTTTCTCACAAAAGAAATGAATGAATATGGTTCAAATCACTGCTTTCTCACTGTAAAGTTCTTTTAGACATTTAAATCTATAATTTCAATCTGTCAGATATTGCAAGTTTTAATGATGGTTCTATATTAAATATTTATTACATTGTTTTGGTAAGCTTATCTGTGCATTCGGACCTCTACTACAGCTCACTGTGAGTATTGTCTGCTCTGGTTTCTATAGTAACAGTACGATACTGGAGCACAGGGTAACAAGGCAATCTACTACATAATGAAAAAATGAACACAAAGAAAATGGAGAGACCTCGTTCCACGGCACAGGGGGAGAGGAGAGCGTTGAATACAGAGGATTCTGGGTTTTATTTCCTACCAGAAATGAGAATATGTTTCAGTTGCAGTTCCTAAATTACATTGTTCATCAGTTGATAAACTCAAATCAATTTCCTGCATACCCACAATCTAAAATGTTCCTTAAACATAAACATTGCAAAACCTTCATCTTTCATAAAATAAAAAGCTATTGCTTGCAGAAGTTAGTTATTTTAATAAGCTGGGGCACATCCTTTATCAGCGAAGAATGCAATCAAATATTTTCTGTGCTTGCTAATCACTGTCTCACATCTTCTTTGAAGAATTCCTCTCCATTGTTGCTGAAAGACCAGCTTCGGCTGCTCTATGCCTGTGGCCCGTCTTGCATGAGCGGGCAACTCAATCTTTGTCACAAGTCCTCTATTGTGCTGAGGTCTGTATATTGATTCACATGGAGAGACATTCAAGGTTATCATCATGCTCCGGCTCAAGGATGCAGAACATTGTCCTCTGTATTGTTTTGATTCTAAATCTGTGGTTCTTTCAATAATAGCAAATTGCCTGGTTCATTTAATAGCAGGCCCTAATTATATAACTTACGCCACCCTGCTTTTCCACTGGGATAGTATTATTTTGGTAGCAGGCATCTCCAGAGATTGTCATCAGAGCATTTAGGTTGTGACTCCATCCATCCAAAGAACATTGTAGTGAAAATCAACAAGATCATACAGGTTATCCATTGCAAATTTAATATGAATAGTGAAGCTCACTCCTGATCAGGGGCGTATCATTGAGATTCTGGGTTCCCTGACAAATTGTCACCTTGGGCCTCCCGAATCTGCTAGGATTATTCATATAATTTGACATATTTAAGGGTCCCTATCATGTACTGGGCCCCCTGAAACCGATAGGATAGTGTTTCCTAATCTGGGTTTTGGGGACCCAGAGACAGTCCACGTTTTTATTCCTTCCCAGATTCCAGAGCAAAAATGTGGACTGTCTGGCAGGAAGCTGGGAGTGAGCAAAAACATGGAATGGCTGTGGGTCCCAGAGGACCGCTTTGGAAAACACTGCACAAGGGTATTCATGCTCCTCTGACACCCCTGCCCATGGCTGATCCCCCATACAGTATATTCCCCTGATTCTCAAAATCCTGTTGCCTGGCCTTTGACTCTAAGCTTTTCTTTTCCCAAACTTACTATTTTTCCACTTTGCAGAACTTTAATGGATCAAAGAAGAAAATGGTACCTGAGGACACAATCGTAAAAGGGGGTCTGGTTTCCAATTTTTTGATAGATGTGATGGGACATGTGGGTGTAACTGGATAGATTGGTTCAGAAATTAGAGAGAAATTAGATATTACTCTCATTTCCGTGGGAAGATTTCATTACCTCCAGCAATGAAGTGACTGTTGCTTCATGGCATGTATGTTGACCTTAATAAGCCGATATTCCATAATAATAGTATTATGGACATGCCATCCATCAATTTTCCAATACCCTGCTATAAGGAATTGGAGTAATGATTACAAGTTGACCGATTTTTTTCCCTTTGATAGATGTGATTCCTAGAATCCTGAGTTATCACTCACTGTTAATGGACATGTAGTGAGATTCTGCTAACACTGTTATCATTATTGTATATATTACTATTTTATAGTTCTAAGTCCTCTAAGGCAACATTAAGAAACTAATATTCCCAGTGTATTCAGGACTGACTACACATACCCTCCCATTCTTATAGCATTTGCATGCCAAACACAAAAAATAAAGTACTAGGTAACACTTTATTTTTTATAAAATATAAAAATATGTTTATGTTTTTGTAAAGCAGTCATCATAATGCATTATAAATACTTTCATAATGCATAATAATGCATTCGATAAGTATTATAAACATCCATCCATTCATTTTCCAAACCGCTTATCCTTACTGGGTCGCGGGGGGTCGGGAGCCTATCCCGGAAGCAATGGGCACGAGGCAGGGAACAACCCTGGATGGGGGGCCAGCCCATTGCAGGGCACACT
>JAODJX010000129.1:6492231-6523391 GCA_026776945.1 Isichthys henryi | reverse complement strand
GAGTGTGCCCTGTGATGGGCTGGCCCCCCATCCTGGGTTGTTCCCTGCCTCATGCCCATTGCTTCCGGGATAGGCTCTGGACCCCCCACGACCCAATAGGATAAGTGGTTTGGAAAATGGATGGATGGATGGAAGAGGTACTAGGTTTTTTTAATTCTGCATTTCCAAGGGGATCTTCTAAGCAGAGGTGGAAAATTGAGGTCTCAAAAGATCCAGACCAAGGTTTTGTTACAACCAACATACTGCAGTATAAAGAGTCACAATCAGATGATACTGAACTGGTTGGTTGAAACAAAACCATGGAATGGATTTGTACTTTTTGGACCTGAGCTTTCCACCTCTGCTTCTAAGAATTTAAGGGATTCTTTATTTATTGCATTTATACACAAATGTTTATCCCAAACCAAGGAATGTAGTGATTGCAGCATGTCACATAGAATGATAATAGTGCAAAGAACATCAGAGAAAGTACTTTACAGTATGTGCACGATGTGCATGAAACTAATTTAAACTCTCCTCACGTCTCCAGAAAAGTGACACAATTAAATTCCCCCACAATAAATTTTGTTGAGCTCCCCACAACCCCGTCTTGCCTATCAGCTACTGCACTGCTATGGATAGAATTTATCAGATGGGGAGGCTAGCAATCAAAAATCAATTTTAACTTTATTAAAGAATATTCAGAGAATCATCTCGCTCAACAAAGTTTTTAAATTACTCACCTGTACAATGATCCATGGTAGACCTTGGTTTACAAGATGGCGGCTGCAGCTTCTTTTTCACTCTTGGCTGCTCTCTGCTGGCAGGTCTAATTTTGCAGCCCTCTGTCGTTGCAATTATAATTTTCGTTCTGGACAAATGTGCATTTTTTTGTGTAGATTATTATCCATATAATATTTTTGTGAAGTAGTAATAAGACTCATCAAAGATCAAATACGATATGTAGAGTAAATAATGATGAATATATTTATCCTATTCATGAGAATAAGCATTTATGATCGTTTGGAAAAGATCGATCAAATAATTTTTGGATTATCATGCTAACAAGATCAAAAGACGTTTTTGCTATCACTGCAGAAGTGCTTCTGTTTTGAGGCAATCTGTCTCAATATTTGACTACTTCAAGTTTGTCATTCCTGCATAGTTTGAAAAGGATCCGTATAATACTTTTAGAGTTACTGTGTTCATAAGACCAAGAATCTTCTACAGCTGCCATTTCTATCCTTTACTGCCACACAGTGCTGGCGCTTCATTTTGGGGACAATTTGCCTGAAAATGAAACCAGGTGTTGATCGCCATCCATATCATGTTTTTGTGAAGCAGTAATAAGATTCTTCAAATACTTTTTGACTCATCACATTCATAGGATCAAATATCATCTGCTTTCACTCTTCCCTTTGCTGCCACTTAGCAGCGTCACTTCAGTTTTATGCCTCAAAATTTAATCAGTTCAAGTTCAACACCCATACAATGCCCCTGCAAAGTTTTGTTTTAAAAATCCTTCAAATTTTTATCGAGTTATCATCTTAAAGGCATCAAGTGTCAAAACTGCTCTTTTTTTTTGGCGGTGGACCGATGCTAACATCATGTGCATTCCCAGAAGGCCTGGGAATACAATAAATAGAATTACAACAGTGTTGCAGTATTTTAGATAACAGGTGAATGGATGAATGTATGTCTACCTCATTCCATTCATTAGTCTTTGCAGAGTGAGTCAAACATCACTTAGTCAAACACACCCAAGCTGCTCTGCCCTTTGGCATAAGGTGGAGAGCTTTGCTGCTTTGACTCAAACGACAGGCTTAACACATGCAATAAACTCCATCTGTGTAAAATTTCCTATGTGTGTTATAACAGAGTGTAAGAAAAATGCAGATTGTATGCCTATTGATGGTGTCTGTGATCACAGCATGGGCGACTGAATTGCCTGCTCAATTGGTTTCTCTCTTTTTGCAGTAGTGTGCCATTTGATGTCTCGGAATGCAAATGACGGAGTACAGATTTACATTCCCAGCAATGGCACAAAAGGCTCTCTTGGCTTCTAGTCAAAGCTTTCACAGATGTTGGAGGAAACAATTGTTTTGGGGACCTGGGAACAGGCCCAGTCAAAATGCACACTCTGCCTGTTTCCAACAGCACCAGAACGAAACAGAACCAGAGTGCAATACTATAAATACATTCAAGCACGGGAATATAAATAAACCCTGAGCAGATCTGACATTAGCAAAACTGAAACCTGAATTAGGAAGCACTGACACTGAAACTGCATATAACTGTAGTTCATGGAAATATTCTATTAATGAGGGATTCGAGAGCTATTTCCAGTGTTATTTCAATAACAATAGTTCTTATTAACAAATTGAATCATCAATGTTAAACACATTTTGATGTTTTTAACAGAAAAAAATCACATGGCTCTGATGTTCGGAAATGCTTTTGCTTCGCAATCATGTTGTAATCAACCAATGTGAAACATGCACTAATCACATTCACCTAAAATGTAAATGAAATTAAACAAAAAACCTTTTTTTCCTTAAGAAATGTAACCTTTCAGTGGATTGTGAGTTGAGCATACTGCATTTGACGCACTCCTCACTGAATAAGATTTTCATTACATTGCAGAAGCGTATCATGATCTGTAAAAACCATCCTAACCATGAAAGGGATTCCTGCAAATGTCAAGTTTGGTTCTGTAGCTTACTGTGGTATTAGAGGTATTTAAAGATGTGCCTTCTTCAGTCTGTTAAAGGCCTCCTCCTCTAATTCCGTTCCACCATTCCTGACAGAGGGAATTGCCATGTCAACAAAGCCAGGAATAATATGAGTACAATAGCCTGCTAAACTCCAGAAAGTGCACGGCTGCATACAAATGATAGGCACATGTAATTTTGTATATAGCCACAATTTACAATATAGTCTGAATTGTCAGCTATAGATTATCAATGCATGAACCTGGTGACTGAGATGTTTCTGGAAGCTTTGCTGAAACCTTTTACTGCAAGAAGTGTAAGATGCCTTAGTGCAGGGGTGTCCAATCTTATCCGCAAAGGGTCGGTGTGTATGCAGGTTTTGGGGATAACCTTTAGGTCAGCTGTTCAAACCCAGGTGTGAGGACTCTTCAGCCAATCAGTCCTCTAATTAGTAATATAATTAGGGAGTTCCAACGAAAACCCGCAAACACATCGACCCTTTACAGATAAGATTGGACACCCCTGCCTTAGGGGCTTAAACTATTTTACATTTCATTGAACAGTCCATCCATCCATCCATCCATCCATCCATCCACCTGTCTGTCCATCCATCCATTCATCCATCTGTCTGTCCATCCATCCATCGACCTGTCTGTCCATCCGTCCATCCATCCACCTGTCTGTCCATCTGCCCATCCATCCATCTGTATGTCCATCCATCCACCTGTCTGTCCATCTGCCCATCCATCCGTCTATCCATCCATCCATCCATTTCTCCACCCATCTGTCCTCTACCCACATATCCAGAGCAGGGCCATGGCTTACACAATTTTCTTTAAATGCAAAAGTAACAGCATAATATTTAGCCATGTTGTCACTGAATCTAAACATCTGTTATATAACTATGCTTATCCATTTATATACCAGCCAAAGCCTTACATTTCCTTCAATAACCCATTTCCAAAAAATCCTTTATCTTATACAATTTCACACACCCCTTGGAGCAAAGTTAGCATGTAGTTTCCGTTTTTTTTTGCTAATGCACTTATTAAGTACCTGAAGGCGAAAACCTCACTTACGCAACACACATGCATCCATTATCACATTAGCTAAACCCCCCAGCGCCAAAAACACCGTAAATATCAAAACTGTGTTTTCTCACCTTATACCTCATCATTCTTTTAATTAAAACTGTTAACCACGCATCAGTCGAAACAACCATCCTCCAACCACTTATCCTGGTCATGGTCACGGGGTGGGAACCCTGATGGCCACCCCAGGCAGCCTCGGGAAGAAGGGCAGTGACTGGATCCCAGTCCATTGCAGGGCACACATGCATATTTAAGGATTACAAGTTACCAGGGTACTGTGGACCACTGGAGAAACCAGAGAACCAAAAGACCCACTGAACACGCAACGAACATGCAAACCTGCAGACAAACTGGGGGTGAGATTTAGACCCACAACCTCAAAGTGGGAGACAGCATTTCATATTTAAAGTTCGAATTTAATTTGAAAAAAACATTCTTTATGGGCAGACATATTATTTTTACTGTTATCATCTAAAAATAAACTGTGCGGAGCATTTTGAGGCGCAGTCTGACCCATTTGAAAGGGTATTGTTTTTGTTTTGTTTTATCCTTTGCGCTGTAGATAGTATTTTGTCTGGCACTGGGACTTTTGTCCTACAGCCCATATAGGCATTTAGCTAAAATTGCAACTGAAGAGCGTCTGTGCAAATGTCTATTGGAAACTGCGTATGAATTTCCTGTGATGTGTAGCCATCATGGGAATGGTAATGTGTTAAGGTAAGGTAATGTGTAAAGGTAAGGTGATGTGTAAAGTGAAACTAATCTGCCTCTTGACAGGTAAATGAACTCTTAGCTTGACAGTTTACAGAATCCTTTCATTCCAGCTTTTATCTGTGCATGTATGGTCTATTTATGGTCTATGACTTGTGGAAACGTGAAAAAGTTTCTAATGAAATAATGTGAAACATCCATCCACCTACTCATCCATCTACAACCTGCTTATCCAATACAGGACCGCAGAGGGGCCTGGAGCCAATCAGCACACATCACACACGCCAGGGGAACACCCAAGATAAGATGCAAATATACTAACTATACTGTACATTTGAATGTACTTTGTGATGCTGAGTATCTAGAGTATCATCAAAGAGGCCCGTTGTTAGAGAACACTGCACATGATCTGCAAAAAAATGTTCCTGGGTCTTCGTGGAGCCCAAATGGTAGACACATATACTTAAAATATGAACTTGTATGAATAGCAATGATAGGAGGTTATTGCTACTTCCAGCCTGTCATGCCTGTCTTATCCCCTCTTTTCCCCTTGGGCATGGCTCTAAATGCACCTGGAGCTCGTTAGTCTTACCTCTTGTTCCTCCCCTCCTGTTAAGCGGTCACAGCTGCCTTGTGTTTGCTCCTTTGTTAGTCATGTATATTAGTGTCTCTCAGTCCTGTGATTCCCGTTCAGCCGTGGTTGTATGTCAGTGTGTGTGAACCTGCCCTGTGTGCTTTAATAAGCACCCCTACGTGGGATCTATTGGAATACAACCTGCATTTGGGTCGTGCATTGTTAAACCTTGTGACAGAATGGCCAATCCGCGAAGAAGACCCCACGTCTTTTCTCTGGTTCCACCAGAGGAATCACTTATTTTTGTTCCTCGGTTGATTCCCGAGAATACCTACCTCTGTGACTAATGGTGGTATTGGCCCAACACCAGAGAGGAACCTGTGGCCACTCTTTTGTCAGCCATCACACACACTCCAGACTGTAATGAAGTGGAAGATGCCTTTCACACACTCCCCAGGGTTCTGCAGGTGCTACTCAGAGATCCCCGGCATAAGTCGCCAAAGGCGGTCGCCCTGCTGCTCCAAATTGAGGAAGGACTGAAAGCGATCTCCCCAGCCTCCAGTTCCCCGGAGACCAGTGGGATAGGTGGGACTTTACCCATCTTGCACTGGTGGGGGAAAGATATGACTCCTTGCTCACTTCCCGTAGTCCCTTATTTGCCTTGTTTGTGGCCCCAGGGTGCCACCGTGTTGTGCCCACAGCCAGCGGCTCTCACCACGCAGTCGCTTAGGAGGGCCGCTCCACACTTGTTCTGCCTGCTCCTGCCATGTAGTTGGCAGAAGTCCTGTCTACTCCTACCATGCAGTCGCCAACAGCCAGACGGCTTCCGGCTACCTGCCTGCAGCCATTACCAGATGACTCCCATCTGCCTGCCTGCAGCCGTCGCCTAGACAGCTCCTGGACAGCCTGTGGCTGTCGGCTCATTGGCCCTGGACTCGCCTGAGGCTGTCACCAACCAGACGGCCACCTGCCTGCTTGCCTGAGATCATCACTGCCAAGACAGCTCTTGCCTGCTCACCTGTGGCCCCTAAACCAGCTTCCCTTTGTTCACCTGCAGCCGTCTCACTGGCTTCAGACCCACCTGCGGCTGGTATCTCATTGTCAGAACCTGCCTCTCCCCCAGCTATCTGTTCAGCCCCTGTCATGGACCCAGAGTCCAGGTCGACGCCTCCTCCCTGTGGCCCCTGTCACCATTACCAGGACCCACAAAGAGGAAGTCATAGGGGGAGGGGTGCAGCGAGGTCCTGCAAGGAAAGGCCTGCTTCCCTTGCCTGGTGTATGCCTTGCTCCGGCCGGACTGCACACCTATGTCTACCGCAAGGCTACCAATGGCCTTCCAGGCTCTCACCTTGTTGTTGCTACCTGATGGCCACCGCCAGCCCTGCACCTGATGTTCCAGCGGCTGCTAGCCCTGCGTCCAATTGCTCAAGCACTTCCGTACCAGAGAAGACATTCCCCTTAATGACCTGGAGTGGGACCCTGTGGGCATCGTCAAGTTCTGCCTTGAGGAGCCCTGCCAAGCAGGGGCCTCAAAGGGGTCACTGGCCCCAAAGTATAGCCAAAAGCGGAGTAGGTCGGGTCTTTGTCTCCCAAAGAGGGAGATGGGGACACACCATCCGTGGTTGCCACCCCACTTCAGGGCTCCTGCCCTTCAGGCCCTTCTAGACCCTCCTGCCTTGCAGATTCCTCAAAGCTCTCTGGTTCCAGTTCCTACCCCAGTCTTGGCTCTTACCCTACAGGTTCCTCACCATCCAGCAGCTCTTTCCCTGATTTCTGCCTTGATTCCAACTCTGGTTCCTTCCCTGTGAGTCCTACATGGCCCCCTGGTTGTAGCTCAGCGGTTCCCTCAGCACCACCCAGTTCCACTGACCCCTCAGCACTACCTGGTCCTACTGGCCCTCCAGAGCTCAGGAAATCCCACATCCCTGAGCCAGCGTCCAGCATCTGGAGGTTCCCAAAGGGACCACCCTGCCTGACCTCGTTCCTGTCTGCTGTGCCCTGGTTTTTCCCCTCTTATCCTGTGAAGTTATTGTTTCCCCTTGGTCCATACCTTGCTTAGCTCTCGCTTGTCTCTCTGTCCTTGTCTTTGTTGTCCCTCAAGCTGTCCGCTCTGTTTAGTATGCCCTGTTTGCTATCCCTGTGTTCATTGTCTCTACCCTTTCTGCTCCATGGTCTTCATTGGGTTTTTGAATCTTGTCCTAAATGGGCATTCATCTTGGTCCCTAATCCCGAGAGTCTTCCCATCTGGTGTTCAACGCTGTCTTGTTCACCTGGTTCTGCCCCACCGTCTAGGCCCCATGTGCCTGTCCTCTCATCTGGTCCCTTGGGTCCCGTCTCTGGCCTGCACTGCGCGTCCAGAGTATACACCTTACGGCAGGGGATACTGTCATGTCCAGCCCATCCTGCCTGCCTGATCCCCTCGTTTCCCCTCTGACAAGGCTCTAACTGCGCCTGGGACTCGTTAGTCTTACCTCTTGTTCCTGCCCTCCTATTAACCGGTCACAGCTGCCTTGTGTTTGTTCCTATGTTAGTCATGTATATTAGTGTCTTCTCTGATCCCTATTTGGTCATTGTTGTGTGAACCTGCTCTGTGTGATCTAATAAACACCCATACATGGGATCTATTGGAATACAGCCTACATTTGGGTCGTGCCTTGTTTAAACGGCGTAACAGTTACGGGTGGTTTGCACGTTGGTCGTCCACATTTGGAATGTGATAAGGAAAAAAAAACAGTATTTGGTTGCATATTTTGGTATCATCTTAAAAATTAAGGCATCCATCTGTGTTCTGTATCATGTTGCAGACTCCGAGGATTGTGGAAAAACACAGAATATTGCTCATTTATATTATAACAACATTTAAATAGAATTCTTTTCTGTGTAAAATTGGTGGAAAAGTCATTTTTATTCTATTCCTCAGAATCCGACATGTTCTGTTGTTGAGGTCTGACCTCAAAGCAGTTTACAATGAAAATTAATTTATCGCATATTAGTGACTTTTTTAGTGAACGCCGCTTCAGCAGCTGGAAAGCGGGATGCCTTTGTCTCCCTCCTGTCACGGGAAATGTCAGCAGCAGCCTAATGCTGCTTTTAACAGCTCTCAGTGATTTTCGCAATTATGGGACGAGATCACACTGGGTTGATGGCGGCACGCGCCATCTCCTTCAGCAGGTTTTCCATTTTAGGCCATCGAGTCTTCCATGCGTCCGTTGAGCGGCACGCACTGGGTCCCCCGCTTCAGGCGTCGATATTCACTCCACGTCGCTCAATTCACACTCTACAGTAAGTATTCACCACCGTGACGTCTCACCCCGAGAGACTATTGCTGCCAAAGCATGAAACATTATAGATCTTTGGTGCTGATCCTGTGGACGGCTGTTATGAATGAACACATGTGGACTTAATTATACAGATTTTTAATGTGATCCATGGGCAGAAGAGATTCATTATCCCCTTCGGTCTTCAGACAACACCGAAGAGCAGTTTAGAAAACCAAATTAATCAAAGCCGCAAACATAACAATAGCCTGAATGCTCCTCTTATCGTGGCGTTGAACTTAATTTTGAAACGGATTAAGCAATTAATGCTCTTTTATTAATTATACTCCGCACCCTTAACAGAGCAATTCTGTGAGCAGCTGGTTTCCTTAAAATATTCAAGGAAGATACTTCATAAACACATGGCTAAAAATATGCCTGGTAATGCGGTGACAAGCTATCTCTGCGGCCCATTGGTATGTCTAATTGGATATTTAAATACTGTCATGCTGAAAAAACACGATACTGAAATGCTGCACATTATTATATGCAGTATTATATACTTTGTTTACACGACAGTTTTCAACTGATACTCCAAATTATGTGTAAATGTAAAATCCTATCTCTATCGTAATCATTTATTCACATTTTCCACATATTAATTTTTTTTCCTAGAATTGCATCTGTAGAAATCATGCCGGAGCGAACGTTCGCAAAACATTTTTGGGACATTTAGCGGCTGCGATGTACAGAAACGGTGTAGTCGGCTGGAAAGCCACCCAGCCAGTTTCCATAGTGATGCGGGTGAATAGGGGATTATTGAGACGGTATGAAGAGAGGAGATTGCAGGCACCTGCTTTCCGAAAAGAAAAAAAATGGCGCAGCCACTTGAAATAGTCTCTGGCGTGCGGATCTAGCTGATTACGAACCTCAGCTTTAGCTAAAATTCAGCCTAAAATTAACACTTGATTGACATTCTAACATTTAATCCTCTGCAGTATTACTCATACAAGCTGCATTTCGCAGGTATCATGGCATCGACAAGGAAATGATGTAAGAAGAAGGTTCATTACTGGTTATAGTCATTTGTGGATGTAACCTATAACACAAATACTATATGAAAGTATAATTAATTTTATATATTTATGTCTGGTATTGTTGTTATCCACTCTTCTAACCACTTATCCTGGCCAGGATCATATTATTATTGCTGTTGTTGTTCTGATAATGTAATTTAATTCATATATGAATGAAATGCCATTGAATATTTTTTGCTGTTGTTTCTGTGTGTCTTCAGACCCCCATATGTACAAAATGTTCGCAGGAATGTACATTACATGTCTTCCCCCCCGCCCCCGCCTTCGATGTACACATTCTGAAATCCTCTGCATGTCTAAGCATTTCATCAGTTCCTGTCTCGTGCAGCCCTGAGCCACCTCACGTTTGGCCCAATCGGCCGCGGTTCCCCTCCCTGAGGGTCTGACTTGAGGAAGTGGTCAAATTAGCCTGTAGCATGCCTAATTACCCAGACCAAATGTATATAAGTAGAAAATATCAAGCACCTGCTCAGGTAATCATAATGAGACAGTGATGAATGAAGGGTCTGTAATGCAGACCATAACCCAGAGCGCACACTCAAGAAGAGCGGAGTGGACAGGTTCCCGCTGGAAGAAATTAACTGTGCCGTCACTCTAATGGCTTCCTTATGGCATAATATAGAGCTATTGACATGCCGATTTAGGTGGCAAACGAACCTTTAACTTTCTGAATGAAACACTGTTAGATGTATAGCTTATGGGAAGGATTTTTACTCCTGCAGAACTGACTTTTTCCATTTATTAGGTATTTAGCAGATGCTTTTTTGGGGGGGAGAGCAGGGTCAGATTGTCCCTGGAGCAATCGGGGGTTAAGAGCCTTGCCCAGGGGCCCAATGGTGACATCACTCTGCCAGCCCTGGGATTTAAAGCAGTGACCTTCCGATCACAGACCAGCTTGTACAAGTACTTTACTAGCATTTCATATATAGTATAATAAAGTCTTTACGCAAATGTAGACCTTACAGTTTTTTCAGAAGTACGATTCTACCTTGTAATCGGCAATTTAAATTAATACTGAGGATCTAATCTTCATTATCTTGCGGGAAAAAAGTAACCAAATGAATATGTTTTTAAGACTGACTCAATTTAACTTTAAAGATGAAAAATTAAAATTAACACTGTTTAATTTTTAAAAGGAGATGAAGGCTAGATTTTTTTTCCTGAACTTTCACATTATCACCACTTCACCTTTTGTATCAATCAAATTAAATGCATCATATAAAATATAAGAGTTTTTTGAGAAAAAATAATTAAGAGAGATATTAGTATAATTGATATGCATTTTGTACAGTCACTAAGTAATGTGTTAACTCCAGCAGAAAAATTCAGGTGACAGAAGCCTGCTTTGCTCATTTGGCTACATAATATCTCTATTAGCTATTTTTGGATTGAACGAATCTAAATGCCTACAGTTTTGGAATTAACAGTAAATATAGTCCTCACTGTTGACCTAGACCATTCTCCTCTGTCATGTTCTTGTCACATGAGGTAATGAAACATGCATTGAATCACCTGCATTCCTTTTGACTTCAGCTGGTTCAGTTTGCGTCCATGCTTCTCCTTGCTGCCAGTTGGCAATCTGCAGGTCACTGACCGGTCTGTAGAAGACAACCACGCAGCAGAAACATGTATGGCTCCTATTCCTGTTATGCTCACTTTATTATTGGCACTATGTTCAGCAAAGTAATATGGACACATAAAGAACATTAAGAATATACGTCTTACGCACTATTTATGCTGCATTTAGCAAACAGGCAGTATTATTTGTCATACTTTAAATAAAGGGAGAATAAGACCTTTTATTTTTTCATTATATTATATATAATGCAGTACAAAACATCGTTAATGCTTATAACGACCATTACAATGCATTATAAAGGTATCTATAGTGCATTATAGATGAGAGCTTCATAAAGCATTTATAATGTATAATACACGTGACTATAATGTCTGTTTAACAAATATTTGTTGTCATGTTTGTAATGCTTTATGCATTATTATTTGTTATGAATGTGTTTATAAATTACTAAAAACATGTACTTAAGTAAAGTGTTACCATTTTTTTGGTTTTTCAATAATCGATTGTATGCCAATAAATTTTATGTACAGACTTACTTTTAAGTGTTAACAAGAAGCTAGCAGACTATTAAAACTTCTCACTGTAACATCTGAATGTCTCTTAGTTAAATTAGAAGTGTGGTGATTTCACCGAGCATCTTTCAGCTATGGTGTTCTTCACCTAACAGCCTTCAGATTTGGAACTCAGCCTTGTAGTTTTTCACCAATCAGCCTTCAAGTGAGGACTCTAGCTTCAGTGATTTTCACCAATCAACCTTCAGACCAGAGCCTCAGCTATGGTGTTCTTCACCAATCAACCTTCAAGTCAGGACCCTAGCTGCAGTGATTTTCACCAATCAGCCTTCAGACCAGGACCTCAGCTATGATGTTCTTCACCAATCAGCCTTCAGACCAGGACCTCAGCTATTGTGTGTTTCACCAATCAGCCTCAGCTACACTCAGGGAAAGGCCCTACCTGGTGGTTTTGGCCTGAAAGTTTTCCAAGATAAGCACACAGTCTGCATAGACCCTTAGGAAGAGATGCAGCTGGAATGAAAACTTGTGCAAGACATAAATTAATAGTGCAAAATATTAAGCATTATTGGCCATCTAATTCAAATTAACCCCACAACCCATATCAGAGTACTCATTACAGTTGCTATAAAACTTAATGAAGCCCCTTTTCAAAGGCTGCTGCTGATCCCCCCCCCCACCCCACACACACAAGAAGCAAGATACAGAGAGAGAGAGCAGGGTGCCTGCCCTGTTGCCTAGCAACAAATCTACAGTTTATAGAACTATAGTATTTGCCTTCATGCCTAAGGCCTAACACTGTTGTATTAAGCGCAACACCTCAGTCAGGAGGCAAAGCCCGGTCAGTGACGCTACCTCTTTTTCACACGTTGTGACACAGTTTATTAGGATATTACACCTTTTCCTTCTGCATGCTCTGCGTTTATAGATACGCTGCGCTTAGCGGGCACCTACGTGGCACCTCGCACGTCCTGCAAAGCCGATGCAGTTCGGCTCCGAACATTCTTCCGGTTAAAAATTTACAGTGGCTCGTCAAGGTTAAGTGCCTAGCCGGAGTGGCACAAAAACAGCGCCCCCCCTGGGATTTGAACCCGACACCTCCCGGCGACGAGGCCACCTCCCGAAAAGTCTCCGCCATCTGCTGCCCCACATAATGCATACCTCTTCAGGAAAGCACGTGTGCGCGCAGAGAACAGCGCGGGCAGCTAAGACAGCGATTGGAGGGCTGAATATCCCATAAAGCCATTAACTCCAATTGACTGCGAAGATTTTTAATATATAAGTAAATATTTAAGTAGGTAATTAAAGTTTCACAAATCACGATCTTATCAGTTATATGTATAGTAGTGTATAAAATCTAATTAGGAAAGAGTCCACGAAATAAATTATTAAGAAGAACTGGAACTTGGGTCACATCTATACATGTGGCGCTGTGAACACGACGATCACATCGTTCTGCACGGTCGTGCCAAAAACTGCACACAATATAGGAATGTGCTGCCGTCAAGTACATGCAAATGAACACAGAATATTCTAATTGAAATATTACCTATTCAGTGAATAATCCAGATTAGCCAGTGATTAGCCAGTGATTAGCCAGTTCAGGTAATGTCTGGAATGGCAACATTTCACCTGTGTCCATCATTCTTCTCCCAAATAGCGATGGCTATCTAGCAGTGTCAGCATCTTTTGTCCAAGAAAAGCTTCATATGTATCTATAGCACCCAGCAAATTTTAATTTCTCTCCCAGCACGTCTCTCACAGTGTCAGCTACAAAAGAATTACTGCTGTATCATCAAGAGAGACATTCTCCTTTGTCTCTGAAGTCAATAAAATGTGTTTTATTTTTTTGTTTTTAAGTATTATATCTGTCCGATCAGTCAGCTCACCTGATCCCGCAGCACCTGTCTAGTTTGTGATCTTAAATTTACCATGAATCCTTAGAGCTGTGAAAATATAATGAACAGTAAGACAGTATCCCCAGCTAAACACTATAATCTACATCTAAGGCAACAAAACATGTGACAAAACAGAATGTGCATGACATTTTATACCAAAATGCAGTTAGTCTCATTTGGTGGATTATCCTGCATCTGTAGACACAAATAAATTGAGTAGTAGATGAACGATCATCCAGACGGAAAGATTTCAGCACATGTCTATACTCTGTAGGTAAGTACTTAATTAAATTGAATTCAATTCCTCTTACAGTTGATACACAATAATAAAAATGAACAACCCCAATCCAATAATCTGATATTCATTCCAAATTATACACTTACTTTAGAGTGTTAATAAGAAGCCAACACACTTCCCACTGTAACATTTGAAATTGGGCAGTTTCTCTAAGAAGCTGTATAACAGACCTATGCTGACAGGACATTCATTTTCTCACCCTCCTCTCCTTAAAGATGTGTAGTAATGTAGTTTTCATTTAATGCTTCTTTAATAAGCTTTACAAATATTTACAGGTAAATATCGACACACCAAGGTCATCTTAAAAGTACTACAAATACTAAACACTGTGATACCAGGGACCATCAGAGCAATCCTAAACCTTACATGGTACTCTGCACTCACAGGTTTGTCGCCTCTGATACGCTCCGTAAGTAAATTCAGCCGCAATGTCGCATTATGAATGATCAAAATGCACCCGTTTTATCCTTCTTTGGCTTTTTACATCTGGGCACGAATGATCCCACACTACGGTTAAAAACTGAATATGTAGATTGTTTGTAATTACCATGTTAATGACTCACCGCAGTGTTAATCAGTTTATTCATGAACGAGGAAAAAAAATCATGGGAGAGAGAGCGGGTGCGTTTCGGTGGAAGTGGCAGCATCTGACAGATGCTTTTTTAGCATTACTAGTGTCCCACAGTAATATTTAAGTAGGCAGACCTACACTGGGGACCATAACCCATCTGTGGGGTTTCAAAAACCAGATTAAACCCACGAGCGAGCATATTTGGCTGTGGAAGAAGCAAACATCGCCCCATTCTTCATTTATTTGAGCATTTATTGGCAGCATCTACTACTGTAGCTTTGCAGTTGAGACCTGTGCCCTTCGTCAGGTGAGCGATAGCTTGTACTAACAGTGAGCTTCTGACAGAGGTGGAGATTTCAGGTCCAGAGAGCATAAATCCAGACCAGGGTTTTGTTTCAACCAACCAGCTGAGTACTCTGTGACTGTGACTCTTTATACTCAACTGGTTGGTTGAAACAAAACCTTGGTCTGGATTTGTACTCTCTGGACCTGAAATCTCCACCTCTGGCTTCTGGGGCTGTTTCACACCAGACTGGTAACATTTGAAGGTAGAAAACAAATGCTTAAGTCTTTGCATTACGGCTTTTTTGGGGGAATTTCATTCATACATTCATAATAAGAAATGCAACGTGAATTTCGAGGAACTATTAAAAGCCAACCTTTGGGTAATATATACTGTTTGGATGCACTGTTTCAGTGATATAGGCTGTTTAAATGTAGGTATTTTGCTCTGGCCTTCTCCCCCTGTTTTCCCCCTATTGAAGTGCTCCTGAGTAGTTTTGCTATCACCCAGCAACAGGCATGGCAGTTTGTCTTGAGCCTTTTCACGGAGAGCGGAAACTGGGCATTGAGCACCTTCTGGAGAGCTGGCAGTGGCGTACCTGACTGCCCTGCAAATGAAGGGTGACCACATTCTGCGCCTTCAAGTGACACATAAATAGTTCAGACACCAAAGCTCTGTGTTTTTTTTTCCTTAGGAAAAAGAGAGAATTTGGCTTTCAGTAGCTCTAGCTTCCTTGCCGTGCAATATTCCCATACTGCTGTTTAGTGGGCTGCAATGAAATCATCCCACGGCAGAGTTAAGAGGTTCTGATGTACTGTACCACTGCAAGCACCATTGCAACTCGCTCTCCTCGCATTTCACTGCCCCGTTTATGAAAATAGTACAGGTTTAGCTGGGCAGAAAGTAGGCAGATAGAAACTTCTTTGGTTGAATATGCATAAAACTGGATCTTGCCTATTTCATCAGTCCTCAGCTATTTCAGTAGTGCTATCCTTCGTGACAGACAAGCTGTTCAGCTCAGATTTACAGCTCAAAGTACAGGCGACATTCTGCTATGTACGTGTTAAACTCAGGTGGAAAAGCTAGGAACAGCAAACGAAAAAAAAAGTGAAAGATTTTTGTTCGGAATACAGTGGTTTTTGGTTGTCCTCATCCAGTCTCCAATCTCTGTTGCCGTGACCATTGAATAACAAATGCACTTCTGTTGCAGGTCTCTTGCTTAACACACAATTAAGTGTGACAGTACAATAAAGACAGGCTTCGACTACACTCAAGCGTTGAGGTATAACTTCTGCCAGTGTTTATTTTCCTACTGTTCCAACAGCATGTTAGCCAGAATCGGTTTGGTTGCTAGCCACTTGTAAATGCTAAAAAAACGTTTTCCGTCCCGTGCTTATATCCACAGAGCTGGAAAATGTTACACTGCTGGTCTTTGATCCATCAGGATGAATAATGTATCATATCTGATTGCTAACTGGGAGACCCGCTCTGCAATTTCCAGCTTATGCAATCGCGAGTTGCGGCACTCAGTTGACTAGTCATGTGCGCCACCGACAACTGCCAGGAGCTCACTGCAGGTCCATGGGCACGTGGCACGTCCGACACCCCATGCCCCCAGGGAGAATAAAGCAGATGGGAGCTTAAATGCTAAATTTCATTTTGTATCATTTAGTAGGTTAGTTCACCCCTCATTGGTTCACCATCTGCTGTCATTCCATCCTCTTACTCCACATGCCTTCAGATGATCCCAGCTATGAAAACTTTTATCCATTAAGGCTTTTTTCCCCCTCTTCCCACAAGCCTGATTAGAATTTACTGATTGCACTTTGCATCGCGAATGAAGCTTGCTGCCAGACTTCCATCATGATTCATGACAGCCAGAGAGCAAGACATTTCTGTCAATGGTAGAAGGTAGGTAGGAGAAATATGTTTAGCAATTCAAAGCTAAGGAATTACAAAAACATAAAGAACATTGTCAGGTGAACATTATGCTATCTTAAGGAGCTTGTGCCCATATATCACAGAGTTGACTCCAGAAAACAGAGGTTAGTTTAGATCTGACTGATCCACATGTTTTAGCATCAAGAAATCTACGTGTGACGGACATTTTACACTCAGTGAAATTCCAGCTTAAGGTCCAAGTGCAGAGCTCTTTAGCATTCTCTGGATCTCACTGTTTTTTTGCAGCCATTCATTTTCAGGATGATATCCGAACCTGCTGTATGGACCTTCCTTGTCTAATCCCCCGGTGAGAAACTATTAATTTATCTCAATATGGAATTTCACTTCTAAAGTGTGTTCGTTTAACTTCATTCACAAGCACATTTTATTTCTGCAGACAGCAAGCTAAGAAGATTATGGCTGCAGTTTTCAATTTATCTCACACCCTCAGACTTCACTTATTGACAGGCTCGCTTATCACGTTTCACCAGAAACAAGAACACGATTAGCATCGCCCCTGCATCTGCCAGTTTGCAATTGTTGATTTTTTTGCACCAAATTAGGCAAATGTTTTCTCCAGAAAACCCTATTCTCTGCGGTCCGTTGTTTCTTGATGCATTTTCAACAAAGGGTGAACTGTGGTGTGTGTGTGTGTGTGTGTGTGTGTGTGTGTGTGTGTGTCCATGCCTCTTTTTTTTGGAGGGGGAGGAGGGTGGGACACACGTAACAGAACATAATACTTCTTGAAGTAAAGGATATTATACATATATATGCTTACATAATTTTCATTTCCTAAATATAATTAGACATATTTAATTTTATTTATATTAAAGTTTGTTGCTTTTATTAATGGGGAGTATTTGATTATAATACGCTTGGCTCAATCAATATACAGTAAAAAGGGTTAATTTCTGGTTTTAATAGAAGTTTGGTCCATATTGTGTTCTGTTATAATATAGAGGATGTGGACAGAGAGGCTGACAGGGTCAGCAGGAAAACTTTATGATATTTGGCCCAAGGAGCTCTGTGAAGTATTAATTCATATTGCATAAAATATCCCCCGACTGTAAGTGGTCTCAATCAATCACCCGGAAAAGAAAAAAAATCACACACACAAACAAATAGGTGAAAAAACCAAGCCATATAAAACCCCCAAGACAGCAAGATGCTCCAGTCTCAAACCCACAAGGATCTCAGTGGTGGAAATGTTGTACACGGGGAGGGTCGACTTTCAGATGACATTGACGCTATGTAGATGAGAGTGGGGATTTGTGCTGCATGTGGCGTCTCTGCTTGTTGATGTTAGGCGGCTGCACAAGGCGAAGCGGCTCCTTCCTGCCGTGTTTCCTCCCCTTTCTTTCAGCACCACATACTTTGGACAGCAACGCCGAAGGAGGCATTTGCTCACCATTTCCCTCAGGATAGCGGATTTTTGCTGGAAAGAACTTTCTTTTATTAGCTCTGGAGAAACTAAATGCGTGTAACTTCAATAGGGATCTACGAATGCTTCTGTCGCCAAAAATTTTGACAGACGCCAATTAATACTGTGAGTAGCCTGCATTGTTTTCTTTAGAAGAAAGGATCGCACTTTCACGGCGACTGATAATGGTTTTATCAGAAACTGCTCCACCTATACTACTATGACTACTTTGAGATTTATTATTTAACCATCGACTGATCAAGTCCAAGTAGTAATAATTGTCTGTTTTAACTGGCAATGCAACGTGTACGGAATAAACGTGAACCGAAAATGAGATTACACTTTATGTTAAGCGAATATTTATCAAATCCAGGCGAGAAAGAGTGGGTGTGCGATTAGTTTATTGCAGAACAAATGAGTTCGTTCAATGTGGCTAAATGCATTTGTGTGCAGAGGAGAATACAGGACTAAAGGCTTTGTGCGCCAATTTTGTTTTCGAGACTTTGGCTGTTTTAGAAAGAATGCATCTAGACCCTTTTTATGCATCGGCAACATTTCAGAAAAAGATTTCACGTTCAAAAACTTCACGATTAAATTGGAATAACGTGTTTATTTAAAAAGCTTTAAATGATTTGTGATCATGTTAATGTGAATTAGATTAAAACATAGACAACAACGCTTTCCGTAATTCTAATAAATTGTTTGCTGAATAATAAACCTGTTTTAGTTGCGCTTCGTCTCAAAATCGAACGTCTATAATCACGTTTAATTATTAATCTACATCGCACAATAACTGTTAATTGCCGAATTGCCCGTTTAAGTTTGCTGCTTGGCAATACATATATAACAATAACACGTACCTGGATACGTTGATGCGAAATTTGGTGAAATGAGTTTTGACCCAGCAATTAATTATATCGTTAATCAAGCATCACTAGCATTTTATCATAATTTCAATATCTTTTTCTTACGCATTTGTATAATCGTTGGTGCTGTTTGTCAACATCTGTGCGCTTGGAGCGTATTTGCCATGCAGGGAATGACAGATGCGCTTGTTTCTGCTCTCAGGTTTGCTATCGTCAGTGTCCGCCTGACAAGCCCGTCTTCCATTTCACCCCCCCGGCGATTGGTCCCAGAACCGCGAAGCTGCTGTCTACGTGGACCGGTGCTGAACTCTCCCGTCCGCCCGTCAGGACCAGCGCAAAAGCCAGAGACATGGCGACAAATGGCACTAAAGCTTCGGATGGACATGTCCTCACAGAAGTGAACGAAGCGCCCACTACAAACGACAAACCCAAAACCTTAGTGGTTAAAGTTCAGAAGAAGAAGGATATACCAGACAGAGAAACGTGGGGTGGGAAATTTGACTTTCTGCTGTCTTGTGTTGGCTACGCTATTGGACTGGGCAATGTCTGGAGATTCCCTTATCTGTGTGGGAAAAACGGTGGAGGTAAACGTCATTCATTGGCATTTTGCACTTCTTAGAAGAAAAAGGACTTTGAAAACTTCTAATGCGAACATTTAGCCCTACATGATGGCCGAAAATGAGTTTTTTACCCCCCCATTAATTCTGCTTTCCAGTTCGCAAAAAAACGCACACTTGCGCTTCGACACCTTTGCACTTCGGTCATGCTTCTCAATTTTTTTTGCAATTGGATTATTAGGGTACATGTTGTGTGTATGAGAATGATGCATTCCCCCCCCCCCCATATTTATCTCCATATTTCCGCTTTTTACTTCCTGTCTAGGGGCCTTCTTGATTCCCTATTTTTTGACCCTGATATTTGCCGGAGTCCCCCTGTTTCTCCTTGAATGCTCCCTTGGTCAGTACACATCCATTGGCGGCCTTGGAGTCTGGAAACTCGCCCCCATGTTCAAAGGTATTGACCCTGCGATTTCGACGGAAAGGCACGTTTCAGTGGATTATTTTGCAATCAAATGTATTAGCGTTCACATTTATACAAAAACATATGTATTTTTTATTGGAATATGTTTTATATAATTTAGCAAAGCGCGATCCTCAGGAGGAGTTGATTATTGGGAGACACTTCGCATGTCGGCGCAGTTATTTCGCTAAATATCTGTTGCGTCAATTAGCATTTTTCTAATGCTTTTTTTTTTTATTTGCATACCTGTAGGTGTTGGCCTGGCTGCTGCCGTGCTTTCTTTCTGGCTAAATATTTACTACATTGTAATTATTGCCTGGGCAATTTACTACCTGTATAACTCTTTCACCACAGTAAGTATCTCTAAGATAATGATCCGTCAAAAAAAAAAAAAAAAAAAATCACACCATTGCTTCCCAAAATAAAGAAGGGAAATTTCATTGTAAAATACGGCATTTTCCAAAGCATGAAAATGAAAGAAGGAAAAAAAAATCCATTATCCTATCATTTTGTAGGATCTGCCATGGAAATCATGTAACAATCCTTGGAATACTGACAGATGTTACTCAAACTACAGCATTGTAAACACCACCAATCTTACCAGTGCTGTTGTGGAATTTTGGGAGTAAGCTATTCTTTTTTCTCATTGACATCTGCATTAATATGGCATTATACATTATGCATGTCTATATTATAAAGCCTAATCTATATACTTGGGTGAGGGTGTAATCTGTAATTACATTCATACCAGACGCAACGTTCACCAGCTGACTGAGGGGCTGGAGAAGCCCGGACAGATTCGACTGCCCCTCGCAATAACGTTGGCAATTGCGTGGGTTCTGGTTTACTTCTGTATCTGGAAGGGTGTTAGCTGGACCGGAAAGGTGAGTGTTTTTCTTTTTAAGCACAAGTCACCCATTTCCCTTTGTAATTTATCCTTCAAAGAAGCACATGTGAATAATAATGATGGATAATGATGGAAAATGTTCTAAATATGCTCCGTCCTTACAAAATGTAAAATACATGTCTGTAGTGGTTGGCAAAACAAAATGGTAGATCCTCAAGTTTAACATGCATTCATGAGCTATATTTGGCTTAAATAAATATATTTTAAGTGCTAGATTTTCACAGCCTCTAAATCGGCTCCTACACACTATTTCCATTGTCAGACCTCACATGAATAACTGACCCAGTACAGAGGCCACATTATAAATCAGTCAATTAATTGATTGCTCACTCCTCTGTATTTATAGAGGTCAGATCATTATTTCATTTTTTTCCTGATTTTATACTTGTATGTATTTTCTGATTTATATATAGATATACATATATTTTTCTTCTTCTAAATGCACCTACAGTCGACAGTATTCACGTGATATCAAGCAGTGTTTTCTTGTTGGTTGACTCACGGTGGAGCCTCGCTGTTTCCTAGGTCGTGTACTTCTCAGCCACCTATCCCTATTTCATGTTATTCATCTTGTTCATCCGTGGCATCACTCTACCCGGAGCTAAAGACGGCATCTTATTCTACATCACGCCCGAATTCAGCAAACTAAAAGAGTCCGAGGTACCGCTCGATCCGACACCCAGCCCCGACCCGACACCCCAGGTGCTGTTTCCCACGGTAAATGACCGCCTTCCATCACCAGGTGTGGCTGGACGCGGCGACACAGATCTTCTTCTCATATGGTTTGGGCCTCGGGTCGCTCATTGCACTTGGGAGCTACAATACTTTCAATAACAATGTATACAGGTACAGTCGCCTCATTCTCACACTTGTGACACTGTATGCGATATCCACCCCTCTGCATTTCACATTAGCTACCTTTAGTCACACATTTGGGGTTTTAAGGAGGTTCTTACTGCACTTCTGCTGTAGATGGATCCCATGTTTTTTTGTATTGGACACAATCTAAAAAAAATCAGGAAAGAACATAAAATCTAAAGGCTCCCTCCAAACCTTCATGACATGCGGTGCGGACTTCTTATTGCGGGGATTATTAAAAACGAGAGACACTTTGGGGTGACCCTCGCCATATTCGTCTCACAGGGACTCCATCATCGTCTGCTGCATCAACTCGTTCACCAGCATGTTCGCTGGTTTCGTCATCTTCTCCATCGTCGGCTTCATGGCACACGTCACCAAGAGGCCCATAGCCGACGTGGCTGCGTCAGGTATCTGCCTATTTCTCAGGATTGCTGCAAAATCTGTGAATAAACACAACATGTTACAATATGTTCTCTCAAGCTTCATTAAACCTGCTTTTGTGTGTTTTAAGGTCCAGGCCTGGCTTTCTTGGCTTATCCTGAAGCCGTGACACAGTTACCAATTTCACCACTCTGGGCAATTCTGTTTTTCTCCATGTTGCTAATGCTTGGAATTGACAGTCAGGTAAAAACAATCGCTAATTTTATTTTGGGGGAAAAACTATTATGTTTTAGTCCACATTTGATTTATTGGTATCTCCAGCATCGAATATTTAGGTATAAAATGCGTATAATTAATAGAGCACTGTAAAAGAGGGTTAGTATTGGAACAATAAATGAGATAAGTCACCCAGGAGGTGAATAAATGTATGAAATTAAACAAGCATGAAATGATGAAATATTTCTGATGACAACTGTTGTAACCAGTTTTAATGAGAAATGTATTATAGTAAGACACAGAAAATGATTCTGGTGTATATCAACACACAGCTTAACATGAATACAGAATTCTGAACAACAGAAAAATCTATGACCAACCGAAATGTTTATAGATTTTTGTAATGGAAATACAGCCTTGGAGATTTTGGTATTACAGTGCAGACAAATGCTTATAATTTTTTTGTAGGGCTAAGAAGGGCTATATAGATAAAGAATTCTTTTATGTAGCGGTTGATATACTGTAAATAATTGCTTTGAAAATGAAATTTTTCTTGCTGGACTGTGATTTTCTCTGCCATAACGCAGTTCTGCACGGTAGAGGGCTTCATCACCGCTTTAGTGGATGAGTTCCCGAGGCTGCTACGAGGAAGAAGAGAGCTCTTCATCGCAGTGGTCTGCCTGGTGTCGTATTTGATCGGCCTTTCCAACATCACGCAGGTGAACGCCGGCGGCCATTTTGCACTGCGTTGTGCCATTCCGATCCCGTGCGCTCATGTGACGGCATTTGGGCGCATCACAGTGCCTCCATTATTGTGCAAAATTGAAAATCGGATTCTCTGCTGATAGCCCCGTAAGGCGCATCGCGGCGCATTCTTTCTGCATGGCTGAGCCCGTCTTTGAAGACCATTATCTCTGCTGGTGAGCCATTTACAGGCGTAACTCAGTGCACCTCAGCGATTAACTGTGTGACTATAACGTCAACATAAACCACAAAGAAAATGGCAGTGTGGTTAAGGTAGCATGCTTATCATTATGCTTATTATTCGGGATTTGTGGTGGCGTTTAACCCTTTCTTGATTTCCCATTGTAACAAACAAAGCAATGAGCAGAACTGAAACAGATAAGATAAGATAAAGGTTATGTGATATGATTTGTTGAATCTAAGAGAAATTCTAATGTACACTTATCACTGAAGAACTTGCTCCGGTTGTGTTCCAGTTGTTTGAAGCGATATTTAAGGTTTGAATTTTAAACCAGCTTCTCTGTTTCATATCGTGGCTTTCATGTTGTGACCAGGGTGGACTCTACGTCTTCAAACTCTTCGATTACTACTCCGCCAGTGGAATGTGTCTCCTGTTCCTGGTCTTCTTCGAGTGCATCTCCATATCCTGGTTTTACGGTATGCTGTTCAATGCATCTGGCCTTCAAATTCTTTATGAAGTAAACAAGAAAATCAGAGATGTTAACAGTCATAAGCATGTATTTGAAGTCAAAGCTGCAATAACACACTCAAGTGATGACTCATTTGTTCTATAAACCCAAGATGTAAACTGTAATATGACCTGTAATTCTAGATAATAAAATCAGCTGCATAGATTGTATGTAAATCACAGTTTCATAATGCCAAAGGAAGAGCACTAACCCAGTTGGATAAAAAGAAAATAGGAGGCATTAATCATCTTTCAAACCGTTAAACCCATATAAGACTTTTACCGTAACGATCTGGAGCATGTTTTTGTCAGCTGGTTTCGAGCAGGAAATGATGTAGTAGCAGGTCGCTAAGTGATTATACCCTATGAAGAGAACAGCAGGAGCGATGTAATAACATACTGTTTTACTGCTGATACGGTCTCATACTGTCTATCATAAATAAAGCGATTAGAGCTGTGAAGGAAGAATCCTTGCAAGTATGCTACTACTTAAGCATGAATACGGTACATTACTTGAACTAATTCAGAAGCAACAAAGCTACTTGTGACTTTTATGATCTTACACTTATCAGGAAAATTCTAAGACAAAGTATAGTGAGTATTGTGGTTTTTAATCAGATGAGGTAGCTTAATGATGCACGTAAATGCTCTCTCCTGATTTTTCAACACATTTGGTATCTCCAGACAATGTTAATCACATTATTACTTTGACAAACTACAACGCATTAAAAAAATATATATAAGAAATATGTTTCCAGGAGTCCTGCTTTATCTTTCTTAGCAGCAGTGGCATGAACTATGGGATGTGTTTGAATGGTGCCTTGGTGTTGCGCGAAATGCGATATCCCCACATGAACTACATGTTACGCTTGGTTGGCTGTCAGCGCACTGCGATTTGTATTACAGACAGTCATGTGACTCGTACGCTTCCTGTTCCTGTCAGGTGTCAATAAGTTCTATGATAACATCAAAGAGATGATTGGATACAAGCCATGCCTGTGGTGGAAGCTCTGCTGGGTGGTCTTCACCCCTCTCATTGTTGCTGTGGGTATACGTGTGTTCCAAACACTGCTGCCATGACAATGTGCATGTGCCTATTTGTGACATCACACCCTGTTTGTATTGTGTCACTTCCATTCTGATTTTCTGTCTCTCTTCTAGGGTGTGTTCCTGTTCAGCGCCGTTCAGATGGTTCCCCTCACCATGAACAACTACGTGTTCCCAGCCTGGGGACAGGGTGTGGGTTGGTGCATGGCCTTGTCCTCCATGATCCTCATACCCGGATATATGGGCTACATGTTCCTAACACTGAAGGGATCCTACAAAGAGGTAGCTTCTGATTCCTTATTTGGCTTTGGCTGTATGGCATGGAAGATGAGAAGTCTAGTATTCATCAAACTGAATTCAACATTTTAACATTGATTGATTATCCAGCCATAATAACGCGGTGCCTGTAATGCTTTGGAAGGCAAGCATGCAAACATCAAAGGTGAAAAAGCCATTCTAATATAGATTAAACAATAACCATATTATATAACTAAGAATACTAAGAATCTGAGGAGACACAGAAGGTGATGTCACTGCACATGCTACCGTATGCTTTAGGTATTAATGTTGCCAGTTGCCAGGAATATAAATGGAGCAGTAAGCAGTTGAGCTAAGCTACTGTGTCTGTGTGCTTATAGCGTCTCCGGATAATGATCCAGCCCACGGCGATCGTGAAATCCCAGGAGAACGGCCCGGAACAGCAGCCAGAGAACCCCAATCCGACCAGCGAGGAGGCTTATATCTAACCCCTGGTTCAAAAGACCAACTTTCATGCAGAACATGTAATCATGGTTGAACATGATCAAGGACTTCCATGTCTAATATATAATCACCTACCTCCAGGGGCAAAATGTGACCAACCTGATTACAATTTTATGAAGTTTATTTTTCATATGTTAAAAAAAAAACAGGCAAATACCCAGCACCTAGTGATAGTTTGTATCTCATATGCAAAAGAGAAGTCTTTCTAAAATGAAATAACAACCTCAAGGTTTTAATTTGATTTAAATCTGGAGTCCTAATGTGTGTCAACACTTCCACGCTAACTAAATATTTAAATGTAATTAAGCTATTAAAAATATTATAGTGAAAAAAAACTTTTAGAATAGATTGTTTGATTGTATTCTAAAGAAATACAGAACGATTATATTAATACAATATTAAATGCAATGTAAAAATTGCATAGAGGAACTGAAGAATATTAAGCAATGATAATTACGGGAATGTGCAACAGGTGAGGCCAAATTATTATTCCAAGACAATAAGTATTTTTATTATTACTATTTTTTTTTTAAGTCCTCGGGCATCTATTATTAAGGTGAAGGCCAGTGTGAATTTGCGATTATGGGAACAGTTGGGGTGGTGAAGTACCTGTCACAAAATCAGATTAATATCAACACAGACTGTTACAATTTAATCTTTATTTTCTAAAGAAAAAAGTAACTTTGTATGTGACTTAAAGTTTTTTTAGAATTATTTTTAAGATGTTTTCTACGTAAAAGTTCATGTGAAGGACCAAAATCATACTGATGCGAACATATCTAGCTACGCTGAATCGGACGCTACTCCATGTTACTGTGACACAGGGTCGAAAGTCACCACCTGGGCAGTGACGGTCCACCCGTTTTGTTCAGTTAATCTTTTCATTACCCGCTATTGTGCCATTCCTCAGGAACAGAGGGAAACGTGACCAAAAGCTCTAAAATGAAACGAGAAAAAGAGAAATTACATTGCGCTTGCCTTCAGCTAATAATTTATCGTTTATTTGAAACAATGTTCTGTTTGTGTGAGTGGGCAGGTTTTGAGTAGCGTGGCTTAAGCTCCTTAGATAGACCAGCAAGCAGCAAATGGCAGATTTTACAGAAATTATATTTTGTTTTTAATTTTATAGAATAGTTTGGCAATAAACGTTAATACATGCACACACATACGCACATATATATACAATTACATATATATATATAGACACACATGGACACGTTTGCTCGCACGCATTAATGTATAGAGGGCAACAATTGATTTATTTTCCCAGTTTATTTAATTCACCGGTTAAAAGCACAAAGCTTTAATTCCACAAATTCTTGCCATTGTATTCAAATAAGGACAATGCTAGTTTGCTTCAATGGCAGCTACAAGTGACAGGGACCTGGATAAATTAGTAATTTTATTCTCTACAAAGATATATAACTAAAATGTGCAATGAATAAACGTTCTGTGAATTTTGTAAAAAATAAAAAAATACTATACAATGTTTTCTCTCTTAAACAATGTTATAAAACTGTACTGTGTGAAACATGTAACTGTGAACGTCAGTATGACTCTGAAGTTTTTGTCTTCATGTTGATAAATCTTATTATTTGCTGTTTTCTGCAATAATATGATCTCAGAAACTTAAGCACATATCTTTCTGAAATGTAAAAAAAGAGAAACTAATAACTATAGTAATAATGACAATAGAGACTATGTCTAGGTAAAGAATATTGTTTTGTATATTTCTAACTGTTTCATTGACCTAATGTACAATACTCTATGTAAAGATATAATACATGTCTTTAGATGGTGTCATAAGAAAAGCATGAATGCTATATATGTTATCTGAAAACAAATAAAGAGATATAGATTATGCTGTTTTCTGTCTCATGAAACTTATAGACCTTTGAATGCACTGGATTTGTTTTAGGTGATTTGGACACATGAAGAATTATGAAATGGGAAACCATATTTTTTTTGTGCAGAGTGGAGCCTTTTTTCCTCGTATATCGTAATTGGAAAACAACGTAACACGGTTTCTTTGGCTTATAACAAAGACTGATTAAATGAATTGAAATTACCTCACAGCGAAACTTGGTAACTGAACAATGGTGCTTCACTGGACACTGAAGGCAAGAAAACATTCGGGAAGTTATATAAAAGATTTTTTTATTATAAATAAGAGCAAAACAGAAAAAAAGGATGGTTTAATACATGAACTTGTTTAACAGTTTTATGAGCTCAAAAAGTAGATGAAGAACTATTAATTGAAAATACTTACCTGAAAGAATAGAATGAAATATCCATAAAAGCTGTATTGTAGGGAGAAAGAATGAAAGGGATCAGTTTCGGGACTACATACCTCAGTGGTTCACATCTGGATGGCGGGATGGGAGAAAAGCTGAACCTCAAGGCTCCTGGTACAAGATGACGCCACATGATGCTTCAAATGCCAACATGACGCCTCATCTCCCAACAGGAACCCAAAGCCCCATGCTGATGCGAGGTTGATGAATGATGGTCAGGGTGATTGGATGGTGATACGCTTGTGTTGGGTGGAAGTTACCGCTAAGAAGAAGCCATATCCTGAGGACATACCCCCCCCACAAAAAAGAAAAAAAAATCCATGTTCTACAATAGTGCCACTGTGGACATTTTGAGTATTAGTGTCCCAAAACACTGTTTTTTGCAAACCCCAAGACACATCATGTTGCTGGTTTTAATTTTTACCTTTAGTATCATTGTTCGTGGTTGACCCTCCCTAGGTTGTATCCATGTCCTGTATTCCTCCTATCTCCTGTGTTTCTTGTAGCTCCTAGTCCCTGGTATTTGAAGAATTGTTAATGACCAAACCTGTCCTTCATCCACACATTGCCATTTGTATATAAATCCCTGCCTGTTCTCAGTTCCACATCAGCTACTGACTGTGTGGCACCTGTTAGCTAATAGTTACTCCCCACTGAAAAGCTTGATCTTAGTGTGTGTAACTACTCTGCGTTTCCCTGTGTTTAGTTCAAGTCTTCATTAGTTCTTGTCTTACTTGCCCGCCATTGTTTAGACCCCTCATGGTCCCGTTTCCTTCTGCTTCAGTTTACAATGAAGTTCCCCTTTTGTCTTGTGAACCCCGTTGTGGACCCTTGTCAAGCCCGGAAGTGACACCCCAATTGTCACCACAGCGTGCCAGCCAGTGTCATGTGCAAAGTTGTGTATGATTAAGACTGGGACCACAAAAATTACCTATTTCCCAGAAATGTACATAAATTTATCAGATGCTTTTATCCAATGCAACTTAAGGTACAGGGAAAGGTTACAATTTATGCACTACTTGTTGATACACTTTTGAATGAATCACATAGGGGAGTATTGCACATTGTAATGTGGATAAATCTGACATTCTATTCTGGATCAGTACAGACCAGCCCTAACAAAGATAACCACCAAGCCCCACTGGCTAAGCACTTGTGTATCACGTGGCACACAAATATGAAGAGGCAGGTTTTGGCGATTCTGACAGTATCTACACTGGTGCAAGTATGCTGATATTGTAAATTCTGGGAGCAGGAGCAGTTCTAGCAAATGTGACCATAACCATAGACCTTTCGTTCTAGGTTAGGGCCAGTTCAGATGTGTTCCTGTCCATCAGTCACCAAGAGCGGCTACTGCTGAACATGCAACGACTGACACAAGCCAGCCATACTCAGTCGTTTTTATATTAAAAAATAATAAAATAGTTTAAATGCTGTGATACAAGCTACTGGATCAAGTCCTGGGTGCATTTCATTATTGTCTTTTCTTATTCCTAATTCCTTTGTGTGTTGCCTGCTTACTGGAAGATTGTCCTTGGAACTGAACCACTACATTGTGTGTTTTTCTTCCCAGACAAGGCATCGAGGCTCTTTGGCTGAGTTGAAGCATTCAGGCAACAGGGGTGGCCTGGAATATTTTCGGATAGAAAAACAGGAAGGAGAAAGCGTCAGCTGTGCATAGCCAGGGCAAAGCATTGCTTACAAAGCAGGAAGTCATCTGCAAACAGCTCATTTCAGGCAATCATCGCTAGGCGAGGGGAAGCGCTGACACATGCTCCAGCAAGGAAGAACACAATGTAAAAAAAGGTGCCGATCTAAAGTCTTAGAAAATAGAACGGCACTTCACAGCAAATTATTCTACATATTCTAAAAAAGATACATGGCATGGTTTTGATTTTAATGTAGCCACGTTATTCTTTAAACAATCAGTCACAACGTGGCCGTAATGGATTTGGAGGCTCATTTATAAGTGTCAGAAATGGGTCATGTCGAAAATCTCATGGGCGCGATGCGGAGACTCAGTGGGTGGCATCAGCGCCTCGGGGCTCCTGGGCTGCGCATCCCGATCTGCAGGGCTTGTACGCTCATCTTGCGTCTTGCACAGCATGCAGGAAGCTCTATAGCATGCTGTAAACCCAGTGCAGTTTATCACCTCACGTGCCGGAGGGTGCTGCCGGTTCATGCTGTAAACCCAGTGCAGTTTATCACCCAGCATGCCAGAGGGTGCTGCCAGTGCGTGCTGCAAACCCAGTACAATTTATGACCCAGTGTGCATGCTGTAAACCCAGTGCAGTTTATCCCCCCACGTGCCGGAGGGTGCTGTCGGTGCATGCTGTAAACCCAGTGCAGTTTATCACCCAGCATGCCGGAGACTGCTGCCAGTGCATGCTATAAACCAGAGGGTGTTACCAATGCATGCTGCAAACCCAGTGCAGTTTATCACCCAGCATGCTGGAGGGTGCTCCCAGTGCATGCTGTAAACCCAGTGCAGTTTATCACCCAGCGTGCATGCTGTAAACCCAGTGCAGTTTATCACCCAGCGTGCATGCTGTAAACCCAGTGCAGTTTATCACCCAGCATGCCAGAGGGTGCTCCCAGTGCATGCTGTAAACCCAGTGCAGTTTATCACCCAGTGTGCATGCTGTAAACCCAGTGCAGTTTATCACCCAGTGTGCATGCTGTAAACCCAGTGCAGTTTATCACCCAGCAGGCCTGAGGGTGCTGCTGGTACATGCTGTGGCCTGTGCTTCCCAAGATTACTGTAATCTTAATTACAAAATCCCGACCTGGAAGTGAATGAATGAGTATAAAAAGCATGAATCTGTGGATCATATTGCAGGGCAGCATGTGGAGTAGCACTGTAGCCTCACACTTCGGGGGTGGGAGGCTGAATTCTCACCACTGGCCTAACCAAGCGCGACTTTTACACACTATGCACCTCAGCACTCAGTGATCCCCCTCTCTGAGTTTCCATTGTTCCTAAATACTCCCACTTTGCAATATTACCACTTACAGTTGACTGTGAAATATCTATCAAGGAAGAAATATTGCAAACTGACTTATTGCAAAGGTAGCATTTTATGACAGCACCACGCTTGAACTCACTGAGCTCTTAAGCATGACCCATTCTTTCACAAATGTTTGAAAACCTAACTGCAGTAGGCTAAGCCTGTGTTCCTGCAATCAGAAGGTCGCCGATTCAAACCCATCCTCAGCATGGCTGCAGGTCCTTGAACAAAGCCCTTAACCCCCAGCTCCCTGGGTGCCCTAACAGGTGGCTGCCCTTCGTGGCCACCTTACTCTACAAAGAGCAAGTTGGGGGAGGCGTAAAGACAACTTCCCCACGGGGATCAATAAAGTATCAATTATTATTATTATCCATCCATCCATCCATTTTCCAAACCGCTTATCCTTACTGGGTCGCGGGGGGTCTGGAGCCTATCCCGGAAGCA
>JAODJX010000129.1:6457152-6471913 GCA_026776945.1 Isichthys henryi | reverse complement strand
TTACACATACAGACCACTTACACACTATTAATGCATCTAGTGTACTTACAAACACTATTTACACATACAGACCACGTACACATACTACTAATGCATCTAGAGTACTCACAAACACTATTTACACATACAGACCATGTACACATACCATTAATGCATCTAGTGTACTCACAAACACTTTTTACAGATATAAATTATTTACAAACATTTTTACACATATAGATTACTTACAAACACTATTACTGTGTACACTTCATTTACACACGCTATTAATGTATACAGACCACTTTGTTCTCTTGAGTTCAATCATTTTTGCAGTTGGAACTACAGCTGCTTTCAATAAAAACACTGTTTCCTAATTGGCTAGGTAGAAATGGCTTGGAAAGGCATGTTATCACATGTACATACAGTTCATAGAGCTGTGCTTCAAATCTACTGGATTCCCTTCACGCTGTCATATTCGCCTCCCAGGCTTGGTGCTGGACGGAAAATGCTCAGCAAGAATCCGCAGATAAAAGCATGTCGAGAGATAAGCCTCCATCCTCCTGCACTGTGGCACGGTCAGCAGAAGAAAATTCTAGAAGAGAGGATGAACTGACAGACACGTTTTCGAGTCTCTGCTTCATTACGGTTCACCAGCCTTTACCTATAGTTTTTGGACATTTCTAGCTAATTTCCACCAGTTTGCAGGATTCCTTATTTAAAAAATATCAAAATCTTTGAGATCAAGGTGGTTATGCATGGGGACCCTCTGATCACAGTACATTTAATGTTTTGTCCATTAAGATAATGAGAAAAGAAAGTTACATGAAACGATCCACATTCTGCAAAACCTGCAATCTCCAGAAGGGCAGATATTTATTGGGTTGCTAGATTTATTTCACAAGTCACAATATCTCACATCAGCCTCGACATAAGAACGCAGCACAAATGTTTCTCATTCAAATGTGAATGTAAGATTTTTAACAGTCACATAATTATACTAGCATTCCATAATTCAAGGTACAGCCCTGCCACGAAACAGGGATTTGGGCAGGACAGCAGTTTCAGCAGTTTTTATAATTGCTTGACCTTTTGAATTGACCTTTCCTAATTCTTTAATTATGAGGGGAAAATTAATGTTTAAGCACAAACCATTTTTCTATATGAAAATGGACTAATTGAACCATAGTGGGCATGTCTGTCCATTACACTGACCCCCTGCCACTGGTCACTTCATTCATCATTCATCGTTGAGTAGACGAACCACAGTACAGGCTTTTCTGATAGGACAGATCAATCTTACCATTTTTTCCTTCCAAAATTTCAAAAACCACATTTTTTTCCAGCAGACCCCTCCTCTACAACATCTTTTTTATTGACAAACTTAATTTGGAACATTAGACACCCAAGACTTTTTCCTTTGTTGTTATATATAGAAACTGGAGCTTCCTGCATCCTATCACTGAGGCAGAATAACTTAGGAAGATGTGATTTTACTTGTATTCAGCTACCCCTCCAGCGCGGATTAGAGTCCAGGCCCTTTCTAACATCAGAAAATCCTATTAACCTCTTTCTTTCCTTGCATTTCAGTTTGCATAATTTCCTCTTTGCGTTCAGTTTCATTACGGATGTTTAATTGAAAGTGACCCTGCCTCTGAGGCATCCAAGCAGCCGTGGAAGTGCTCCAGACAGCGGTGTTTACAGACCTGGAAATGACTCAATTGGGGTGAACGCTGGGGGGAAAAAAACCCTATTTAAAACAAAAATTACTAAGACACACTGTGGACATTTATGGCACCATGAGCAAAATGTTTAATGCAACTCGTTGCAAAGTGTAATAGCATGTTAGAATGTCCATTTGTCACCTATGTTGTATTTCAAAATTCATGCACGTTTTGCTGTTAAGTTCTGTATCAGGCTACCACTTATCAATACAGAACTAATAATGCAAAAGATCTACATGGTGCCATTTTATAGATGCTTGTTGAATCACTGAGTTGAGTTTGCAAAGAATTTTTCTTTGAAAATTAAAAAGAAAATCTCTTTCCCCAATTTCAAAGATGCCACTAAATGAAGTAAATTTCTTTGATTTAATCTCGGCGTAACAAGACAGAAGGAAAGGAGTTGTGTCCATGAACACAGTGAATGAAACATCTCAATACCACCCAGTACGACTCCATCAAACCTAGATGTTTGGACATTGTGATCGGTCCTGTTAGAGAAGTATGTACTGTGGTCCGCCTCCTAAAGGATGAATGACAGATGGATTGGCCAATGGTATGGGGTGACTAATTGTGGTTCAGTTAGTTGTTTTTCACATAAGTTTATGCTTAAGCACAATTTTTTTCTGCATGGTTAAAGAACTAGCAACGGTCAATTCAAAAGCTCAAGCAGTTATAAAAATTACAGAAACTTTTGGCCTAATCAAATCCCTGTTTAAATACCAGGGTAGGACTGTACCTTAAATTACGATATACTGGTATAATTATGTGAATGGCAGAATCATAGTCACATTTGCGAGAGTAACATTTGTACTGTGCTTTTACATTGAGGCTGATGTGAGATGCTGTAGCTAGATTGTTATAATACTACGTATAGTAAATGATGGGCCTCACAAATAAAAACTGGTTTATTTGTTACTTGAGAGATTGTTACCACTTAACTACATGCAAGGGAGCAGTAAAAGCATGGAAACAACCTTCATCTGATTAATTCATGGCACATTGTGCGGTGATGGACCTCATGGGACCTCAAAGCTAGTCAGTAATAAAGTCCTTTAAAAAACGATAAAATTAAAACAGGATGAGACCACTTAAGGATCATAAAAAAAGTTCCGAAGAAATTTTAAATACTAAGCTCAGGGTGCGTCTGAAATCAAATACAGACAGTCCTCAGGTTACGGACATGATTCGTTCCCTAAGTCAAATTTGTAGGTAAGACCGGAAAATAATAATACAGTACATAACAATAATAGTAATTAAGCAGTAATAATAAACATAACTGTATATGGTACTGTACTGTACCTCGAGTTGACCTACTGCTGAAGCCTCACAATGTTTTCACGAGAGCCACAAAATAGTACATGCATTGGTTATTACGAGCCATTGCATTTAACCTGAATTTTCTAATATAATTGTCTTTGTGGAAATCTGTTCATAAGTACGAGACATTCTCCTGGGATCGCCTGTACGTGTATGTTATGTAGTTGGTGAAATGTAGTATGCAAATTGACCAGTAACCATGAGACAATATCTAGATAATGTATTCCATTCTGCGGAATTCCAAAGTGTGCAATTAGTGGACGCTATACTTACCCACAGGGCTACTAGAGCTGCAACCAGAGACGGAGAACATTGCTTGCTCAGAAATTTGTACCAAAATATTGGATGAAGTACTGGCTCTGTACAAATTTAAGTATAAAACAATACCCAGCTACATAAGTTGCTTAGAACATGTATTTTTTGTTGTTAGTACAGTATATAAATTTTTAAGCTTTGGGGGGAGCAAGCTACATCATTGGTAAACATCTAGGTCCAGTATGTGCAACTTGGCAACTGCCATATGTCCAATTGCACACTGTTCATACATATAGTATGTACTACATTAGCGGTTCATTACTTGAGTTTTGTTCATTACTAACAAAACTGAGTACATACTATGTAAGTGTTTGATTTCAGACACACCCTCAATTTCAACCCACCAACCAGCCACTTTTTAGACCCTAATGATGTGCCTGATCCAATCAGGGTCAGTTGGATGTCACTCGTTGTGGATGCAAATGCGTGCAGCTAATGATACATTTACCTTGGAGAAAACAGTTACTCATTTCTGCAAATGCATTAAAGGTATCTAAATGACAAATCTGAACTATAATCACAATTAATTACTTTACTTTCAAGTCCAAAATGGCACAAAGAACCATGAATTGCGTTATGAAGAGGTTGTTCATTTTTAAGTTTCCCATTATTGTATGTCATACTACTGAACTCCCAATATTGTAACCTAAGGCAAATATGTGAATATTAGTGATGCCTCTTCTTAAATGCTTGGCGCACCACATTAGACTCATTTAATATTAGATCTGAACAAATATGAACAAATCACAGCCCCCAGCTCTACCCTCCCTCCATCACTAGACGACTAACTGCGTGGGGTGTGCAGGAAGTAAAGACCACAATTCAGCAAACTGGAGCAGGCGTTCTTAGTACACAATGCGTAGTGTGTAACTTATTCTGAAATACAAGTATTTATTTAATAATCTGAGGAAAATATGTGAATGATATTGCAAACTCACACTGTTTAAATTTTTTGTAGTGTCAATGATGTGAAATGAACATAAGCGTAATCAGCTGAATATTTTATTCTCCTTCGCATGTATTTTCTTAGAGAAAACCGTGTTTTTCAGTCCAAAAACATTAAACCTGAACTGAAACGAAGCCTTGAAGCGGACAACGTTCAAACTCATATTAATCATAGACTCATGCTCGCTTAAATGAATCTAAAAAAAGAAAGTGTGGTTTTACAGTTATTAAAGAAAGCATATATTTAGCTTACAGGACGTATCACTTTAAGAGCGGCCTAGCTAGCCTATTAAAACAAGGCCGCTTTTTTATTTTCACACTGATAGAAGCCCGCATTCCACTCACAGGCGCTCTCTTTTCCAGAGGAAATCTCCAGGCGGCCCTTATTTGATAATAGGCCACAATTATCTGCAGAATAAAGCGCTGTGGCACTGACAAATGCAGCTTTTACAAGGCAGGAAACATTATGTTCACACATCAGGAGCTTAAATGCCTCCTGTTTATCTCGGCCAGAAAGGGAATTGATCCCCGGGGAACTGAGCACTCGTTAGATGTTCCATGAAATCTGGGCTGTGGGATCGGGACTGTTCCTGGTTTTAATTAGTTTTCCTTTTAGCCCTCAGATGATCTTTACTAATTCTTACATTTCCCTGCAAGGTCCCAGTACTCTAGTGCACTAGGTTGCAGAATAAATGCAAACTGCATCATGAAATCAATAAAAACCACAAACAGCAGTTGGCAGGCAATCAAATGAAAATGAAAATGATGCTTCATTTGCCATTTGTGCAAGTATAAGAGCAGGTGCATTTTTAACGTGTTTTTACACATATCCTATCATGCCCTCCTTTTTTAAAGACATACACACCTGTGTAGGTCAGAGGTCTGTGTCTGTGTCCAGAGGCTCGTAGGTTCCAATACCATGGAAGGCAGAACAATCACGTCAGCGTTGGGCCCTCGAACGAGGCCTGTAATTCCCGCTGCTGGATAGTGCCGGAACCAGATCTTTCCTCAGTTGGACATCGCTTTGGACAGACATGTCTGCCAAATAAATGAAATGTAAAATTTTCACAAAACACAAACTATCTTAGGATTGCGTGGAAGTTACTTAACTGCTGACGACACATTTAACCTGGAAAAATATCCTATCCAAAATTTCAGCACGGACTTTATACTCTGTCATTATTATGAATTAAAAAGATATGATTGGGGCTACAACACCGAACATGGGGTCAACAATAAATCTGCATTTACAGATTACTCTATAGCTGTATAGGTCGTATAAACAGGCCATTAACTGGCTATCACTGGGGAAATGCCATTATATTCTCGCCTCATTTGTTGAGTAATGAATTTCCAAGATGGTCCTTGGACCATAGTAAGTACTGTAGATCTTAGGGATTGTAAGACAATCCACCAGCTTTTGGGGAGGGAGGGGTGGGTGGAGCTATCCATAAATTCTCAAGTGAGCCATAAACACATCAAATTAGGCCATTTGGGACTGCCTGGCATCAGAAAGAGACAGACAAGACAGGCAGAGACTAAATCATCCATAATCACCCGAGAGGACAGTATCATCAAAGCACTCGATCAAGCCATCACAGCAAATCCGGGCCGAGATTCCTGTCGGCGGCATTTTCCGCCAGCAATAGCTGTTCTTCCTGAGACGCCCGTTTCTTATATGAGACGCTTTTTTTGCCCCAGGCGGAAAGAACAAAGAAAAATTTGTATCCTACTTAAAGCTTTGAAGGAAATCTGCTTCCCAACATAGTCTGCAGGAAACAATGTCTAATTGTTTCCAAGCACGTCATCGTAACCACATTATACAAATATGTAGCTGCTGTCATGTATCTTTCAGCGAAAGACGGCTATTTACACTCGGCAGACCTGCGTGTGTGTTTTTTTAAAGCATTCGAGGTGCTTTATATGACACCCGCATACAAATGAGTGGGAGCCGCCGTTGCCATGTCGACCGGTGAGGTTAAGCCAAGTAGTTTCTTTACATTTACTTTCTTCCGGTCAGATCCGTGTGGCCTGAGCGTAAAGAAGGTGCCAGGAGTTTTTGTGAGGTGCCTCTGAAACGCGTAGCGTGTGAAGCAGCACGGCATCTCGTCAGCTGGCGTTCCAGTTCTCGTATTCACTTAAGGACAAAGGGCCCCGTTCAAATAATAACCATTCCTCTAACAAATAAGGTTCAGGAAATCGCAGGACAATTTCGTAACTGTTTCTGTCTTTCCATCGAGCGAATTATCTTCGGATCAGAAGTGTCCCGTTTGTCACTTGTTGATCCCCAGGCCGTGCCACTGAGGTCAAAGCTAATCCTATTAGCCTGGGCCAGATGCGTATGCAGTGGGCCAGCGCTGCCCTTTTAATCTACATGGAAATTAGTTATTAAGGCACTGACAGGCTTGTAATGCGTGATGTGGCAACTTGGGGGGGGGGGGAGGAATTTATGCAAAAATTTTACTTGTGCAGAACTACAATGCAAAATAAATAAGGTATGTCTCTTAAGTTCCATTTCAACTGAACGCTATAGGAAAAGGGTTAGTACTTAAATAATGAAGTGAGCTTGTAGGCGGTATCCATCTATCCGCCTGCCCGTCCGCTTATCCAGGTCAGGGTTGCAGGGAACGTGGATCTTATCTGCATGCAGAATAAATAATTAAAGATCATTTAAATGAGCCCACAGTGTAATGAAGTGATAAGAGTTAAATGTCTAAACCAGGAGCAGGGCGCACTGCATCGTGCAAATGTGACAAGATAATTACCCCCAGTGACACTCACTGCGTTACCGCCAGCGTTATATACAGTGCGGTTATTCAACTAAAGGGCTTTGTGGTGGCGTTGCTGCATCACTCACCGTCTTTGTCGGCAATATTGGCTTTCCAGCTTTGTTTCCAGTTGTTAACTCACAAATGGCTGCCATTAACCAGGCGGCTGAGGGTCAGAGTGCAGGAGGGTCGTCGAGAATCGGAATCGTGGATTTTGGCCAAAACAGGGGCTGTTCCATCTCCACGTGAGTTACGTTTAAAGGTCAAGTGATTCTGTGGGTCGAGTGCGACTGTAGACATTAAGAGCAAAAGAATCAGACAGCAGCCAATAATACTGCTTCAACAAGAAAAACACTGGGCAGTGATTTTGTTCCCAAAGAGCAAGTAATCAAGAAGAAGTGAACATGTCCGAGAGACAGACGCATTGCTCAGCTGCAGAAGGTGAATGTTTTCGTTAGGATTTTGCCTGATTCCAGTATGATATGCTAAAAGAAAAAGGCCGTTTATTGTGGCTTGATTCATTATTCTGCATTTTTAGATTTCAAATGGATTGTAATATAGCTCTAGGCCTTAATGAATTCCATTTTCTTATCATTACACTGGTGCCTGTGTTTACAGTTTGCCTTTTTGCCTCACCAAGTTACCAGCGCAGAAGTCAAAACAAATTCAGATTTTAGTATAAACAGATTCATATATTTACAGCCATGCTGTTAAACGGCACCTCCTGTCCTCATTTTCCAGCTTTAGTACTGCGCAATGTATCTAGGTTACTAAAAGTAAGGGTCCATTATTTTTTTGCACACTGGCACACCTAGTGGTGATCAACAGGAACTGCGCCTGCTGCTTGTATTGCAAATAATCTCCTTTGTTCTGCTGCCAAACAGCTTCAGGTTATGAAACCTCTGCGAGGCGCGGCGACAGCAATCTGGAATAGTAGTAAGCAATTCAGTTCTCGAATTTAAATATCGAGTACGTTTCAGAGGCAGGATGTTACTTCTTAAATGTCACTTATGTAACTTAAATGTCACTTATTAACCACATGGTCAAGTCTAAGTCCCTTTGTTGTGGAATAAAAGAAGATTTGTTTCCGGCATGTATATTTTAAAAGAACAACAGGAAAAAAAACCATAACCATCCATATGTGCTGAATTTCATCGTTCACTCAGTACAGGCCGCAAAGAATGACGTGCATTGCCCTTTGAAGCTAAAGCACGCTCCTAGGTTAGACGTGTGGAAGAACACCAACATAAACTACTCGGGCATAACACGGAATAATGCATGAACCGTAATTTATTATTTTTGTTTTCTGTTTTCAAGGCAATTCATTAATTTGCGCCAACTTCCATAATGAATCCTGTAGCGATATCGACATTGTAATTGTAATTACATCTAGGCTGGCATGTAAAAATCCATATTGCCAACCAATAAAGCATTGCCTCATAACTCATTTAGATTAATTAAAACCGAACACACTGAGGGCCTTTTTGGAACGAAACCTACAGACTTGGCATCGATATACATTATGGCGCCAACTTGCAAGAAATGTAGTTAATTCTCAACAGCCAACAGCAAACATTTCGCATATGCACCATTCGAGGTTATTTTCAAAGGGCCCTTATTCGCATTTACATTATATAATTACCTTTAACGAATCTGGTATCTGGTATCAAGGTTAGCCAAATGTTTGTATATACCCTATAATAAACATTGAGAATTTGCATCAGTCACGCAGGCAGTAGATACATTCGTTTGCGCTCCCTCATCCCATTTAGCCAAACTCATGCTTGTCCCTGCCCCGTGCTGCCTGAAGGCACCCTGTGTTTGGCTTTGCTTCATATCCTCTACGTCCGACGGCAGCCTGTTCTATCGAATGCAGAGGTTTCAGTCTGCCAGCCCACAGACCTGAGGCAGGTACTGTATACGCGGCTCATGACATGTTTTTAATTCAGTATTAGATTTGGCCATCAGGTTGACCTTTTGTTTCTCTCTCAGCTCAAACGATAAATTGAGTAGCTCACTTGGGTGGAAACCAGGTCCCCCACCCCACCCCCCTGCCCGGTCATGTTAAGTTTCAAACCCCTGACCTAATGCGAATGTCAGTAATGAATGGGCTTACGTTGTTGTCGCTGGTGGAGGGTGGGGGGTGAAAAAACTGGCCACCTCTCAAGCTTTTGTCCATTTCCGACTGAAAATGCTGCAGGAGGAGAGCATCCATGCAGGGCCTGAGATGTTTCCACCGCTGAGGAAACACTGGCCCCCATGTGCAGATTAATTAGTTAGATATGACTCTGTGCACTCCAGGCTCTGAAGCAGTGTGAATGAATTGATTTTACCATGAAATGAAGCTCTGGGTATTGAGATCCTTCAGGTCATTTTTCTCCTTTGTCCTGCTGTACCTGGACATTTCTGTTCCCACATCACTCCAGTGTAGCTACTCAAAGTTGGGAGAAAAACGATATTCTTCCTTTTGTAGCATATCTTGTACTTCTTGTAAGAAAATTGACAAGTCGTTCCAGTTTATGTTCTCTCAAGTGAATACAACATTCAAGAAAGACATGTCTCATGCCCTGAAAATGTAGGTGAAGGGGAAAAGTAGATATTATACCACAGTTTTAAAAAGCCATTTTTTCTTCTATATATGACCCAAGTGAAGGGGAAGGTAGCAGCTTCTCTTTCCAGGAAAATCCTGCGTAGATTACTGCATCCTAGGTGACATGTGACAAGCCTCCTCAGATCGGGTGACGTCATGTGACTGAAAAGCAAAGACCCCCAAGCTTCTGCTAGCCTAAATGACAAAGAGGATTAAAATCACTTAACAAGAATAATCTCAAAGAACTTCGGGCAAAGGCATTGGGAAACCATTCACTGGAAAGCACTGCAACACTGGAAAAATTTCTACATAGCTATTGTGGAGAAAAACTGAAATCTATAAGTTGCTGACCTTTAAAACAGCCATCGTTCTTCAGATGGTATACTTCATTTAACCATCCATCAACCCATCCGTCTGTTCATACACCAATCAGCCGTAACATTAAAACCACTGACAGGTGAAGTGAATAACATTGATTATCTCATTACAATGGCACCTGTCAAAGATGCCATTGTATATTAGGCAAGTGAACAGTCAGCTTTTGAATTTAATGTGTTGGAAGCAGGAAAAATGGGCAAGTGTAAGGATTTGAACTTTGACAAGGGCCTAATTGTGGTGGCTAGACAACTGGGCCAGAACATCTCGAAAATGACCAAATGCAGTGGTCAGTACCTACCAAAAGTGATCCAAGGAAGGGCAACCAGTGAACCAGCGTCAGGGTCATGGCTGTTCAAGGCTCATTGATGCACGTGCAGAACAAAGGCTAGCCCAAGCCAGCTGAGGCAGTATGATGTTCTGGGCAATGTTTTGCTGGGAAACCTTGGGTCCTGGCATTTACCTGGATGCTATTTTAAAACATATCACCAACCTAAACATTGCTGCAAACCAAGTATACCCCTTCATGGCAACAGTATTCCCCAATGACAGTGACCTCTTTCAGCGGGATAATTTACAAAAATTGTTCAGGAGTGGTTTGGGGAACATGAAAAAGAGTTCAAGGTGTTGATTTGGCCTCCAAATTCCCCAGATCTCAATCCAATCGAGCATCTGTGGGACGTGCAGGACAAACAAGTCCAAGTCAAGGAGGTCCCACCTGGCAACTTACAAGACTTAAATGATCTGCTGCTGATATCTTACTGCCAGATACCAAAGGACACCTTCAGAGGTCTTGTGGAGTCCATGCCTCAGCGTCTCAGAGCTGTTTTGGTGGTACAAAGATAACCTAAACAATATTTAGCAGGTGATTTCAATGTTATGGCTGATTGGTGCATATATACTGGGTAGCAGTATATATTTTCATGGCTTCTACAGCTATTTGCCCTCTATTCCCATAAATATCAGACTGTATATTTGTCCCTATACCTGCACTTGTGTTTTTCAGTCCAGCTCAAACTCAATATTTACATGGAATTTCAGGAAAAGTGAAAAATTCTGCTGACATTTCCATCACAAAAGGGAATTATGCCATGACTTCCTATAGACACTCCCAGCATAATGTGTTATACATACAATCACCACAGAAAATAATACACAATATTGCATATACATAATACACAAACACTTATTGCAAAACTCCTAAAAATGATTAATAGTTGGTCTATAAAAAAACAAAAAGTATTAGGTCAAATATTGACCACATCTTTATTGTACAATTTCATTTTGTTACTTACACAGGTATTTTCACTATTGTGTTCTTGTTAATTGTTCTAATGCTCCAGATCTAAAAATCTATACATCAAAGGGAAATTAGAAATTATTTTCACTTTCACTTTCTGTATAACAATAAAAGACCCTGTAATTTGTTTCACTTAATGGACATGGATAGTTTATCTGAGCGAAGTATTCTGCCTGCAGTTTATGGCAAAAATTAAGAGTCCAGTTTTGGATATCCAAGTAAATGCCTTGGTATATTTGCTTGATTTTTTTTTACTCAAAACCCAGTTCATTTTTCTATCATAGTGGATTAATGAAATCAATTCATTAGTTTGAGCAAGAAATTAATTAACAGAGCTATAAAATGGCAGACTGAATGTTCAGGGCATTGGTGTTAGATCGCCTGCAGCTCAATGGGTAAGTTAAGCATAATGTTTACTAATGACCCGCTATGTGTCTCTGCAATAAGAGTTCATCATCCCAAGCCCTAATAAATATATTTTTATCCGGCATTTTTAAAGCAATATCCCTCACATGTGCTGGGAAGGTGCACGCAATTTGTAAAAATGTGCCCTCAATCGGAAAACAATTTACTGATCCTTTAGTGCGGTTAAATTGCCTGTTTCCAATCCAGTGAATTAAGAACAAATTCACTTATGACGCATGTGATATCAGTTTTGAACAGTGCAAGAGACCTGCATTTATGCAGAATTGTGAATGAGTAGCAAAGTTCATAATTCATTCTGCAGTCTTACATTTAACAGACTCGTCTAAGTTCATATCTGTATCCGGACCTATGCATCTAGAATCCATGCTATACATTTTCTAATAAGTAAGTATCAATACTAAATTTACACTTAAACATTTATAATTACTGTCGTCTGTACCGTACTTTGTTATATGTAGAAGTTGTACGTGATTATATATTTTTACACGCTATTTGCTATGTATTAATTTTCCCATCCTCCTTGAAATATACCTTTATTTGGAAGCTCACATGTACTGCTCTTAAAATCCTGACACATGAATGAATATTCATCTTAGTGATCATATCTATCTAGATACCAATGTAATCAGTGTGAGCTATGTAGCTATTTTCGGCAAAGTAGTCAGGAGCACGTGAGGCATGCAAAGTCTTTTGGGAGGATGCAGTAGTTGGTAACTGGTAAATCTCAGCTGTACTAAAGAGACCTTTATGGAGTTGCATGCATTTGTTTGGAAATCGCTTAGAGTGATCACATCTGTCTGGGTGAAATTGATCATTATAAGCAGATGATCATTATATCCAGTTTTTTGTCACTAAGTCTTAGGCAGATTACCATCCAATTGACATTTGTGTATTTCTTACATAAATATAAGGTAATAAAATGGACAGCGTTGCTATTTCCTTCATTTTATTGACCAATTTCAAAATACGGTTCAGCTGTTCAAATTACAGTACTGCACAAATTAAATTACTGAACTGTGTATAATTCAAATATGCTATAAGACAGTACTGTACATAAATATTCAGTTCAATTCAATTTTATTTATACGGCACATTTTCACAACATTACATTGCCTCAAAGTGCTTGTTGCAGTTTCACTGCTGCATCTTGCTGGCTCATTTTCAACGGTTTATCATAAGCTTTGATGAGTCAATTTTTTGTCATTCAGAGAAAATGACTTTATTTTTCCCATCTTGTTTTCTATGCACACAGAATTAACCTCAGGTAGCTAGCAGAAGGGTTATCGCAAGGCAAAGCAGGGCGATCAAAGTAAAGTTAAAGAAAAAAGAATTTTTCCATATGTCGTAATGTATAAAAAGATCCAAAATGAACACTGTAAGCAGACTACTTCATTATTAAAAGCAAATGGAGTTTATGCTGACTCTAAAGTGATGAACCACTAAAAAATGTAGCAAAACCACTAAGTGCTAACTTTTATTATATGAATTTAGCTTTGGTTTAGTTTTTGGCTCTGAAACCCTTAAAAATGTCCATAGAGAGCTAAAATTTTAACTTAGCTTAACACTATAGTCCCATCTGTCAGACTAGAGTGATTGCCAGGTGATATTTAGGTCTTACCCAAACTATGGTTGGCTTCTGTAGAGTCCCTGGAATAATGAGACCCTGCTGATATTTTGCCCTCAGTTAAGCCACTTGTTTTTAGCAAGCAAGCCCACTCTTTCTTTTTCAATAACGTTAGTATGCATGAGGGGGGGGGGGGGGTTGTGCAGCCAGTTGACCTTGGACCCCCCCAGAGATTTTAGTCTCCCTACTTGGCAGTTTTTGGTTCCTCTCCTACATTGTCATCTGGCTTACTTTTATTTCTTTGTTTTTCCTTTTCCCTGTTTTTGTATTATTCTGTCTTAACGATGTTATAATGTATCATATCATACTCATGAAAAGCACCTTGGGGTAACTCTGTTGTGAAAGGCGCTATACAAAAATAAACTGAATCGAATTGAACTGAATCAAATTGAATCGAATCAAATCAAATCAGAACCCGGAAAAGTTTAAGATAGTTGCAAATGCACATTTTTTCAGTCTACGGTCATTTTCTCTGAATCACAATTACGCACTTTTCAGAAATGATCTTAAATCAAATGTGGGGTGGTTTCTACAAACCTTTTTATAAACCAGTTCCCAGGTATTTGTTGGTTAATTGTACAATCGCTTTCAATAACGTGTCAATAATGCACCTGACCCCACCTCATTTTAACAGGAACACAGCCAGGGGGGCTCCGAGGTACATTTGCTATTTGAACAACGTGGGCGCTGGACGGGAAAATGACAACTGAGACATGCTAGCAAAGACACTTGCATCGTACCAGGCTCTGCTTTGTGCCGGGTGTAATATTGGTCCCCGAGATTTTAGCGGTATGGCGTTTACTCTGGGGTGTCTATGGACTGAGGAGGGAGTCTAACAGAGTAACAGGAAGCCAGACCAGTACAAAGGACTTCTAATACAAGTGTTTCAAAATCAGTATGGTACAGGGGCATCGTCAGGGCTGTTTTACACTAATTAATTTCAACTGGCATTTTCATTAATTATCCCCAAAATCAGAGCCCCCTAATAAAGGCTTAGCCTGCTTATTCATGAATCTCTGGTGATGTTTCTGACACATACATTTCAATAACAATGTATATATTTATATTTCCATGCATTTTGAATGTGGAAGATCGGTATCTACAGCGTCTAGGCTGGGCCTGGCCAATTATTTTCTGTGGGGGCCAAATGCAAGCTTCAGCGGTTTTTAATGATTATTTTCATGTGCCTTGAAAGATAAGATAATAGGCTTGTTGGATTTTGCTATATATATTATTAAATTTGTGGGGGGGAAATGTGTTCATCCTCATAGACTTAAACATAATACTTTACCTTTGTGCCAGTAAAAATATCACTGCTGGATATGGCCCGGAGGAAGGCTTTGGCTCAGGTCTGTTCTAGATGCACCCAAAAGACGATCTAAAATGTACATGCTTCTT
>JAODJX010000129.1:6424366-6442955 GCA_026776945.1 Isichthys henryi | reverse complement strand
ATGCACAAAGGAGACAGTCAGATAGAACTCGGGACAACTGGAGACATTTAAGGATGCGGGGACTGAAAGAGGCAGGGGAAAAAGTCTCATTGTGACGAGTAAAGTGTATCTTGCCTTGCTGGGCAGCTCTCTGGGTACTCAGCACCCCCAAAGCTCTGAACCTAGAATCGCCCCTGGTCTTGGATTTACTTAAATCGGTTTCACGTAAGTCGACAGCCTGTATTTAAAAAAAAAAAATTAAATATAGGTCATAAATCCTGAAGCTGCCTTTATTGATAGAGTGTTATTGATATGTCTGAAGTGGAATTTCACAGACAATGAGGATTGTTGGCTTCTATTGACACATTATTTGCAAATTTGCTGCCTACTATATTCTGGGAAATATCAGCTAATTTTGGCTGATGTTTATCATAGTTTTTTGACAAGATATAAAATACCATGTTTTTCTGTTTGCCTTCATAAATTTGATATCTTTAGAATACGAGAACAACCTCAGAGCAAAGATGACATTTGATCAAATATATGTGATGCAATAGGTGGCGCTGTTGCTTCTCAACTCTAAGGCTGTAGGTTTGAACATCACTTATGTGTGAGTTTTCCCTGGGTTGCGTAGCTTTCCTCTTGGCACCCCAGGTTCCTCCCGCAGTCCAAAGACATGCAATTAGGTTAACAGATCTCTAAATCACCCGTAGTCTGTGAACATGTGTGTTCCCTGCAACGGCTTGCTGTTTGGTCTCCCCCGCCCGATGCTAGAATATTTCCTATTTTCCCCCCTCCCCACCCCCACCCCTAATAACCTGTAGTAGATAAATGGTTGTAAGATGAATGTACATAATAATCTTTATTCTGCACTGGGTGAAACATTCGAGTGAACCATTCATATATCTTCCATCCATCCGTCCTCTGTGACCACTTTTTCAACGTCAGAACTGCAGTTCTGTTTACATATCAAAAGCAATTTAATTCTTTGTAAATAAATGATAATAATAATAATAATGATATGACAACATTTTCTGCATTATAAGAAACATTAATAACAGTGACAGTTCTTTGCTGCTGAATGATTTTTATGACGCTCGCTATAAAAATAGGTCATTTACAACAGACGCGTGTGCGCCTGTCGTTATCGTAATGATACTGTTCTGCACAAAAGCCGTGCTTTCTGGCGACTGCTTGTCATGCATTCGGGTTCATTTATTCATTTTGTTCCGAAAGATAGTCGTGATAGAGCGACGCTAGTACCGAGGGAGCGACTCCCGCTGTGAGAGATTTGCACCACTCCTCTCCCCCGAAATATCAGCCCTTTCTCTTTTCAGCTTAATTTATTATTATTTAAAGGAAGGAACGAAAAACTTTGCGTGAAAATCGTGAGAGCAGCTATATGGGACGCCCATGGTTATTTAGCCTTCGTATGGACTGAAAATTAAAGATCATCAGCCCCTTGCCAGCTTAGCCTTGACAGAGCGGAGGCAGAGGACATATTGATATGAAAAAATAATTTGCTCTGATTCACCCTTTTACAGCATTTTACGCAGCTGTCAGCTCGGTGGGCCGTCTCTGTGGCGCACCAAAAAGCTCTATTAAAATGGATAATTGAGACCCCTCCGTACCGCCTAAATGTTAATGCCCGTGGCACATCATTACAGCCTGGATAACTGTTTCATTTTAAAACGTTATCGTCTTACATTGCACCTTATATTGCGGTTTCCCAAACAAAGAGCAGATTTGCTGGTCTGCAACGTCAGTAAAGTCTTAATACCCACAGTAGTTCCGGCAGTGTTGAGATAACTCTGCTCTGTCCCCAGGGTCTGTCGTAGCCTATTTTAATGTCCTCTTTGATAAAACACATTTTACAACGTCGTTTTTGTAAAAAAAAAATATATTTTTAGAATTTCTTTATAAAATTCCTCTATGTAGTTATATTTACATGTACGTACTTCATTATTGCCCAGAATGTACCAAATATTACATAATAGGCCCATGTGTTTACGTAAAAGACAATATTGACACAACTACGTCATCAGCTGACTGAAGCAGATTTCACCAGGTCACTTTGGTAAGGGTGTTACTGTCAAAAGGAGTTTTGTGCTGGTGTGTGAAGAAGTCTGGTATTCAAGTGTAGGATTAGATGAAGAATGCACTTTTTATTTCCCCCCACATGAGACATCAAAAAGATTCAAAGTGCCTCACGTGATCACCGTACGCAGTTTAAAGCATGTGACAGGATAAACAGAAAAGGACGAGTATTACAATATCATACATATTAAATTTATTTAAATGTTCCTTTATTAGAAGGATGAATGAGTCGGTTCTGTTTTGTTTACACATGTTGTTACTTCTACTGCCTCTGGAAGGATATGAATCATCCACAAGTCAGTGGCAAGGATAAAACATTTATCCAGCAGATACAGAAGAAATTATCATGAATGAGATCGTTACCTAACATACTACAACTTTGGCATCCTCTTTTAAATCATATGAAAATATACTCATTCCTTCTGAGAATTTCTTCCTCGTGTGCAAGGAACTGATTTATGTCTTTACATTTGAATATCTTTGTAAAGATAAATCACAGAAAATTGGGCTATTTTCTTTTGTGGGTTGTGGTGATTTGTGATGATAATTTATGTGATCTGCCGAAAATGAGCCCACCGCGTCCGTGTTTGAGTAATAACTGAACCGTGCAGCAACTGAAGTGACATTGCAAAATTAAATATTTTCATTTATTACTTTGCCATGAATTCTCCTTTGAAATAAATTTCTTCACGGCCGAATACTTTCTTGAATAAGAGCACCAGTTAATTTCCACATATTATTGTCTTTTAAAAGACAGCACCGTTTCCCCTTGTTTTATAACTCGTTTTTTATGGGAATATTATTTTTAATATATCAAAGGAGAGATTTACTTGAAAGGATAAGAGGACAGCTTCTTCTACAAGGTGCAGGGAGAGATTAAGGGGAGACAGACTCAGAGATGTGTGCAACCTTGCAGAGAAATGAGCGTCGACGCCGCAGTACGGCGGCTTAACAGCGCCACACAATGGTCTGTCCTGGGATTGCACTGATAGCGATCACGATTTGCACGCCCCCCATCAACCCCCATCCCCAGACCTACAGACTTTCCAAATAGTGATGTTAGAAAACGCAGTGAAGGTCATGTGCTGTCAGAAACTCGCTTTGTCTCGTGAATGTGCGCATTTGCGAATGCTTGTCATCGTCTCCGAAGAACATTTGTGCGAGAGAGTATGTGTGTGTCTATGTATATTTAGAAAGCAGACAATAACCGTGTACCCATCTGAATTTGTCATTATAAAGGAGATATATGTGCATGTGTGTGTATGTATCTTTGCATAAATTCAGAAGGATGAGCGTGCACGAATGCACTAGGTCTTGCGCATGTGTATGATTATAAAGGTATGTGTTTCTGTGATACAGAATTATATGCACGTGTCTGTGAATGAGATTATCCTAAAACTGCATGAATGACACACACGATCCGTGTATGCGTATACATCTGCTACGAGCTAGTCACATGTGTGTATTTGCTTCTGTTGGAATCTCTTTTAAGAAATGATATATATGAAGAGCTTGGATGCGCGTGTACGCGCGCGTGCGTGTGCTTATACGCATGTCAGAACCTAGGGGTTAGGGGTGATGACCCATGGAGCCAGCCAGCATGTTTGTTCGTGTCTGTCTGCGTGTACGTGATGGGGTGTATGCCGCTTCTTTCGCGGACCCAGCGCCAGTGCGTAAGTGGTGCGGCTTGCTGGTGCCGAGGTACCTGAATCATTAAAGCTGTAGACGAGATAGAAACGCGCGCTCCCGCTGGATGGCGCGCCGCCAAAGGTCCTGTATCTTATTAACACCGCAATCACTCACTCCCTCACCAACAGGACAGGGTCTGTTCGGACTTCACCACACGTCACCGTGTATAATTACTGTATGTATGGCTGCCCACCTATCTGGCACTTATTTGAGCATTAGAGAACGGGTGGAACGATTCATTAAATATGCTTATTATTTTAATGCAGCCTACCTCTGAATATGTCCCTGAGTGGACAGAGACGCGTGCCCGCTTAGAAATACACGTCTGGTTAAACAGCAATGAAACGTGGGTTAAGGAATGGATCAAATAAAAATATTTATATCCAGCAACAAAATATAGAAATTATTATTATCGTTATTCGTTAAGTATCAGAATGAGACAGACATGTAAATAATTAATCCAGGAATTTATAAATCAACGTATCTAACTGTAAGTTTGCCATTTTTCTTTTTAGTGTTTCCCAATCCTTCTCAGTTAAGGACATTACAAAGAAGAAAAGATGGTGAGATCCTGATAAAAACGCTCTAAATGAAATAATAGCAGTTTTCTAAATGTTCGCGCCCGTTACCACAATCAGATCAAGCCCAAACGGATATCTGTCTTTCTGATGACGGAACATTTTTCCTTTCACTCATTTTTAGCCCCTATTTTGTTTTCCGAGTCCTTAAAAAACGCCCTCAATGGAAACCAATAGAGAGGGAAAAAAATTAGCTGAGATGTAATTAACTGTGTGTAGTGCTTTGTCCATGCACTGGGGTTCATTATCTCCTTCAGCAGCGAGCTTCTTTCTTCCGCCGTAGATAAGGACTCCTCACAGTCATGGCTGCCGTCCAAAAGCGCTTCAGAAATCTACGAGCGAAGGCTGAACCTCGTTCAGGAGCAGGTGCCGTGTGGCAAATCCACGCACATGCACGGGAAAGGTTTTCCCCAACCTTGGTGTCGTTTTAACGTATGATCAAAGCATTGTAAGTGTTGACAACATGCGTCACGTGTAGGTCTAGGTAATGTGTGATTCTGTAGTCTAGGCCTATATGATTTTTTTTAATGTGACGTAATGCGTATATACGTGTGCGTCAGTGTAATTGTAGTTTTTATTACTATTATTATTTACATGTAAATGTGCAAGACTATCCCTGGTTTTAAGCCACGACTATGTCACAGTTGCCAAAACTAAGACTCAGTTTTGACGGCGATGTGTCTATTTCGGGCGTGGGAACTGGGCTGCACGTGTCCTTTGCCGGTTCTGTGTGCTGTAGAGGTGAAGCACTGAAGCTTGAGACCAGATGGTTCCAGTTCCAGTATCTGGAGAAGCCCTGCTTATGAACCTGGACCAAGGTGCTCATCCTGAGTAACATTAATAAACATAGCATGCCAAAAAACGAAATAAAAGCATAATCTAGACAGGAAACTGTGAGAGCTTTCTGGATAAAAATCATCCACAAAGAAACTATATAATCAAAAGTATTATAATTATCAACTGTTATTATTAATGATAGTAATAATTACTATTATACATTCTGTTCAGTGAGTCTCCTGCTTTCATAGGATAGGCTGCCATCTTAACCATGAAGCAGATTAGGAAGATAGAATAATAATAATGGTTATCAACAACAATAATAATGGTTATCAACAACAATAATAATGGTTATCAACAACAATAATAATGGTAGTCATTATCATAATCATGTGGCTGTTTCATTTCATTATAATCTTTGCCTCAGTATGAGACTTTAGACTTATTGGCCTCCAGATGATGTCCCTAAAACATGCTAAGCTGCTCAACAATAATAATCAGACGAAGAACATGCTGAGAATTAAAAAGGATTTGTCACTGCTTTATTTTTTGAAAACTGAGCAATATGCGTCAATATACCAAGCAACATGACGCTAAAGTGCATTGCTTAGTGTTTTGTTCTCACTGGACATGTAGCATCTACAGTCTGTCACAGGCCTATCTTCCCGGGTCCCTAAGATGTTTTATGTCACTGACTTGCAGTACAGCCACTTTCTAGCAAACAGAAACTCATTTCAAGGTGTTCAGGTGCTTTCATGTTGAAGGTCCTCACAGTAACATGACAAATTGCTTCCGTATTTATTACTCTTGATAACCTCAGAGTCCGGTGTCTGGTGGATATTAATGTAGTGGGCATCACGTTCTGAAGGTTTTCACACCAAGCAAGGTAGTCAGCAAAACATACATTTTTTTCTGGAGAAAATTATAAGAAAAACCCACTACAGTGGATACCGCTTATATAGTGATCACATCTGTCCGGGTGAAATTGATCACTATAAGCAGATGATCAGTATAACCAATTCTTTGTCCCATCTTCTTTATGTCTCAGGTAGATGACCATCTAATTGATATATATATATATTATATATATATATATATATATATATATTTTTTTTTTTAAATGAACATAAGATAATAAAACGGACAGCGTTGCTATTTACTTAATTTTATTACCCATTGCAAAGTACAGCTGTTTCAAAGGCTTCAAATTACTGAACTGTACAGATTAAATGACTGAATTGTGTATAATTCAAATATTCCATAGTACTCTAGTACTCTAGGCCTACATAAATATTCAGTTGAATTCAATTTTATTTGCACAGCGCATTTTCACAACATTACATTGTCTCAAACCGCTTGTAGTTTCGCCATTGCATCTCCTTGGCTAGGTTTTGGCAGTTTATCATAAGCTTTGATGAGTATATACTTGTCATTGAGAGAAAATGACTTTTTTTCTTGTCATGTTTTCTGTTCATGCAGCATTAGCCTCAGGTAGCTAGCCAGAAGCAGATGGGTTACCGAAGGCTAAGTAGGGCGATCAAAGTCAAGTAAAAAATAAATAAGAATTACCGCAGTTTTATTTTTTCCTTACATTGTCATGTTTAAATAGACCCAAAATGAACACTGTAAGAGGATTACTGGATGTGTTACAAGCAAATTATTTACATAGTATTCGTACTACAATGATTCTGTCCCAAGTTTTTGATTCATATAAATGGTTGATCACTATAACTGTGATCACTAAAAGCGTTTTTCACTGTATTTTGCTGTTATGTGAAACAAAAAAATATTCCCTGGCCCCTTCAAAATCATTTTAAATATTGTGTAAAAATGCCTAAATGGGCCTAAAGAATGACAGCTTCTTCCCGCAATAGCAAAACAAGAAAAGAAAAATGGCAGTTGGAAAAGTCAATATCAAATGACTACGCTGTTCTCTGTGATGTGACTATATTCACAATGAAATGCAGAGTGGAGACTCAACAGAAGTGTATTTTACCGAAAATGCACAATACTCCAGTATTTGCATCGAGTATACGGAAATACACATTCGTGTTTGTCTTTTATTAGCGTCAATATCTAGAACGAATAAACGATTTATCGCACACACCTGACGAGTATTTGAAATGCGTGTGCTTTAAAGAAAGGGGAGATTACATAAAACGGACACCTTCTCACATGTCTGCGTATGTGACGGCAAAAAAATATATAAAAAAATTATAAAGAGAAGAAAGGTGAGTACGAATTACTTGCACTCATGTCATTTTAACGGGCGAGCCCAAAAATCAATGTGTATCACTTCAATGGGCAAGCTAAAATACTTTTGTTTCCTGACAACGTGTCATTAGATGTCTTGTTTCTATCGCTTATTTTGTCATCTCGGCTTTTTTGTGGGTGGATGTACATCATCCTTCCGCCACGCCCGGGGATATCGACCACACTGGAGAGGCCACCGGGGGAGACTTCATCGATCTCCGGCCTGAAGTCTTTGAAGCCTGCCTCTCATGTCATTTCAGCACCCTGGACTGCCATTTTACTGAGCGTTTTACCACTATTGCCAGACTAATCCTATGCACTTTACGTTCGTCGTGAATTAAATAATAATTCAAAAATAATAATTTACGATAAAACAATAATGAACGTGAAATATGAGAAAGTTATTCAAAAAGGTTGCTGCTGATTCATGCTAAGATGAAATTTCGCAATGCCTTCACGACCGTTCATGCAAATGAACATAGGTTATAGGCCTATTTTATGTGACTTCATAATTACACGTAGGTCTATAGACCTTTGTGAAAAAAAAAATTTCTAAAAATGTAGGCTATTGATCCATAAATAGTGTTTCATTTTAATTTTCACTATAAGATGCATGCAAAACCTGAATTAAATTGCGCTTTGTGATAACTATTGAAGGAAATGAAAAATGCAAGCATTTATAATAAAATTAGGCTTATTTGACGGAGATATCCGTCGTGCAAAATGAAGCAGTGCAGTATTTTATTTACACATTTTTTTAGTTGCTGCTTATATTTCTTACCTGAACTTACCAACGAACTAAACAACCCATATCAAACCAAATGCAATAGGCACAGGGATGTGGAAACGAACGAAGTTGTTTACTCGCTTCCCAATGAATTACACGATATGACCAGCAGGAGTCAGCATTGATCTTTCAGTCGAACAGCTTTACCCGTAATCCTTAATAAGGATCTTTCGCACAATAACAATTATTTCCAGCTAACTCCATTAAACTTGCCATTAAACTATTTTTCTATTAATTGCAGTCGTTTGTAGTGAAGGTTTAAATGTTTTCGTTTACTTATGAATGGCTTCTGCCCGGATTTCTTGTAAAAGGAAAAATCTAAGACGAGCAAAAAGATTTCGCATTAAAAGATTTACTAGTCTTCTCTTTTTATCATCGGCATCTCGCTGAAGGACCCCTTTGAAATCAAGTCTTTAGACTAAATTTCATGATATCAGAATTTACCAGGTATATTCCAGATAATGTTGCTAGTGATGGCCGAAATTGTACAATTGATATGTGCTCTGAATCTAGGCCACATGCCATATACGAGGTAGCAACATTCCAGCCTGGAATATAAAACCCAAAGTCTTATTTACCTCTCTTCTAACAAGAAATATACTTTTTTTTTCTCTTTAATTGTTGACGCGCCGCATACTGTAGAAATGCATCCGTCCCCCATTGCAATTCAAAGCAGCAACCTACTGTGAATAATTAGCAACAGGTTGCATTCTGGACATTCATATTTCCACCTCCTGGGTAACTCAGACCTTTTAAAATCGGATGTGTCCCGCAAGTAGCTACGGAAAGGCTGAGAGTGAGGCGGCAATCACATTGCTTTGACTGTATGTGACCTGCGGTGCCAGGACAAGTCCACAACAGCAGCAATTACCGAGCACACCAGCGGCCGGCCCTGCTCCAGGAGCTCAGCGCCACGTTTATTGTGCTCGCCGCCTTCTAATTCTCCAAGCTGTTGCAGTGCAAGCCCCCCCCCCGGGACCTGCAGCGGGCTTTCGCGATGACACACCACCAGCGCTTGGTGAAAAGACACGTGATAAATTTGTGTGGTTCGGTAATCCGTAACGTCAGAAGTCACCGTTTGATTGGCTCAGATGAGCTCTGTTCTGCTAGCTAAAGTAACACATAGACCAGCTTCGTAGCACAAATGCGGCATTATTAGCTGGTGCACTTACACTGAAATGTAGCTACTCGAAGCACCTTGTTTGGAAATGTGATGTTTTCCTCTGCTTTTATTTTACAATAACCGGAATCAAGTAAATGAACACACTTTAGTCCTTCATACTTATAAGTGAGATAGGCTAACATACAGCATATTTAATATAGGCCAAAATTAATGAAATGTTTAATTTCAACTTTTTCTTTTAGTGACCCGAAGCTTCTTGTGTGTATATTGCTTACGATGGACATCCACGTGTGCATATTAGTGTAAGAGCATCAAAGCCAGCTTTATGCTGTACCATTATTACGGCACTGGACATGCTTCGTATACTGGTACAGTGGTCAGTTACGATGCGTTATTGCCGTGCACACTTAGAACAGAGTGCATGCAAGATATCGGTGTTAACAATGAATAAAACATGAAACGAGGTACATCGATATTAAGGCCTAAAACAATATAATACACCTTCATAAGGTAGGCTATGTTACATGCGCAGTAACTGATATTTACCGAGCGAAAATCAGTAAGCGCCATATTTTTAGTCGTGGCCCCATCATCAATGCAAACATGTTCTTATGCGTTGGTGTGTAAAGAAATACTTCGGCAGATTGCCGTTTCGTATCCGTGAGGGAACAGACGGGTGCGCATGATTTCATGGATGGCAGCTAAGGAAAATATTTAAACAGTTTAAAAGCGTTTAAATACGCACATCTCGCCACGTTGCGCCGGCAGTAACTGTTTTTTATTATTATTATAATTTACGCTTTTATGTTTATGTTAACAACAACACGTTTTACACATAGAAAACATTTATATCAAAATCTCTTAGGCTGCTATTTACATTCATAAAGATATACAAATATACATTTTGAACACATTTTTCCAGCTATATATAGGGCTAGTAAAGATACCGGACAATCTATATTGCTAGCGTTTACGATTCCCGACAAATACTCCTACGACATCCGATATATATTTTTCAATGAGTGAGCGCTGGGTGTGCAACTAAATTTGACATTTACGCATCCGTACTACACTAAAAGCGTGTATGAGGCTTTGCAAATGGCACCCGGGGTTGTGAATTGCAGTCATACATCTTAAGATCTTCCCTGGATGGTATTTCCCGTGTCCTCTAACACTGTTAGTAGCAGCTGACAATCTACAACTGCAAATCGTTACAGATGACATATGAGGAACCTGATTAGATTCATGACTAGATGCAGATGCCATCTTTGAACCATGATTGAATATCGGTGAAGCAATTAGTTCTCTGCTCTCGGCTGAAAAAAAGCAAAATGCGTCGATCAATAACATCATACACAATCTTTGAAAAATAACCGTGAAGATGTAAGGTAGAAATAAGGTAGTCCTGTACATGACTTACCTGCAGCAGTTACTGCAAGGGGTATATAACCAACCAAACATTTATTGAAACTGTAACATCGCACTCAAAAGCTTGATAATGTAGGCAAACTCTGTTTATTTATTGTTTTTGTGTTAATTGTTTGTATTCGTGAAGAAATTGCTGCTCACTGATTATGCACATTGTTCGGTGTTTACATCACCACTGTTTTTATTAGAATATCTTTATTATCCACACAAGCTTTGCAGAATCCGTTCATAATTTGGGAAGCTAATCCAGTAGCTAATTTAATACAAAATTTCATTGTTTTGTCTCATAGTGCTTTAGTCAATAGTTAATGGTCTTGTTAGTATCTGTTACTGATGAATTGTCATGTCTTTGCTAGGAATTTCTGACTTCTAAAAGCTTAGAAATCAGAATTAGGATTTCTCTCTTCTTTCCTCCATTTATGCCCTGTGGTTTTCTGGTTTTGTTCCAGAACCCAAAAACATTTTTAAAAAATGGCCCATCACTGTTCCAAGAAACCCACTGCTCCTTCATGAAAGGGACAGCTGATTGGATTAGGTGTCATAACGACCACACTGAGTGCAGTATATCCCTTGGGCCATGGATGAAATGTGACATTAAGGACCACCACCCCCCCAAGGGTAACTAAGGGTAAACATCAACCTAGGTGAGTATTCGCCCGTCGTTTTCTGTTTGATGGACAATTAATTCGGGAGAGTGGCACTGTTACTCTGATAACCTTTCCTGTCAGAGGAATATCAACAAAAGTATATAATCAAATGATTCACATAGAGTACAAAAAACAGCAGTCATGTTGTCCCTGTGAACATTTGGAGCAGTGTGTCCACATTTTGTATCATCGTTTCCAGCATCCAAACTGGGGGAAGAAAAAAAACTGGACTGAGAAGCATTGGAGTTTAGTTGGAAAAAAAAGCATAACAGCAACTGAAGTGTGATCATCGGACAGGAAGTGACAGTGTCACTGAGTCCTGATTGGATGAAAGGGAGAGTTTCCCCGTGACACGGTACAGCTGCCAAAACAGTCTGCCTGCAGTAAATAAAAGCAACAGTAAGTAACAGACTCCCACCAGCCAATCACAGGCAAACAAACAATTTTAATGTCTGGTTTGGTGGCATGGTTCTTACATTTAAATGCTAGAATTTTATGTCATTCTTTATGTCACTTAAGGTCACTCAGGAGGCTGTTTACCTCGTTGAGTCATTACCTTTTTGTGCATTGATAAGTTTTTGTTGATTTCAGCTGAGTATTACAGGACGAAAAATAATTATTCTGACGCATCACACTCATGTACATATTATCATAGGAATTTGTATGGTATCGTGTAACACTGTGCTTTTATGTTCTGTGGAGCACTTAAATAATTTTAATACAATGAACAAGTGATTACAATATACAATAGAGAAGCACCAGGGGATGCTGTGTGATCTCTGCTGATGAGACATATCCTATTCGTATTTGTTTTCAATGACAGAGTACTGAAGTCCTTCTCAATCTAATTATAGAGGTTTACTCTTTGTCTTCCTAGATGCAGCTCCCTTTGGACCAAAAGTGGCTGAAATTTATCACAAGCTGTCTTTCCCAATTATTACAATATGAATCCTTATAACGGCCTTATATGAGAACTAATGTCTCCACCAAGCCATAACATGTTTATCTTCCTGTATTGTGTAAGACTGCTGCTAAAAGATGTTGTAAATGTGTAAGGCACGTATGATGTATATTTTCTCTCCTAGTAACAGCAGGGAAAAAAGTGTGCAACAGTTCATCTGAGCTTTAAGCTTTAAGATTGGTCTCTCACTCAAGGAAGTTGTGAATAGCCTCTTGCTTCCAATTGGCCGACAGACCCGCTGGGCAAGGGGATTGGAGCACAGAGTGAGGTGTTTTTGTTACTATCCTCAGGATATTCCAGGAAAGTAATATGAACAATGTACAAAACTACACTTTGGCTCTCTAGTTTTAACAAGTTCACTTAACTTATGGTCCTTTCCCACCCATAGACGGCAAGCAAACTCTATGCTTATCGTGATTGGTTACGGCTGTGGAGATGGGCGTGTCTCCTGTAACTGCCACTCCCCAAAACATGCACGCTGTCCCCCTGTCTGTCAGTAATCGAGGGAAGTCGACGTAGACCGCTTCTGCAAATCCCGAAGAACCAAGGATGGGAAAGAATCAAGGACACGTCGCCTGTGCTGCTTCAGAATCGACTTGATTCATGGGATGCACTCAAAGCGTTCTGAGGCATCTTGCATAAATACACCAGCCATTTAATAATTAAGTACTAAATTAGGACAACATAACCATGAAGTGCAGCACTTAATTAGAGCAAATGTAAAAGCAATACGTAACCATCAAAGCTTGCATATAAAGCATAGGCAAGTGATGAAAGTTATCGTGTGGTTAAGAATCACAGGGTTGGGTAGGACTGAGAGAGTATAGGAATGGAATTGTTCTTTGTAAATTATCCATCCATCCATCCTTCCTTTATAACTGCTCGTCCTATACAGGGATACAGTTTCCCGGAGCTTATCAATCCAAGCTAGGGGAGCACAGCAGAAAATAAGCCAGGACGGGATCAAATCCATCACGGCACACACACACACACATACACACACATATTCACCCCTACACACGATTTGGTAACTCCAGTTCATCTCAGCATGTTTTTGGACCATGGAGGGAAACCGACGTACATGGAGGAAACCCCACAATGACCCGGGGACAACATGCAAACTCCACACATAGAGCCATGGTGGCGACTCGAACCCGGGTCCCAGAGGTAACAGTGTTCACCACTGCACCACCCCCTTATGTAAATTAATATTTACTTATTTTATGACTGGAACTGGAACGCACCATTTCAGAACATTAATAATAATAATAATTGATACTTCATTGATGCTTTTGGAGAAACTGTCTTTACACCTCCCTTGTATTATAGCCATCCATCCATCCATTTTCCAAACTGCTTATCCTACTGGGTCGCGGGGGGTCCGGAGCCTATCCCGGAAGCAATGGGCACGAGGCAGGGAACAACCCAGGATGGGGGGCCAGTCCATCGGAGGCCCTTGTATTATATATTTATTATTTATATTTGTTTGTATTATGCATTTGTTGATTGTGGATGATTGCAGTTATTGCTGTCATTCTGCGTAGTTTGACATCTTTTGTGTGCTTGACTCACTGTATGGGTTTTATGATCGATAAACTCATCTCTGTGATCACTTGACTTGCCCTCTGTTAGAACACAACATATTGAATCCACCAGTTGCCCAGGTAACTCACTGTGACATCCTGACTAAGCAATGCTTAGATTCCTCTTGTTACTCTCCATTCTCTCAACCTGTTACCCCCTTCGGTTGCTGTCTGATGGCGGGAGAATTGTGAGATCGCCCCCATTCAGTTGTCATCGGCTATCGCCATTTTTTTTCTGCCTTCATCTGAAATGTGTTCCCATCCAAGCTTCTGTCAGCACAGTTTACTTTCTGGGATTGTTAGAGCATGAGATGGAGAAGATGGCAGAGAGGCAGATGGCAAATTTTCCCAAGAAAACGAAAGATTGGCCAGTGTTTTTACTTTGGGCGTATACACCACAAGTCAAAAGTCTTCACCCCCACTGAGATATTCTACATTTACTGTTATTCACTTAACATTTATTAAAAACACACTTAATATTCTTCGCTAACAAATGCATTTACAGTATGTTCACCATTTTAATACTTGATTTTCCCCATGGGGAAATAGCTTTTACACCTCCCACAGCTTGCTCTTTGTAGAATAAGCCATCTGTAAAGGGCAGCCACCTGTAGCAGCCCCAGACAGCTGGGGGTTAAGGGCCTGCAGACATAAGGAATCTGCAGACATATGGAAGCTGGGTTTGAACCAGCAACCTTCTGATTACAGGCACACAGGCTTAGCCCACTGAGCCACACACTGCCTTCCTTTCCCCAAAAAAAAAAAAAAAAAAAAAAAATCATATCTTGATTCATCAGTAACCTGCCCTAACAGTTATAACAGCAGAGAAAATCTGAGGCATTCTTTCTACAAAGGACATTAAATACTTTCTGTTTCATGGGATGATACCGTTAACTATTCATTCAAAGGTAAAGGACAGCCTGGAATTTCACAATTCCAACACCACATAACCTGATACTAGGATGCCAGACATGCACTGTTACATACACTTGTCATGTTATAAAGAAAACTTGTTTTCAGTTTCCAACTTTCCGAAAATGTTTAGCAAGAATAAAACCTTCAGTTTATGAAATAAATTGGAAAAGTGGTAAAAACTTGTAGTGTGCAAAAACTTTTGATTGGTTGTGCGTGTGTGTGTGTGTGGACACGGTCTACATCTCTACCTATTGCTGTTGCTGTTTTTGTTATTGAACAGTCTGTACTTGACCAGTGAAACCATCAGATAGAAGTGTGTGCTATCTAGGTGAGTTATGCAAAGAAAGAGATAATGTGAGAAACTATAACCATCAAAAGTGTCCACTGCGTGTTGTCCTGTGTATCCTACTCTGACCCTGTATTAGATAAGACAAGTGATTATTGAAAATGGGCTTGTCCTGTCCAGCGAGATTCAGCCCCGCCCCCTACGGCGAGTCTGAATGGTTAAAAATACTCCAGCCCTGGTTCCACCCCCCACCAGCCGGTGTCTCTGGGCTCAGACCAATCGCTGTATTGTTGTTTGCTACACGCTTTTTAAGTAACTGCATTTTACCAATAAATCATTATCATTTAAATTAAGGCTTCACCACACTCCGTCTGATCAACCTGCCCTAAATTCTGCGTATTTTGCTCACAGAAAAGGCGAGGAACACTTAGCGGACACGATTTCATGGAGAAATAATTATTTTCGTGAAACCCCAAACAACATTGTAAATTATCCCTGCATAATTCATTACTGCTCGAGTTATTAGATCGCTAATTGATATGTATATTCAAAATGAAGAAGAGCACACTGTTTTTGCTCCTAAAGCAAAAAAGAGAAAGGAAGTCACTATTAAACAAAGGAATCGTGCCATCAAAACTTAGTTGTGTTATTAAGTTAAATGCTTCTCTTAATTCTTTGTGTTTTGCTCCCACGAATATGAGCGGAAATAGGGGGAGAACTTTTATTAAATAATGCGGTAAAGTGCATTAAAGCCAAGCTTGTCTCATTTGTATTACATAGCATTATTACTTTGTTTTCTGGGGGTTTGTAACCTAACTGCGTCGAGTTTGTTCTAACACTGGATATTGGAAAGTATTGGATCTTCATAGTTGCGCTACTAATATTCATTGGAAAATGAGTGAATAGGTTATTAAATGATTACACCTACGGCAGCAGGACAGAGCCCGAGGAGAAGCGAGCATCGCCTCCTTATGTCCGAGTCGCATATTGCCAGTTAACCTTTTTTTCTTAATGTCCCAAAATTTCGTAAAACATTCAAAGGGAACGGTTTGAAAAAAAAATCAGTTTTGCGCTAAAATCACATTTTTCATCAATTTTAGTGTTAATTTCCATTAGTGTCTCTGACTAGACATCAATCATTTCTCTAGTGAATATACATTCAGTTCATGACTTCATTTCTGTCCCCTGTTTTGTATTTTGTGTTATTTTGAGTTATTTTACTTACGATACTGTTGCCAAAACTTCATTTATACCTACTTGGGAGACACTTCTAGAGGCACGGCGTGTTTGAGCAACAATCCGTTGATAAGTTCATACTTCAATACATTTTGGACTATTGGAGACATTACAAATGAATAAGCAAGAATAAATTACTTGTAGTGATGAGCCATTTAAACGATTTATTTTATTTTTTTACATTTTATGTACATGCTATGCTCAAAAAAAGACAAACTGAGTGATGTATCGCTACAATATCCATATCAAATGAAAATGACTTTTTGATCCCGTTTTTACTTTATTTTGTAGGCCTATTGATTTAAAGTGGTAACGCAACATACAGGCAAGTGAAGGAAAGTACTGCGCTTTTAGGGTTGTGATCATAAATACATATGATAACTAAGAAATTAACTGATGTACAGAATGACTGATTTACTTTCTGTTGTAGAATATTTCAAATTATGAGCTAAACGCAATTCTATCTTGTTTCATCGAGCTGTGATGATTTTATGCAGGACATATCAGGAATGCTTTGAATGGAGTTGAATGCGGTTCATTTAAACGCAGGCTATTTTTAATCACCGCCCTTAGTGACTGTTGAAATTCAGACATGGCTCACTGTTTTAATGAACATGTGAACATGATAATGATCATGAACGGAAATACTGACAAATATCTTTTTTTGTTATCGCATTTCTGAGATTTTTACGTTCTGTTCCATTAAGCTATTATGTTATTATTATGGTATTGTTTCCAAGTGATGCCAGTCTGATGGTGAAAACTATTATCAACTAATTTCGCAGAGACGAGTGAGGTATTGAAGGAGGGACCAAGTAAACTAGATTTCCTCTTTCTGTTCCTCATGCCATCCCCGTCTCATGTAGCCTATGGTAATTGGGTGAGACGGTTGATTGGATGAAGCTACTGAAGACGCTAATCTTTCTCTCTTCTGCATCTGTTTGCGAAAGAACAAAATCGCCAAACTGGAGGGGGGGGCCCTGTTTCATTCAGACTCCAGGAGAACCGAAAACGCATAGGCAGTTGCCTTTTAACACGCGTAAAAGCTCCCCTAACGGAAGTGACTCCTAACTGCACGACTTTCCATATGCGGCTTTATTTCAAAGCGAGTGACGCTCCTCATCTGCGCTATTCGCGCACCTTGGGGGGGTAGGGGAGGTGGCTAATGAGGCCAGAAATTTCATAGCGTCTTTCTCATGAAGTCAGGTGTTACTTAGTAAACCTTCTGCAATACATGGGAAGATGCAACTTTAGTATATGTTTTGAGAAGACACCTTATGAACTTCCCTGTGTTTATCGGCAGTATTTTTTTTTCCCCAAGTTGGCGAATCAAACTGGGACATAGGGAAATGCGATGGAAAGGTTCGGGTGTCGAGGCGTGTGAGTATCGGAGTAAGTGGGTGTGAGCGCTTAGCACATGCCTCGAAGCGCTGGGAAACTGCGAGCCTCTTATTAACCAGCGGACGTTTTGCCTGCGCGGTTCGGCTCCCTCACGCCGAATCCTTTTTCGCACTTACCGGATAGCTTAGACTCCATCAAGGTAAGTCACGCCACATTTTCTATATATTCGATCATTTTAAATTATACGCTATTATTAATTAAGGTCTGTCCTTTTTAGAGACTAACGAACGTAGTGGTGTTTTTTTTTTTTTTTTTTTAAATAACTCCATTAGATGTACAAAATGTTTTGTTTCCTGGGAAGTATCTAATTATAGTGAATATTACCCTAGGCGCTCATAATCATACGACTTACATGATCACTTGAAGCATTATAGGATAGTAGTGTAACTTAAAAAGAATTACAAAGCCCACTTTGAATGGTTTTTGTTTGAAGTTAAACGTGTCGCAGGTATTTCGGAATGCTATATTAAACTGTTTGGAGTAGCCGATTCAACAGGTATTACTGGTCAAGAAACCAGTGCTGTGTTGCATTGTTGTGCTACAATGTTTTTGTCGTGCAAAAGATAACGGATTTATCTATATTTACACCGTGTCATTTTGTTTTTGGATTATGTGCTCACTTTTCAAAATTACTGTAAGCGGTTAATTGTGCTTGATTACACGCCTGTCTGATATAAAACAAACAGTGTTTCTGAACGATTCTACATTTCTGTGCAATGCAAGGCAATCCAGCAACGCGACTCGTACTGTAGGCTAAAGTACTCTTAATTGTCACTTCCTATGGAACGTGTAAGCCGTTGTTAAAGGTTATTTATATAGCCTATCTTTAATCAGAATATGAAAAGGTGA
>JAODJX010000129.1:6356892-6370545 GCA_026776945.1 Isichthys henryi | reverse complement strand
TCCTGGGTTGTTCCCTGCCTCGTGCCCATTGCTTCCAGGATAGGCTCCGGACCCCCCGCGACCCACTAAGGATAAGCGGTTTGGAAAATGGATGGATGGACATCAAAGTGGTTGAGGAATTTGGCTTGGTCTGTTAGAATTAAACCATCAGTACTCTGGTTGTTGTGATTGTTGTTGTTCAGGTTGAGTTGCGACTAGCTGTTGATTATTGGTGATTGAGGTAGTGAGTAGGTGCTGATGTTATAATATGTGTGTGTGTGTGTGTGTGTGTATGTGTATATGTATATGTATGTATATATATATGTGTATATATATATAAATGTGTATGTCAGCTTTACGAGAAAAGATGCATTTACTTACTATTGCTATATCATGCTTCAAACAAATTAGTAAACTTTCTCGGATGTCCTCTCCTATTCCCAAATCTGTGTTTCCTGTTAAACTCGTTTTAGTGACTAAGATTGTTACTTACAGACAAAAATTAGCTGGTTCAAAAATTCCAACAGCACAGTAATCTTGGCTTTGGGGGGGAAATCCGCTCATGAGCAAGAAGTGATCTGTATTACGCGGTTACCAAAAATCCCAAGCATCCTCAGTGTCCTCAATGAGACCGTAGTAACTGTTTGGCTGTAGACGACTGGTTTCAGGTTATACAATTCTGCCTCACTCTCAATAAAAGATCATGTGAACAGAGCTCGTTTTGCAAAGAGGGTTCGAAGAGTGCTTATTTTTGGCACTGACTAAGATGTTGAGCGGAGTTGCTGCTCACATCTTTGATTGCTAAGGGGGGGATACAGTTTGGTGCTGTTGTTTCACTGGGTTGGGCAGTATTTCTGTTTCCTTCGGTTGCTCATTCCTAGTATGGTAACTCTCATGTGCAAGAGTGGTCTGTCCTTGGTGAGGATAAAAAGTGAGCTTGTTGGCCTGCCATCCACATTGCAAAATCGTGTCTAAGCGGAGCCGGATCTTATCAGCTCCTTGGGAAATCGTGAATGGGGAAGGGTCAGCACAGGCCACCGCCTCAGAATATCTGTCTGAGAACTTTCTTCTTTGAGCCACAGTCAACAGGAAATGGATTTATTTTTTTTCGGTCAGAGTCTGGAAAAGTCTTTCTGAATTTGACTGAACAAATCTGGCCAAATGGAATCAGAAAAATCCCACTAAGTGCTTTAAAAGCATGTAAATAATTCCTGATTCTGCTGTCCCGGAAATACAGAAGGAAATGCCGGATCAAAATGAACAATGGTCAAAAAAGACGAAGAGCAAAATGGGGCTTAGCAATGCTAATTCACAGAGTATATCAAAATCCCAGTCAAAATGTTTTTTTCATCTTAATATGAAATGAAAACCAATTTAAATAATCCATGGTAACCTTTAAGGTTATGGGGGTGGGGTACATTGCTGAAAAGGGCCTGAATGTGGATCAACCAAAACACTTTTGTTGGTGTCTTAATGGGGATTGTACTTGGATACTGAGGGAAGTCCCAGAAGGTTTGTTTGTTGCACAGTGAACATCTGTTGAGAAAACGATGAGCGGTGAGGAGGTGACGAGATCTTCTTGTTGAAACTTGCAGATCTAGGAGGTTGTAAAAAGATTTCAGCAGCCATAAACATATCGCTGAAAGCTGTGAAGAAAATAGTTGGCAGAAATAGTTGGAGGTAATATGAAACCACCGAGATGCACCAGGTGTGTCTGTACAGAGCGGAAGCTCCCTAGGGAGACGACGAAGAGGTCAATGGCTACCTTAGGAGCTACAGGATCTCGCAGCACTCCATGCATGTAGCAACAATTTTGCATGCGCTGCACTATTCTCAGATGAGGAACATGATATTCAAGGAGAATCTCAGTATTCCTAAAGCTGTAAAGATGTCTTATGTTGGGGACAAGATCATTTCTAAATAATGGGTTCTCTGAAGCCAGGCCTATATCTACTGTCAAGCACCATAGTGGCAGCATCATGCCCTGGGCTGGTTCTCTTTCGATGGCAATGTGCTTCTCCTCTGGATAAGGGGATCATTCATTTTCACATGCAGAGATCTGTACCTGTTGCCCTCTGCAAACGCCAAAATCAGTCACTTCGTACGTCCTGAAAGAAAAAACTGATACCTGAAAAAGTGGAGAGAATTCTGATATCTGCTCACTTTTAAGCTGGAAACAAAACGTTTATATGTCTTAATTCACTGTGCATTAACAGAATAGTTTGAGGATCGCAGGCTAAGCTGCAATTTCAATGACGATATATATAATTATAGTATGAATGTCTCTTGAAAAAGAAAGCATGGTAATCTTGCCAAAAACATGGGGTGGGGGGGAGGTCAGAGTTGCCCTCTGATGTCACACATTTTTTAGTGATGCTGTTAGATATTTTATATCTATTTCATAGATAAGATATTTTAACCAGTGGTTTTTGACTTCCAGAATGGTTCTTGTATCATCATCCAAACAAATATAAGTTTGCATATTTAATGCAAAACTATTTACATCCATTGGTGAGATTGTGTGTATTGTACCCTGACATAATCTGTGAATTACGGGGACTGTATGCTGTCCTTGCTTTGTAAGCTTTTGGGGTTCAAACTGGGCATTAAAGTTCCGTGCTGGAACCTGACCTTTTTCCTCAAACATCAAAGGTCTAATTGCCTGTAGATGGAGGCTTCTTATATGATTATAAAATTTAAATTCAGTGATTGATTTGACGAATAATAAATAACTCAAACCAATAAAAGAATTCAGTAGGTTGCGTCTTGGTTTTCTTAAGCTTCTTGGCAATTTTTTTTTTGGAAAACGGACATGGGGAGGCAGAGGGGTGAAGCGCTTGAAACTTTTTGTTAACGATGTTTACTTTTTGCTGATGTGATTTTTTTTTCTCCGTTGAAATCTATCTAGTTTATTTAAAGCCATTACATTAATTTGTCTACATGAGCGATGTATAATTAAACAGTAGAGTGCAAAGCCTTATAGCGGATAAGCTGGGTTGGTGCGTGTGGGCTTCTGGGTTATCATTACCTATGCAGCTGGTTTGCACCTGGAGCACCAGGTGAAGTAATTATACTTAATAATGGCTTTACTACGGTGATTTTAGGTATGAAGTTCATCCCATGGCAAAACGTTGAATAGTTTTCCAAATACCTGCCCATTATCCCCAATGTCCACATTTCCAACACTCGTACCATAAGAGCAGCAAAGATGCATTATACCTCTAGGAGGCGCCAGCGCTCCCCCCACAGGAAGAAATGAAACACAAAGATTCCAGGGGTCTATCAAAACCCGTGTTTGCTCAGTGGGATTTGGGGGGGGGGGGTGCACACAATATGGCCACTTCCTATGGAAAGGCTGTTGATCAGAGGCAGGCCGCCCACATTCAGGAAGTACGCCCCCCCCTTACCACCACCCACGAATATCAGGGATAAGAGAACAGGAACAGCATTGACTCTGACTGGGTTCCAGCAATTGTCTGTTTTCCATTTGCAGTTTGTCTGATCGTCAATGCCAATTAGCATGTGAATTGTACAGGGTGAGCTAGTGGGGGCGGAGCCTGATCTGCTGCCTAAATATTGGTCAGAACGTGTCATAGATGCAGAAGTACATGCCCAGCAGTCTCTAATTCATTACCCAAACCAAAGTAGAGGCTGATTTGCAATTCTGTAACTGTCACACTGCTCAGCGCTGGACTGATACCTCGGGTTAGACAATGTGGTCAAATGGATACAGTGGCAACAATGTTTTTCTGATGAGCATATGGAGTTGTGTTTACACACTATGGGTTATGGAAAATGTATGCAAACGATGGGAAAATACATGATTAGCAGTATCGTGTAAATAACGGCACATTATGACTGTGGCTAAAGTGTTGGGCTGCTGGATTTGAGGTTGTCATTTGATCATTATGTGTATGAATTCACACTCGCTCCAGCGCCGTCCCAAACCCACATCCGAAATGTTCTGTCGGCAGCAGGGCGAACAGCTGCGCCCAGAAAGGGATTTTCTGAGCGATCTTTTTACAGAATGTGCCCTTCCAGTCCAGAAGCCTCTCCAGCAGAGTAGCTTGTCCTCATGGGCAAATGTACATTGTCTGTCAGGGCAAGCCTGCGCTAAAATGCTTTAATGGGCATTATATACAGCTAAGAGAAATGCAGAGTTGAATGGCCTCCTGTACCTACGCACGCAAGTAACCAGGTATCAATAGCAGCACCATTGAGATAAGAGCTTGTTTTATTTTTCCAGTGTGGGGTTTAATTCAGCGTCCAAGGACCATAGGCATTGTACAGACTGCACTATGACGACAATGGGGTTTGTCCTCACATTCACATTTTTATGCAATGAAAAGGTTGCTTTGTCAATGTTTATTTTATATATATATATTATTTGGCTTATGTTGGAAATGAGCTTGTCACATGGTAAATGGGGAGACCTGGGTTTAAGATGTATGATTAATGTTCCCCCTTTTCACTTCTCCCTAGATCTGGGACATGAGTGACGACGAAAGTGTTTAGGGCCACGCAGGGAGCGTAGAGGGAAATGAGAGCGTGCTTTACAGCTCCGACCAGCGTGTGACTCTGTGCAGAAGGGAGGCGCTCGACCCAATGGCCCACTCTCAGATCTGGACATTTAATGTTGGTGACAAGAGAATGACGAACAAAATGCAACTTGGTCAGCACAAGAGAAGTGTGCCTACCTAAAATGTCATACTGCTTCATTAAAAACTGGATGTCTTCATTTAAAACCATTCCCATTTCATGCGAGTTTAATTCATACTGCACAGAAATTGCATGCTGGTAGTCATGATGTACCGCTCAAGCAATATTTGGTGAAACACGACTGTAGACCTCAATGTGACAATGCTCTCTAGTTGTAATGGTTTCCTCAAATACTTTTTACAGACCATACCATGAGACCTGAACCCCCCACCACCTGCAAAAAAAAAAAAAAAAAAAAAAGTTGTTTATGGACTGGTCCCTTTGAGCAGACATTTTCCACACACTGACGTACACCCACACAGCCACATTTAACTTTCATCTGTGGCTTAACCTGCCAGAACCCTAAAAGTGATTAACAGGCCAGGGATCCAATGTTGTGCGTTAAATAAAGCGGACAGGAAAGAAACGGCACACAGCAGAGTGATTTAAGAGCACTTTATTGTTCTTTAAGGCTACTTTTAAGTACAAAAAGGTGGCCTGCCAGAACCTTTTTTTGCACAAGGCCACGAAACAAGGGTATAATACAGATTTACAAACCATTTTGAGCATCTAGAAGTCCACCATTGATGCCGACTCCAAGTGAATAAATGTTAAAAAAAAAAATAATCTGGAAGCACAGCAAGTCTTCCACTGATCTATTTAAATATGATCATGTTCAGCACTGTATTGGACCTGAACAGTGTGGACGCCCATCTCAGGTCCGTCATTATCAAAATGAACACTTGTTCTGACGTCTGACAAACACCAGAGCTCATTATCTGTGCTCCGTACTGCTCTGAAACCGCTCAGTAGCCTTTCAGCAATTACAAACGAGTGGCTATATTAACGCAGTGTTTAAAGAATAACGGTGTTCCTGCACTTTTTAAAACCTTAAAACAGACAACTCTACAAATAAAAAAGATCAACTTTTTCTTGAAAAAAATGCATGATTACAATAAAGGACAGGGAAAATTAAATAGCTACATATCATTAACAAATTAATTGTTCCTCAAAAAATACCTACGATTTTTTTTCTCTGTACATTCGTTACGCACAGCGTAATGATGGTCTTATAGTTACCTATATAAAAAAAGTATTTTTTTATTAAGTGACTTTCCTACAGTGTGTAGGGTATTGTATGCCAAGCAGAAAGAATGTCCTACCTAGTGAACTGGTAGTGAAATGTATACATGACAATGGTGGGATCATATTTGTGCATGTGTTTAAGGATATTTAGGAGAGCCTAAAATGGACTTTAGCTTTTAGGGTTTCCAGAAAGTGAGAACTAATTCTGTTTAAACCTGTACCCAGATATCAAACGAACCATCTAGCAGCGAGCGCCTGTGTTCAAGGGCCAGTCAATTTCTCCATGTTAATGAGTCCGACGAGTGACAGGTGACGGAATGTACGAGCGCGTGGCTTCTGGATGAAGCAGACACACTTTCACCCAAGCCGCACCAGGCTCCTCTTCCATGTTACCCTCTTAGTTTTCAGTTAGTTGCTATTATTGGGGGGAGGGGAATAACACCTGTACAAAGTTCCCTATAGGAGGAATGTACGTTGCGTTGATACAGGTTGGTAAATTAAAAAAAATTAAATTTTCAGCCATTTGCTACATGCAAAGTTGTTTAGAAGGAGTAAATGAAATATTTTTAAAAATTAGGGAGATGGTCAACTCTCAGGGTCAACCAGTCTACAGCTGAGTAAGTATTTCTCTTATTCAGTCATGCAAAAGAAAAAAAAGAGCTATAGCATCCTGTACCAGGGATTAACATTACATTGACTTGTTTATGTGTAGTAGGCCTGTCCGGAGGCTATCCCCTGTTGCTGGTGTCTACCATAATGGATATCAGACAAAAAAAAAAATATATATATATATATATATTGAGTACAACTGTACCAGCAGTAAGTATATCTAGGACTGTTACTGACAAAAATAAACTAAATCTGAGGAAAGGCTAATAGTATTAAGATTGAAATGTCTATACATTAATAGATACCAGCTATTTAAAACATGCATCAGTAAGCACTATTTACCTTTCCAAACTTATCTATGCAAACCACAGTGCTTGGGGGTGGGGTGGGGGAAGAGACAAAAAATATGCAACTATGAAATGCCCATTTTCAGAGTGACGCAGTCCAGTTGACAGCACCAGCTGATGTGGAGATAATACAGGCAGAGGCCAAGGCCCACCCCCAGCCCCAATTCGCCAGGATGTAACAGAATGTGACCAGCTTCACCACAACTGTCGGCAGTTTGCTCACCGAACACAAGGCCAGCTATGTCATGCGAGACAGATGGGCAGCCTCAAACCCTCAGCCCGATAGTGCAACGCAGCCTGGGAATTCCTGATCAAGTTTTTGAGACGTCCAAATACTAAAGAAATGGGGGGATGAGGCGAGTATGCGGGTGCAGGGAGACTAACGGCTGGTGAGGGGAAGGCACTGGGAGAATGGCTTTCCTTTAAGGGGGTGGGGGGCAGATTTGCATCAGAGGTTTCTTTGGTAACAGAGGCAGGCAGTAGGAAACTATGAGACGCAACTCCTAATATTAAGTTCCTGCTTATTTTATCATGACGTCGGGCACTGGATAATGGAAATGCCAAGCACGTATGCAAACGCGAAATAAAAAGTTAAAATAAAGTCAAAAGCTCCTGCCCTCTCCATCCTTATGTACACAACTATCTGCTAGCATTGTTCCGAGCTCAGCTGAGGGAGGCGCGGCAGGTTCGCGCTCCCCTTCAGGACGCCACGGATGGGGAGTGGCTGTGGTTGACCATGTGGCTGGAGGGGGACGACTCGGGGCTGCTGCCAGAGCTGCTGCCCTTGGCCTTGATCTGCAGCCAGGTCTCGCCCAGCGCCTTGGCGAAGTGGTCGTCCACCGAGCCTGTGATGGACACAGAGTTGGTCACCGGCTCCGGTTCCTTGTAGTTCTTGCCCAGGCTGCGGCGGAAGTGCTCCTCGATGACGGGGTCACAGGCTGTGTTGGCTGGGGAGGGCGATGGAAGCGTCAGCACAGGTCAACCAGTGAACCACCACCAAGAAGTACAGACTGCGGTCTTACCTAATATTCCCGGCTCACTGGATTAAAAAAAAAAATAATAAAGTTACTAAATACACCTGTAATCCATGTATGAAATACTCCGCCACCATCGTCTTCATAATAAAGTACAAGCTGGAGGGCCTTAATCAAACACATAGCAGTACAGAATCCCCGTGTGCGCTGCTGATGGTGGCGGGCATCTCCCTCATGGCCCAGCCGGGAGCCCATCCAAGAAAGCGCACCCTCCTCTGAGGCCTTTGAAAGCAGATTTACGGCACAGCGCTCCTCCATGGAGGGCCTTTAGCATCTCCGAGACCCACTTTCTTTCCCCTCAAGCTGCATAATAAAACCACACTTTTTTTAAAAGCTGTTTATAGTCTTATTTCCAGTTCTTTTGTAAAGCTTGATAGTCTTTGTGGGTAGCTTATGGGAACCTTTACTGTCAGATTGGTTCTCGGACCCACACGCCTCTTTCCTTAGTGAAAAGAAAACTCGACTCCTGTGCATGTTCTGAAGACAGAATTGGCCTTTGTGCTAATGCCGTGTTATTCATCATTAATTATATTTCTCCCCCCCCGCCCCCTTACATAATACCTTGACATGTTGGCTGCCAGACTGTATTCATGAGAACAATAAGTTCCCCTCTCCCCAAAGGGGGGGGGGGCGGGGGAATAAAACAACAGCGCACCTTTCAGCAGAAGACTACAAAAGACAGCCAGGAATCACTACCTGTTGCTCTGATCATTTAATACGCTTGGCAATACGGAATTTCGCTCTTACAGCAGGTGGGACAGAATGAGAGGGGCTTTGTGCACAGCCCTGCGGGGAATTAAAATGACTTCATCCCGTGACCCTTACAGATTTCTACCGTGCCACTGGACCAGAAGTCCAAAGATCCCCACTGGCTACTGGGTCGAGGCCTCTCAGACATGCACACAACTGTTATGAAAAGAGCTGAAAGAGCAGAACAGAAATCCAAACTACCTTCTTCCCATAAAGCCAGTTCAGGTTGCCAGATTGTGCCACGTGTAGGGAATAGAGGGACTCCCCAGTAAGTATTTAACGTGCCGGTTGTTGGGACTCACTGTTGGACGGCCTTCGGTAGTTCAGCAGCATGCTGGACGAGCAGCTGGTGTGAGAGGCGGGGCAGTGTGACAGGTTACAGTTGCGGTTGTTAGCAGAAGCACAGGTGATGACTGAGGGGCGGTTCTGAAACGGCACAGGGGGCACACTATCAGATGGGTCGTTTGCTGTGGTAGAGTAAAACATACAAGTGGAAAATCTCTGAAGGAGAAAATGAAATTGATCAAATCAGGATGCTGAGGCTAGGACGACTGGCATTCCTATTCCCAGACTTAGAAATAAACTGAAGAGCAGCATTGATAAACACTAGCCTTACTCCTTGAAATGAGGGAGGTTATGTCCCCTGGCATCCTGACCACGCTCGCAGGATCACAGCGCAGTCACGGTTTACCTGCTGACGCTCAACTGCAGTCACGGTGGGCGGAACGGCCACAGCACGGACAGCGTCCACGCTGTTTTTGGTCAGTGCAAGGGGTTGGTCCATTCCTAGGCCGGTCAAGTGGCTGTAGACGTGGTTGCCGTGGAGACTCAGATGTGGCATGGTGGCGCGCTCCACAGGGCTGCGGCTGCGATCCCGGGGGTCCTTGCGGAAGTCGCCGTTGGTTGGCTTCCCTCTGCAGGACACAAAGGTGGGTGAAGGCCGTGTGCATTGGGGGGGGGGATACAAGCTCAGACAGGGCTGCCTCAGCGGGTTCGTAAACATGCCACGCTGTGTGAACAGGGGAATGTGCACTCACGTGACACTCAGGGCTGATAAGCCTGTTAGCGGATGGGCAATGGGAACCTTGGATTAAAGCAGGTGAATTTGGGGAAAGCAACCACAGGAGAGAGCATATTCTTTCACAAGCCGTAATGAAATAAACAATCGACCCTAAAGGTGCTCCAGTAAAAACATAGTTGGAGACGATTCGGGACCTTTCCAGGAGGACCCGTCTCCTGGGCCAACTTTGCAGGGGCTGGACAATGAGCCTCTGGGTCCTGCCTCGGAACGAGAGGAGCACCTACGTTCTCTAAAAGCCGCATCTCATCACTACAGTGCAACACAAAGAACCCTGTGTAGGTGAAACGGGAGTATCTGAGGCCGACCTGTGCACTGCCTGTAGGCCAGAGCTCGTGCCTCTTTGGTTAACCGTCACACGAGGTCAAGTTGTCGATTGTTGAACGTGCTGCCAGTCTTCATCTCTGCATGAATTAAACCACTGAGCCGGTGAAGGAAATCACCACAAACCCTGGGGTTCTAAGTTTAACAGATACTACACGTGCTGTAAACCAAATCCCGGTCGCAGTAATCCGAGTTGGAGGAAAGACAGAAAGGTCGCACACGCGCGTACACACCCACCCACCCGCACGCACGCCCGCCCGCACGCCATGTCATCCCACCAATAAACGTGTCTTTGGGTGGGAGAGAAAACGGCTCAATTTGCAACACTGTGGCCTGCCAGCTCTGGCACTAGGAATAATCTGTTGCTAGGCAACCAGACTGGCAAGGAAAACATGTGGGGCGCATGATTCCATCCTCCGGAAGCGTTCACCGGGCGGGCCGGAGAGAGGACATGCCGGCTGGCGGCCCAGGCTAGCCCTACGCCGGAGGCCATTCTCCTGTGCCCGCCGCCACCCTCTCTTACATTAACTCCCCCATTATTTCAAACAGTCAGCTGCAATCTGTCTGCTTGCTAGGGGCGCTTACACTCGAACTTCCTGGAGAACACTGCTAGAACGCCCCAGATGGGGGTCGGGTCATCACTCCCTTACAGCCACGAACGCACAAAACCTTCCCCTGTATCAGATGCACCATTATACGTGGGAGCTGTCAAGAGAGTATATTACATCCATAGACTGAATTAATTATACTCCCTATCAGTGCTAAGCAAATGCCAACATACAAAGAAAACAAGGGTGAGAGCTGCATAATGTGCGCCCAGGACAAAACAAACGGCCTAACAACAAAGGAAGCTTCCCCCTCGGCAGTAAACACTCCCTCACACCATATGAAAATACAGGAAATGTAAACAGTCTGAGGCAACCCCACGATCAGCTCTGCCCCCACCATCAAGCGCAAATGTCTTCCTTATTTTTCTGTCTTGTTAACCTACTTAAGCTCTCAGGACCAGTCAGAACATGCCAACTCGGAGCAAAAGTTAGATCTGTTTTTCTCCCCAGAGTGCATTCTCTGGATCTTGATTACTATAGAAAGTGGTGGGGGAGGTAAATGCTAAATACTAGCTAAATACGGCTTTACCTGAAATCATGACCCAAATAAGCCGACTCTGGCATGTTATTTTTGCAATGCTTGAGGTTTAGATGAGGTCTTTATGAGCTGATTTAACTATGGAGAAAATTACAGCTATAAGAGTAAGATTATTTACTTTCAAAAACGGTAGTTTCTTACCTATTTGTATGGTTATTTGTAACTAACGTCTGAGGGTTTTAAAATAAAATTGCCAAATTACACAGGGTGACTGCAGCAGAAATTATTTTCATATTCCAGATCCACCCCCTCTCACGTTATTAACGTCAAAGTGCCCTAACTTTTACAGCACTGAACAAAAACTTCCCCATTTCTAAAAACCATCTGAAAACCTTGCTAAAAGTTCATTCAAAACTACGTAATATGCCATTAATATGGCAAAGGTGTTCATTTCCAAAACATCTACACTATTTTTTGGCCAAAAGGCATTGGATAACTTATGTAAGACAGAACAATCCCTTCCTGTAAATGATGTTTATTCAATTGGCACATATATAAAACGCTTCACTAAAATTCCCAGCAAAAGTTAAGAATGAGGGGTGTTGCCATAACAGACCGAGGACGTGGGCTGGTGCTAACCTAAAGTTAATTATAACCAGAAAGCTTTAAGTCCCAGAATCCTTCCAGAAGTCAGCCTACAGCCATCAGACTTGGCAAGCTGTCCTGTTTTAGCGAAAATACAAGGCAAAAGTGGGGGTAGGGGTCAGGACAGTCTGGGCATCCCTTCAAAATAAAAGCGCAGTAACCTTGGACCTCTGTGTGCTAATAAACAGGTGCAAAGGTGCAAACATACAGTCACAACATAAGATAAAATACTCAAACGGCAGGAAGACATTGAAATCTGGCCAAAAACATGCTTGAGACCCAAAGGTTGGTCCTTCCTCATTTGACTGCCTCTTCTAATTTTTTTTTTTTTTTAGTAATGTGTGATTTGCGGCGGCATCTCAGAACTGTTGAGGAACATGGATTAATTTTAGAATCACAAAAAACCCACACTGTGAGCAAGATGAGATTTCAGCCTGCTAGTCTTACGTTGTTCATACTGTACTGTCCCTCCTTTAAGATTCAACCTCCGGTAAGTAATCCATGGTGAGTAAGACAAGAGCAGGTGAAGTACAGGCCAAACAGCCGAGGGGATTTATTTCTGTTCATTGCAAGCCTGAGATTCATTATTCTGAAATGATATGCCAAACAAACAAGATGGAAGGGCAGCATGTAAGAATACCACAGTGCTCAACAGACCTGCTTTGTCCTAGAGGTAATAACTTGTGCCTTGTCTAAATTGTATTCCATTACAGCTTCAGTACGGCAAATCCTGCCCCTTCCCCCATCGCCTCTTAAAGTCGTCTGAGCCCCGGCTGGAGAGATACAGGAAACATCTGGGAGAGATGAAGAAAGGGAAGGGAAGACCGCAGAATACAAACTTGGCCTTGTGCTGAGAGTCCCCTAGCAACCGCACGTTGACTGATCTAGGTGTTCCATCCGGACTCACCTCTTTTACCCATCTTGCCTAAAGAGCCCTTTCCAGTCTCATCATGCTTTAGATCATCAACTGAAGTTTTTTTGAAGATCCCACATAATTTGAACAAACTTGGTGAAAGCACCACACAAGAAAGGACTGAACACACAAATGATATCACTGCAGACAGGAAACTCAGCCTGCCAAGCATCATTTCATCGTGCTACCTTCCAAACACATTTGCTGAACTCCCAAAAACAAAAGCAAGAGTTCATTAGTAACTCAAAACCACCTACTCTAAAAAAAAAATCCATATCTTAAAATCAAAGTAGCAGACCAACTCATCAAATTTGCCTTCAGAAGAAGCTTGTCTGATTTACTGTCCAATACTGCTGAAGGCACAATGACACCATACACCAGCAGAAGTCTGGACAACATTCATATGACAGCAACCAAACAAACAAATGTGGTGTTTGGATTAAGCGGTTATTTGTAATCTTAAATGAATTGCTCTCTTGCTCTGAAACCGCTAAGAGAGACAACTGGTTTGATGACAACATAAAAACAGTAAAGGATGCTGAACTGCAAGGTGCCCAACATCTTCATAAAATTATATATATAAAAAAAAAAACTGACAGATGAATTAACTGCATTGGCTACACATGACTGCCGAAGACTAATGCTGCATTTATTTTGTCAGGCAAAGGGGAATAAAAAGTACTAAATAAGCATGTAGCGAGTAAAAGGGCAGCTCTCGGCAAGCACAGTATGTTAACCACACGCTGAGTGATTTCACCAGATCTGGCCACCCTGGCCCAGCCTGTTCTCCTCAGGCCTAACTGTGAGAACAGGCTGCTCCTGAGGTTCCCAGCACAGGGCTCCTGAGCCGAGGGCCTCCAAAGCCACAGCCAGAGGGAGACTCTTAATGCAGTAAACTCCCAGACCACAGCGAGGGACTCTTACTGCAGCGAGCCGCTCTCACTAAAGCCATCTGCCTACCACCGTTTTTCTGGCAACAGAGACATCCGCAGGAGGCAGCTTTGCAGGAGAGGGAGGATCACGCTGATGCAGCGAGACGTTTACGGCAGGGATGGGGGGGGGGGGGAGGGGGCGCTGCCGGGAGAGGGGCCCGTGCAGGGAGAC
>JAODJX010000129.1:6324244-6334831 GCA_026776945.1 Isichthys henryi | reverse complement strand
CGGTCATCTCCTTTGGGCTCATCCCCCCCCCCCCCCCCCGGCCCAGCAGGGCTAGCATCCGTTTGCATGTTCCCAGAGGCCCGTCACGAGCAAAAAACACCCACAGGGAGAATCTGGGCTGGTCCTACAGTGGCATTATTGTGGAAACAGGTAAGGTGTATTGTGTTCGGACAAAGGAGAGCGCATCACCCAAACAGAATGACACCGGGACACAGCCGGAGGAACACGAGATGAAAAAACTTTTTTTTAAAAAAAGGGAAATAATTATAATAAAACGGCACAAAAACCAAACGTAAACACTTCAAATGTTACCAGCCACTATGAGGATTCCTGCGACTTTGTGGTCAAAACATTTTGAGCCACACACAAAGAACATTATATTCTAATAGTTCAATGCTTTAATCTGTGATGCGATTTTTGTGAATGACATGCCCTTCCTTCTCTTGGTCTTTTAACTACACACAAATTTCAGGTGTTTAAGCTTATTAGTTACATGAACAACTTTTAAAATATCTTAATGAATCACACAAACTCGATAGAAAAGCATGACGCCTTGACACTATGGATTACGAGGCCACGCCATCGACAGCAAATATAATGCAGGTCAGCGCCATCAGAGCAGCGTTTGAACGAAGGCGGAGGCTCCGGGGGATCACGCATGCGCACATTTCAATAAAGCGGGAGTGGGATTTGCGATCCATAATCTAGGAAAGAATTCCGCCAAGCCCTCGGTACCCACCATGGGTACGGGGATAACCGCCACCGGACGGGATCCTAGCTGCCTGCAGCAAACGGAGGCCATACGGAAGAGAGCTCACTTAGTATCTCACAGTTAAGCAACACCAAACGTGTTGTGAAACCCAAATAAATATTCCATAATCCCTACAAGTATAATGAAGTGACAAAAGAATATTAATTAGCCAAATACATCAAAGACTTGGTGTGTAAATGCCACGAACATGTGATCATATTTTTTTTTCTTCAAACCAGCACAACTTCACACTCGACAATGACTAATCACACACAAACTTGTCACCACTCCCAAGTGAAAATATTAGGACAATCTGGAAAAAAAAAATAGAGGGCAGGCCAGCAGGTTTAACGAGTAGTCTTTGTTCAAAACAGTATAGAGAAATCAGACTTGTTCACGGTGCCCCGTACTCTAAAGGCATAACCAGCAAAACCAACCAGTTGTTTACTGCATTTTCCAGCAACGTGTTGGAATAGAGATGGCAGTTATAACTGAAGGTGTGGTTTGTAAAAACATCTCAGCAATCTGCAGAGAAAGGAGGAAGACAGCTGTCTTTCACTCCTGGACGAGATCTTGCTGGGGGGGGGGGTTAATATGTAACATTTAAACTTACGTTTCTCGTCATCATGTACTAAAGATGCCGCTCTTGACAGAACATCCAAAGGTGTTTCCATTCTTGGGAGGAACCTATGGATAAGGGAAAGGGAAGCATTACTGTCAGCCGCAAAAGGTTCTGCCGGGCTAAATCGGGTTAAGTTTGATATCACAAAAAAAGCAGCCGAAGTGTCCCTCTTTCCCCGACGGGAACACGCCGCTCCAGAGGCGAAAATAATTCGCCACTTTCCAATGATAAGCAAGTTCACCCTCCTGAATAAGCAGCACGACTTTCTACACGGAATAACATAACACTACATGCTTCAAAACTCACAAGGCTTACATGTCAGCGACGACTCTCCGGTAATGATTAGTGAATGAAGTTGTAAAGCCTTTTTTAGTACAAGAGCGCAGTTCTGGCTCTTTCTCTTCCTACACTCGACATTCCACAAATGCCATTTAACGTTTTTTCGCAGGCGAACCTACTTTTTCTCATCTAACACCAAAAAGGCTTGGATTACGCGCATCGGATTTCGAAAATGAAGTATAACATTACACAGGGCTCCACACCTCAAGCAATTTCGTGTCCGTCTCACGGTAACTTGAAAACGAGACCCGTCCAGCGCCTTTATCCTAAACTCCGTCCACAATAACTTGGCAAAACGTATAAGTTTAAAGCTCTTATCAAAACATAAGCAATCTGCAAGACGACTGAAGAATACTTATAGTAACTTGCGCCTTATTATATGGCGACGCATGGATAGAAAGTTTACGGAGACCTGCGAACAAAAGGGATGCATTTCTCTAATATCGCCTGTTTACTCAGATTTTACTATCGAGTGCACCCTCAGTACAAAGCAGGTTCCGCATACAAGCAAGTGTTTGGAAAAGTTTGGGGAAAAAAACATGTTGTAGTCGCGATCCTGACATTCTGATTTGCTAAACCCTTAAAATGAACCATTAAATCTCTGGATTGGATTCTCCGTACGGTTCTTATACGAGCTAAGCGAATGAGCACGACATTTAATCTCCAGTTGCATTTATGTTTTGTTGTAACATCTTACTGCGCACGTTTATTTCTATTATAATAGCCAACAAACTCCAGCTAGTTACATACCACCTTGAAGCGCCACTTTGGAGTCTTTGATTATATAGCTGACAGAAGACTGAAGGATGAAGGTGGGGGGAAAATTGCGGATTCTGAATAAATTCAAGTCGCAGGCTATATCCCAGAGCAGAAACAATGAGCCAGCGCATGTAGTGACTGGAAAACTGGCCCGTAAACTAGAAGGATACGAAGAATGTCAGGAATGATGGAATTCTCTTCCTAGCAGGTGGTGAGAACCGAGGCCACTCATTGGTCGGCCATGAGAAATGAGCTCAGCATAAATTATGCTAATGAGCCGGGTTACATCACATCCTCGGCAGGTACAAGGCGATGAGGAAGTGAAGGAGCAGGAATGGGACAGGCGAGGGAAAGTAGTAGTAGTAGTAGTAGTAATAATACTTATAATAAATAATAATTAATTGTATTCATTCAGCATAGACTGTGTTTAGAATGATTTATTTGCCTAACAAACGTCGTTATAGTTTCAGGATGGCATGGCATTTAACTGCCTAATGCTTGTCTAGGGTTACAACAGATGTGAACATGCAATTTTAATTTCATGATTTCATTCTTTGACCAGTATACCGTGTCCTTATTTCTCAAATAACATGGCTGAGAGTATATTTGACTTTATTTGGGAATAGTAGAGTAACAAATTCATAAACGAATCTTATACCCAATAAGAGTCGGTTTAAGATCGATCTCATTATTTGAACGTCTGCAGAAAGCCTTGTAAATATATAAGGATAAGGGACTTAAAGCAAACATCTGTAAGACAATTCTGGCATCCGCACTATAGCCCTCCATAACATTACTGCATCGTGTTTTATTTAGACTTGTTTAATTAATGGGGAGATTAAAGGTTCGGAATGACTAATCTGACAAGGTTGTGCCAGTTCAAAATTGTGCATATTTGTGTCAAATTCACCTGAGTCATTAGCTTTGTAACCGTCACACACAACTGAAAAGAAAGTTACATAGAAAGTGTGATGACAGTCTAGACACTAATGAATACTTTCGTGACCTAAATATGCAGCATGGGTTGGATTAATATACGCACTGGAATTTGTGAATTGTTTTGTCTTCATAAATTCTGGTTTGGGGAGCTTCAGAACCCATTAATATGCAGGTAGCACTTTCAGACCTGTATGTGTGTGTGTGTATCAGTGTTTACATAAACATTTGTCTTCTTTAAAATGAGCCGGCCCGGTCATGTGACTGGATTATAATTAAGTAATCTATCTGCACTCATCCAGTAACTTGCAATGAATAAATTACAACCTCAGAGGTTATTTCCCTAGACTGAGATTTAAGAAAAAGATTATTTCTGTCGTTTTTTCCCAGTATTTAAATATAACATACATTATATTGATACATCAATGAATGTGATCCACTGGTCAAATCAGTCTGGCACTCAATCTGTCTAGGAAAAGAAAAAAGGCAAGACTAGTTGTTGGATCGAAGTATTAAAAATTTGAGTTTTTGTCTTTTACTTGGAAATAAAATCATTTTGTATAGCATCCTAAGGTACACAGTTCTTGGAATAGCTGCCCAAAATCCATTCTCACCCTTCTCTTCCTGACTGGAAGCTGTATCTTATACACTGTTTCCTTTTTTTTTTTCTTTAACCAAAAATCTGGAGAATAACTTAAAAATTCAACTGATGTGTCCGCTCAGGGACTGTGGGAACGTCTGTAGGTACGACAGGTTTCATGATGGTGGACTAGATGGCTCCAGTATCACGTCCTCCTTCTCCACCCTTTCCACATCTTCTGGACCTTCTTTGCACTATATGAGACTGTTTTCATCAGTCCTGGAGAATTGGAGGGATTAATGAATTATAATCCATTTTCAGTCTTTTGGCATCTTTACACTTAATGCTAAAAGGGTTGCATCATAAACTACTTGAAGTGCAGCTGCCATAATCTGTTTTCTGCCTGTCTGTGCACTAATATGAAAATCTGCATGCCAGAAATGTAATGTGAGCAAGTAGCACGGGTGTTTTCCCACAGTGCTGTCTGATACCGTCTCACCTGCGGTGGCGATGCCCTTCAGACTCTGCGTGATGCTGGATGATTTGACTATCGATGAGATTCCTTAAAAAGGGAAACAGGAACACACCTTTAGAACAATGTACAACTCAGAAATCTCCATCAGTCTGTTGTCACGCTTTTACACCACGTAGGTAAGCAAGGACCAAAGTTCTTGGTCTGGTAAAGGTTGTGACTGAGATGTCAACATCTTCTGTGTAAAGCATGAAAACACAGCACTTCTGCAGTCTCTGCACATTATCCTAACAGCACAGAAATGTAATTATTTCCACAACATATCATGGGTGCGGTCACTGGTATAACTGGATTTGACTTTTTGCCTGACATTTCAGGCCCAACAGGTTAAGCGAGTACAGGAAGTTCAAGTACTGGACTTCAACTGACAAATTATGTTAAGATATATTTCAGATATTCGATACGGTTATGGTAACGTATTTTTTCACTTTGTCTTCAAACTGTGTCATAATTGCCACATGAAATGTCAGTCATTCTACTAACATTGCAGTGCAAGAAATGCAGAAGATGAATGTGAAATTTGTGTGGTTAGATGCATTTACAATTATTTATCTACCACACATTTTTGTTCATAGTGGCACACAAGTCTGGCAGATAGCTTCGTGACAGTGGTATACTTGCGATGTACTAACTAGGCATAAGTACAGCTAGGCTGAGCTTCCAAAGAATGACTGTGCATGTGTTTATTTTTTATTAACCAAGAAAGGCATTTTTGGGTTCTAATAGTAAGAGAACCCAAATATGGGTTCTATTAGTAACAGTGCCTTGTTTCTTCACATGAAGTCTGCATGAGACAGCAGACCACATGAGCATTGACTCAGCACAGAAAAACTGGAACAGAAATGTTACCATGTGATCTCATAGAGTGAAACTTTAGGAATACAAAGAGGTGGTTATGAGTTTATGTTATGAAATCTTCTTCAGATACATAGCGTCTGTCTGGTGACGAAAAGCAATGAATGTAGTACAATGCTGGGAGGCTGGATATATGAGTCGAATTTATAAATATTTAGATATAATGACTCTTTCATTGTGTAATAATAAGATCATGGACCAGTCTAAAGGAGATCAGTTTCCTGGCGTTGTCATCCCCTTTGACCTCAGTGAAAATGTCCTTTCACTTCTGTCTGAGGTTAGCCTGTGGTTTCTGGACCTGAGGAAGCAGCCAGATAGGTGACGGTAGTGCCAGACTAGCTAGGTCTACATCCCAGGACTAGCCGACCTGGCACCCTGTCCATGTCACATAAATGCAGCTTCGGCTGAGGGTGCAGCTGGAATAGCTGGACCCACCTTGCTGTACCACAGTTCCACAGTCTGGGTCCTGGGCCACCTGCAGTAGGATCTCCTCCACATCGTGGTTCTTCCCAGGTGGGTCCATCAGGTGGGTGATCCTCTGCTGCAGAGTCCTGGGCAAAGCCATCAGCTGGGTAAACTGGCCTTCAGGACTCTTGTCAACCTGGAGACAAGGAAGAAGCTCCACGTTACCCAACAGAAAATCAAATATCTAAGGCATTATAAATCGCAGCGCTGGTCCAAACTGCCTAATGAAAGATCACAAGGAGCAAGACAAAAGCTCAAAGAGCTAAAACGATATGACCAAGTTCAGAAGACACGACACAGCTTGTAAGAAGGTAGCCCAGTGCAAAAGGTTCTAGTAACTACTAGAACAGTTAAGTGGAAGCTAAGTTCCTCAGGTTGGGAAAGGGGTGTGCACATGAATAGACATGAGGGTGGGGTGAAGCTCAGGGGGTTATACATCCATGCACATACCCAGAAGGTCATAGGTTTGAATCCTGGGTAATCATATTACTGCTGGGCCCAACTCTTAAGGCAGATTTATACTTTTTTCTGTGTCAAGCCTACACTGTTGTGAACATTTACACGTGTGCGCTGGTGAGTCTGTTTCTTCCTGTTTAGATCATTCATAGACGGGTTTGTTAGAAATTGATTTATTTTGATCTCCATTTTTGCTTTATAAATATCAGTATTTAGCGCAAAACATCACAGTGTGTTGTCTGACATTTTCAAATATCGTGCAGCCCTGGCATGAACGGCTGAAACTTTTTTGTTTTAACGGTGTGAATGGCTGTAATTGTGGCAAAAACAGCAGGCTGGCAACAAGCTAAGCACGACTTGTCCCACACTGAAATCTCCCCAAATGGAAACAAACAATAAAACATTTGCATAGGAGGAGGTGCAATGCTACCAAGCAGACCAACCACAGTTGTTGTGGCATGTGGCGCCATGATTTCTGGGATAGTGCACGTCAGAATGCGGCATTGTGTACGCGTCTACACCATTCCTATGGCGTAGATTCTACACAAAAGTATAAAAGTAAAAGTCAGCCTTTAGCGGTCCGGATAGTGGCTAACCCTAACCCTCCCTCACTCATGTATTGCTTTGGAGAAAAGAATCTGGCAAATAATTATGATTGAAATTAATTAAGTGTATCTGGGACACTGGGCAGTAACAAACCCTTTTATCCATTTATATAGTGAGATACTCCAAAAAGGAAATTCAGGTCAAGCACCTTTGCCTGAGGACAAGAACAGTAGGAACTATCCTGGAATATGAACCAGAAACATTTTGATAACAGCTCCATGTGACTAAACTGTTTAATTTGTTGGTCTCTGCTGCATATATAAATATATAAGAAGGTGAGCACTCCTCTACCCCGCGGGCCAGAACGTTACACCAAAGTAAAAACCAAGCCAACCAGACTATAATGCACAATACTTCCCCTCCAGTCCAGGTGAGCTGGTCCGCCCTAGTTATAATAATAAAAAAAAAAAAAAAAACTGGGGTTCTTCCGATTGGTCGACCTGACCTGTAAATCCTGCCCCAAATGGTTCCGCCCATACCATGTGATGCACTCAGAGGGCCCCTTTCCTACCTCGAGTTTCCCCTGCTGTGGCTTGTAGACCACCTGTGGGCATTCCTGGAGAATTCTGCTGTAGAGAAGCTGGAAGTTCTGCATGTTCTCCCTAACGATGTTGAAAACTTTGGATTTGTCCTCACCAAGCACCATCCTGAAATCCCCTGCAATTAGAAGAAGAAAAAAAAACACTCACGACTCTGAAACCATAATCCTGAACCGGTCTGGCAATTGGAAAGGGACAAAGGTAATTTGGGGAATAACAACTTTAGGTTGTACCAGTCACCGCTGGAACGAGATAAATGACACGGTGTATTTCACACTTGAATGGCAAAGCAGATTAGCCAAGCGAATCGCGAAACTTTTCCCGAGAGCCATATTCACCATGTGGCATCAACGAGAGCTTTGCCAAAGCCCTGAAGTGCTCCCTGGACACTCACTGTCATTTCCAGGCCTGGGTAGAACCAGACTCCGTCCATGTTTCAAACCCTTAGCTGGCCGCGCCAAAAGCCCTGATTCTCTCTAGCTAAGATGCGCACCAGGTTAATAGCTGGGATTAACCTGAAAAAAGTTATGCAAATGTAAACAAGATAGCAGTGCATCAGGGAGAAGTTTTTTTTTTTTAAAGCAGGCAAGTAGGAAAACATGCTGAGTGGAATGAGGAGGCTGTTCAGGCCTCTGAAAAGTGGAGCCACCATCAACAACGGCAGGTCCATCTCACTACGACCAACGGAGAGCTATTTTGTTTGGCAAATGTCAATGCTGTTACTACAGCCTGCCAGCATGAGACGGGTCTGGACGCAGCCTTGGAGGCCTTATTGAAGTCCCCACGGCGAGGAGGCTGAGCTTTCACACGCAGAGCTGTGAAATTAAACCTTGTGTCAGTTCAGGGTGGCAACGTAGCAAATCGGGGCCGGGCTGAACGTCCGGGCTCCTTGCTGTGACTTGTACGCCACCCACAGGCACTCCCAGGGAGCGCAGTCATGCGGAACATGGAAACATGAGCGCATTCACACCGCACCACAATTTACTGTGGCAGCAGCTAAACAGTCAAATCACCAAAGACACCAGACACACTTTGACGTAGATAATGCAAACTGTGCGTGCTGTTCTTTACAATGACGACGAATCAGAAGGCAACTTGCACACTGCTTAGATAAATACAGTACTGTCTACAAATGCAGACATGCTTCCCACTTCATCTCTGAGTACTCTTGGTGCTGGTAAAGGCCAAAATATGTTTTAAAAATGCATTTTCAACATCCTTTGAAATTTTATGGTATTTGTCCATAAAGATCTGTTTAACAATATGACCATTAGTGGCATTGTGATGTTTGCATCACATAACAATAACCTAGCCAACGTAGGGACCCATTTCATTAAAGCAAAGGGGAAGAGGGTGATTAGCAATAAGATGAATGGACACAATCACCACAATAATGATTGTGCCATTGGGACACTAGATATAACGACTGAAGACAGAATGGTTTGGAAGAATGTTATCTTCCCTACTGTCATTTAAAGTCCAACCCTGCATCCCATGTTTCCTGGGATAGGTTCTCGGCTCATGTACTGAACATCTGACCTGAAAAAACAGTATAAACATTAGTTACTAAAGATGATTGGAAAAAATTAATGCATGATATTAATATGGATACCAAAATGACTGAAACTGCCTGCCAGTTAAGCTTCACTGCATCACCTGCGCCAACGTCTTCCTCCATATTTGCATTCTGAGTGGACCCACTGGCGTGTCGAAGCCATGATGATAATGAGGTAGATTGCAGTTTATGGCAGCATGAGATTCTACACAGAATGGCACACAACCCAGGTGCTAGCTGGTCCCAAATTTAGCTTCATCGGGCCTGGCAGCAGAAAGCCAGCAAATGCTATGTCACTCAACTCTGGGTTTCCAAGCTGTGCTACAGGATTCACACACCATATGATGTTTCAGGTGCTGTTTCCCTATAGGAACCTGCCTGCCTGTATGCATTAACAGGTGTACATATAACCACTTAATCAAGTCTAATTAAAGGACTGAGAAACACTGCCTTATCCAGAGTGTTATTAATGAATAATGTGAATAATGTCATTTTACAGATATCTGAACACACGTGGCAGCCGAAGCAGCCCCCCTAGGGCTTACCCGAGTACGACAGCCCAGCAATCTGCATGAAGAGGTCCTCCTCGGAGAAGCTTTCTGGCAGCATGAGGAAGGAGGCGGTGACTGCACTTTTCAAATTGGCCACCAGGGCGGACCGGAGCTTCCCATTATCATTCTGGAGAAGTATTTTGACCTACAGAAACACACAAATGGTGTTGGGGACGGAAAAAAAACTGATCGGTGCAACATTTATGTTGGTCACACATTACTTGCATCTCTGATACAGACAAATGTACATTTTTACTTAAATAAAAAGTACTTCAATTATAATTCAGGTTCATACGAGCCAAACATTTTTAAACATAAAATTTTGGTCTGTAACTATGGCATTAAAATGTGAAAGTATGACAACTGAATAGAGACAATATATTTAATTTTAAAAGTTAGACTTAACAGTAAAGCCACAGTAACTTCTTTGCATATTGTAGAAATAGATGGAGTAGTGTAACTCTTAATAATTACATGCATATTTTTCAAATCTGCAATATATAAATAACACTGTCATATCCACCTCCTGAAAATCTGAAATGGCTCAGAATTGAGATATTTAGTGGGTGGTAATGTTCCTGTGGGTAATGTTGATTGGTCACCAGGTGGCACTCTTCCCTATTTTTAACGTGCAGCAATGGGAACGTTATACAACAAAGGGTGCCATCCTTGTCATGTGGAATTAAACTCAGGTCTTAATTAGCAATGGCTATCACTGACCCCATTGCACCTAGTGTAAGAAAAATGGGTGACAGAATTTTACAAAAATGGGTGGGAATTTTACACATTCTTTGCCTGGTCAAATAATTTCACTCTTGATAACAAAAAAAAAAATTATGGGATTCAAAATGGCCACTGTGATACACGGGTGGTGGGAGAGGAGACAAAAGTAAAGCCCTCTGGGGTCCCCAATAAAGCAACATAATTTACTATCATCCATCCATCCATCTTCCAAACCGCTTAGCCTACTGGGTCGCGGGGGGTCCGGAGCCTATCCCGGAAGCAATGGGCACGAGGCAGGGAACAACCCTGGATGGGGGG
>JAODJX010000129.1:6306269-6324144 GCA_026776945.1 Isichthys henryi | reverse complement strand
CAGGCGGAGACTCGAACCCGGGTCCCAGAGGTGTGAGGCAACAGTGCTAACCACTGCACCACCATGCCGCCCCAATTTACTATCATAATAAAGCAAAAGCTTATTAAGTTTAAAATATCACTTTGACAGGCTGGCTTTTAACAACACGAGAGAGAAAGCTTTGTGGGGTGGGGTGAGGTGGGGTACTGTGATCAAAGATATTGATAAACAAATGCAATGTAAATAATTTAAATTTAAATGCCATTATATCTCATGGGATATCTACAGTACTGTGAAAAAGTCATAGGCAGTCAAAGAAAATGTTTAAAGCTATTTATATGGGTATTTATATGGGTCTATATTTGCTCAGAAAAAAATACACAATTTAATATGTGAACATATGCAAATTAAGAGTAATACAATACAAATAAACAAGAATTTCTTCTGTTCTCCAAAACGTTACTGATATCTTCTTGGATGGTTAGATGAGCGCTGCTTCGGTTCCCAAACCTCTCCTCGGGGGCACCTCAGATATTCCATGCTTTTGTTAAATTTCACCACCAGCAAATAAATTACATTATTTTTTAAAAAGTCAATGAAGTATTGATTTGCCAATGCAGGTGCACTAGTGGTAGAATCAAAAAACACTTGGGCGTTTTGGATGGTTGTTACAAATACAAGGGTGTCTTTAGGGGAGGTTTTGAAATGGTTAAGCTAAACATGCCTAAGACTTTTGCACAGTATTGTAAGTCATTATAACACCTGAATGCTTAAGATGATTATTTTGACTTTGGGGAGATTAGGTGCGGAAAATTAGAAACATACTGAGAAAACCATTGCAAGTTTTCATATAATACATTTTATGGAACCACATTTACATACTATGAGAGTCATGAAGTAAAGCCTTTTAGGTTCTTGATCAGGAAAATTTGTCCATTTGGTTCTTGCTGTTCTTGAGAGCTACTCTGTCACTCTCACTGCAGTACCATATATTCTGCACCTGGGCATTCACCAGAAGCTCAGCCCGGCTGCATTTATGCAGTCAACTCCTGGACAACTACTTGTTTGTAATGTAATCTCTTGGACCAAAGCATCTGCTAAATAAAGGAAATGTAAATGTAAAACACACTCACAGGTTTGTGCAGTCTGCCAGCAATGTACAAGGTCTTCCAGTAGAGCAGGTCTTCAATCAGGGTATCAGTGCTGATGATACCATACTTTATCATCTGGGGCAGAACAGAACAGTGTCATGTCTGAGAATGTAAGCGAAACTCAACATGCCCTCAGTTTCAGAAACTCTTACCCTTCCATCAGCTGGAACTAGAGTGTTGTAATAAACCCCAGCACCATGACCATTCTGAATACTGCTGATTTTCTTGGGTCCAAGGTACTTCAGGAAAGAGTAATGCTTTCGGTTCTGCATTAGATTCATCGCGTGCCAGGTGACTGGATCATCCACAGAAAATATGAAGTCCAACATGTTTTTCTGATGGAAAACATTTACAGTATTCATGAGGTGTAATTTATTTAAACTATGTAAATTAGTTCCATTTACATCACATATACAGCGGAAACCATTTATAGTGATCACATCTATCCAGGTGAAATTGATCAGCATATGAGGATGATCATTATAACCATTTTTTTCCTCTGTCTATCTCAGGCAGATTACCATCTGACTGACATTTCTATATTTCTATCATGAATATAAAATAATGAGGCTGACAGTGTCACTATTTACTGAATTTTATTGACTCCTGCAAAATACAGTACAGCTGTTCCCAGTACTTTTCAAATTACAGTACTGTACAATTAAACTACTGAACTGTGTATAATTCAAACACATTAAAACAGTAGAGTACTGTAAACAAAATATACCCTAATGCAATTCTAATCGTTATTACGCTATAGCCTAAAACATAAAAGTATTGTGAGGTTTACAAAACACAGTACTGTACTTCAGTATTGCAAATAAGCCATGGGATTTCTCAATTTTTAACAGAACTGAAAATAACCTGAAGGCTGTCAATAAAGAAAAGGTAGCAGAATCTGAAATCAAACTAATTCATAATATCTTCTGCAATAACTAAAAAAATTAGGCTACCTCTGTTTTATGTATCGGCTCTGTGCCATGTGGGTAAGTCATTTCACAAATTCGGATCGTGGTTTTGTCCAAAACCAAGTTTACTTCTTTTGCAAAGTGATGTAACAGGTCAAAATTGTTGAAACCCACATGGGGCAGACCAGTCTTTAAAATGCGGATTGCATTCCTCATCTCTGCTCGGGATGGCACCACAGTGTCCACTTTTTCCTCCTCCTCATCACTGGTATCGGTACCCATACCGAAGCCCTCTTTCACTGCCGCGATGATGTCGTCATCGGTAACAGGCTCTGATACAGGGGTACTGTCATCAACTGCAATCCAATGTTCAAACTCCTCAGCACTGATCTCAGCAGGAGGATCAACAGTTTCCAGTTCCTCCTTTAGTGACATGACCAGACCTACTTTCCTCCAGCAATCTCTTATTGTGGAGGCCCCGACATCAGCCCAGGCGTCCCGTAGCATGAGAACAGCATCCAAGAGACTGATTTTTTTGACTATATCTACAGCAGTAGCTGGGCTCCCCTCATCAACTTTCTGCAATACAGTGCATGCCATCTCCTTGCGAAAATAAGCTTTAGCTGTTCTGATGATCCCCTGGTCACATGGCTGGAGGAAGGAGGTTGCGTTCTTCGGCAGAAACTCAACTCGGATGTTTCTCAATGTAGTGTTTGTCATGTCATGCGCTGGAGAACTGTCAACAAGCAGCAGAATTTTCCTTCTGTCTTGGGCCAATTTCCGATCCCATTCCTTCAACCACCCCACAAAGAGATTGCGAGTCATCCATGCAGGAGCATTGGCTGCATACCTCACAGGAAGTGTGTGCACATAATTTAAACAGCGGGGGTTATGACTTTTGCCAATAACAAAAAGTTCCTTCTTTTCCCCGACAGCAGAACAAGCGAAGAGAGCAGTGATCCTTTCCTTAAGTTTCTTCCCACCTCTTTTATTCTCAGATCTATAGGTAAAACTACTGTGAGGTAGCGCTCGAAAATAAATTCCACTCTCAGCTGCATTCCAAATGTTTTCCTCCATGTATTCTTGTCTCATCTGTCGCCACTGGTCCTCAAGCCATTCACCAGGTGATACCATGTCAGCTTCAGCAGCCTCCCCATGCAGTTTCTTAAAAACAATGTTCTCCCTCTTTTTAAATCGTTCAAACCAGCCAATGGAAACTTTGAAATTGTCCTCTCCCAGTTTTGCTGCCAATTCTTCTGCTTTTTCCTTCACCAAGGGGGCGCTTAAGGGAGCATTACATGACTGAGCATTATCAATCCACTTAACAAGCGCAGCTTCAACCACGGGTGCTTTCCCCGAGCGGATTCGTTTTCTGTCTCCATTATTAGCAGCCAGGACTGTTTGCCGCCGTTTGAGTAGACTACACAAAGTAGCCTGAGGAATACCAAGTTTCGTTGCTGCAACTCGTTGACTCATTTTTGGCAGTTTATCATAAGCTTCGATGAGTCTACGTTTGTCATTAAGAGAAAATGATTTTCTTTTTCCCGTCATGTTTTCTGTGCATGCGGCGTTTCCCTTAGGGACTTAACCGGAAGCTCGCGGGTTATCGCGAGGCACAGTAGCCCAATCAAAGTCAAGTGAGGAAAAAAAAGAATTACTCTATCGTTATTTATAGACTTTTCCGTTTTTTAGACCAAAAAATGAACACTGTAGGCGGATTTCTCGATTACCATACGCGAGTTACTTAAACGGTATTTGTACGTTTGATACTGTCTAAAGCTTTTTAATACATTTAACCGGTTGATCACGATCAACATGATTACTATTAGCGGTTTCCACTGTATATATGTACTCTGTTAGAAAAGAAGGTGCCCAACGCTAAATTCCATACAAAAATCCCTTGTACAATGAGTATAAAGTTAGCTTGAAAATTTCAATCAGTTTTGGTGTCTTATTTCTTACCCCCATTTCACCTTGGGTGGTGCCAGACTGTTTAAACACGCCAGATCCATATGCAAAAGCAAGACTTATGTCCTGCGGAAACTGAGTCAGGATCCTCCGGTAAAACACACTCGTGTTATGAAGGGCTGGAAGCGACATGGTCGCCAACGTGAACAATTGTATTATAATCTAACTATATCGAACCACTAATGTATGAGTGCACGTATATATCCTGCACGGAATCACTGTCATTATAACATTACAATGAACGACAATCGTACCGCTCTTAAAATGTAACGCTAATATAACGGTATATTTCTAGGTCAATGTTAACTAAGTCACTTATGTCATAAATATATTTATTCGCTTTCTTCTTACTACCATCCACAGAACCGACAATTAAATTGATAACGTCCATACTATGCTATGACTCTGTAGGAGTGATGTCTGAAACTGCCTGTGCGACGTTTTGGTGCCATCTAGTGCTTCGGAGGACATTGTGCAACCTTCGTCCTTCATATTCAATACAGCGTCATAGTGTGATCATAATGCGCGATTGTTTGTGTCCGCCCTATGATGGCCTACCTAAACCAGGCAGCACAAGGCAGATGAACACCCAAGAATTTAAAGACAAATTCACCTAAGTCCATATCCTGCATGAATGTAGGAGAACCCCAGAATAAAACATAAAATCATTAAAGTGGTTCTAGAAAGTTAGTGAACCCTATAGAATTTTCTGAATTGCTGCATGAATTTGACATAAAATATGATTAAATATTCATCAAGTCATAATTATTGTTCAGGGGGGCAATAAAAAACACAAGATGTCTTTGCATTGATCAAAATCATACCACATTAAATGTTTTTTCTGGGAAAAGTGGGTTAAGATTATGTTTTTTAAACAGAACATGGCTACCAAAAATTCATACCTGATTTTCATCTCATTGATTGACATTCATGACTTTACTTTGATCCTTATCTGAAGCGATAATCCTTGGGGCTCACACACTTAGTCCAACAAAAATTAATCCATCCATCTTCTAAACACTTATCCTGGTCCGAGTCACGGGGTTTTCTCATATTTGACCTAAAATATGATCAGATATTCATCAATTCTTCTTTGACCCATAAGGCTAGAGAAGGCAGTAATGGGTAACAGGAAAGGCTGTAAAGTTTTGCTGCTCCCTGGATTAAACTCTTTCACCCCTGCAGTCTATTCTCTCTGTGAGTATATTATTATTCCAATAGAAGATTTCACCCCACAGTTGAATCGAACTTACATATCTTTAAAAATTTGATTCCTTGCTTTACACAAAATTCAGGGGGTCCTATCAGAGGAAACCATCCAATCTGATTCAAAAAAAGGGGAAAACTATGAAAAATTCTTTGCTTCTTTTGTTATAAAATAATTGTAAAATTGATAGATGTACTTTATTTGAAAAGTGTGGCTTAGTGATACAAAAATTACTGCGTCAGAGTTAGAAGACCTACAGCTGTGAAATCAAATATAGCAGAACAAAGGCCTTTCTAATCAATTTATTAAGTGAGTCTCTGAAATTCATAAATTCATATAAGCATAGAATTTTTGCTTAATTTTTTTCGGAACATTTTATAACAAGGAAGGAGTGGGTTTTGCCAAACTATGACTATAGACCAAGAGGACTGGAAGTTACCTATAAATTGTCTGTTGGTTTGGACATTTCCAGGTAATTTAATTATAGCTACGTATTATGGCTTTATTCAAATGATTATAAATTGAGAGGACACCCATATTCAATCCCAAGGAATGAACTACAGAGGAAAAAGCATTATTTTCTATCTTGCTACAATTTGCTCACATTTCATCCGCAAAAAGGGTTTTCACTCATGAAATGCATTTTGTACACAAAACGAATTTATTTAGTTGACGAAATGCCTTTTGTGAATGAAATTACTTTCTGTTTATTCACAAAAGTAGATACATTCAACCTTCTGTCCATGAAACGCAAGGTGCTCATATTAATTCTGTCCTCAAAATGAAACAGTACTTCTATTTTTTTGTTAGTGATAATTAATATTCATAGAAAGTACGCTGAAATGCCGCGCCCGAGAAAAACGCTCATATCGAAAAAAACTTACAAACAAAACTAGGACTCGGTATCAGGAAAATATCCTTTATAAACCAAACTGACCCCTACCAGCTGCCAAGGTGGGGGTAAGGTCTGGGGCAGTTTTAAATAAATTTCGGACAGACACTGCATTTAGCAATTGCTGGGAGATAATTATCCAGTACCTATAGTTTTGTTGACTGACATTTGGTACCATTTTCAAAAGAATGTGGGAAGTTTTGAAATAATTTTAAATAATGGTGAACAGCAGCTTCGTCTTTGTATCCCTGCTTACCTGTGAATCGTGCTTTGGAAAATTATGTGATGATTTTGATTTCTCTCATGCGTTCCTTGTCATGATCAGTGTTGGACTCTAATTTGCTGATTGTGACACTAATGATTTGTTTAAATCAATAAAGTAAATTGATCAGTGTAAGCGGATGATCATTATAACCATTTTTTTTCCATTTGTCTATCTCTCAAGCAGGTTACCATCTGACTGACATTTCTATATTTATATCATGAATATAAAGTAATGAGGCTGACAGTGTCACTATTTACTGAATTTTATTGACTCCTGCAAAATACAGTACAGCTGTTCCCAGTACTTTTCAAATTACAGTACTGTACAATTAAACTACTGAACTGTGTATAATTCAAACACATTAAAACAGTAGAGTACTGTAAACAAAATATACCCTAATGCAATTCTAATCGTTATTACGCTATAGCCTAAAACATAAAAGTATTGTGAGGTTTACAAAACACAGTACTGTACTTCAGTATTGCAAATAAGCCATGGGATTTCTCAATTTTTAACAGAACTGAAAATAACCTGAAGGCTGTCAATAAAGAAAAGGTAGCAGAATCTGAAATCAAACTAATTCATAATATCTTCTGCAATAACTAAAAAAATTAGGCTACCTCTGTTTTATGTATCGGCTCTGTGCCATGTGGGTAAGTCATTTCACAAATTCGGATCGTGGTTTTGTCCAAAACCAAGTTTACTTCTTTTGCAAAGTGATGTAACAGGTCAAAATTGTTGAAACCCACATGGGGCAGACCAGTCTTTAAAATGCGGATTGCATTCCTCATCTCTGCTCGGGATGGCACCACAGTGTCCACTTTTTCCTCCTCCTCATCACTGGTATCGGTACCCATACCGAAGCCCTCTTTCACTGCCGCGATGATGTCGTCATCGGTAACAGGCTCTGATACAGGGGTACTGTCATCAACTGCAATCCAATGTTCAAACTCCTCAGCACTGATCTCAGCAGGAGGATCAACAGTTTCCAGTTCCTCCTTTAGTGACATGACCAGACCTACTTTCCTCCAGCAATCTCTTATTGTGGAGGCCCCGACATCAGCCCAGGCGTCCCGTAGCATGAGAACAGCATCCAAGAGACTGATTTTTTTGACTATATCTACAGCAGTAGCTGGGCTCCCCTCATCAACTTTCTGCAATACAGTGCATGCCATCTCCTTGCGAAAATAAGCTTTAGCTGTTCTGATGATCCCCTGGTCACATGGCTGGAGGAAGGAGGTTGCGTTCTTCGGCAGAAACTCAACTCGGATGTTTCTCAATGTAGTGTTTGTCATGTCATGCGCTGGAGAACTGTCAACAAGCAGCAGAATTTTCCTTCTGTCTTGGGCCAATTTCCGATCCCATTCCTTCAACCACCCCACAAAGAGATTGCGAGTCATCCATGCAGGAGCATTGGCTGCATACCTCACAGGAAGTGTGTGCACATAATTTAAACAGCGGGGGTTATGACTTTTGCCAATAACAAAAAGTTCCTTCTTTTCCCCGACAGCAGAACAAGCGAAGAGAGCAGTGATCCTTTCCTTAAGTTTCTTCCCACCTCTTTTATTCTCAGATCTATAGGTAAAACTACTGTGAGGTAGCGCTCGAAAATAAATTCCACTCTCAGCTGCATTCCAAATGTTTTCCTCCATGTATTCTTGTCTCATCTGTCGCCACTGGTCCTCAAGCCATTCACCAGGTGATACCATGTCAGCTTCAGCAGCCTCCCCATGCAGTTTCTTAAAAACAATGTTCTCCCTCTTTTTAAATCGTTCAAACCAGCCAATGGAAACTTTGAAATTGTCCTCTCCCAGTTTTGCTGCCAATTCTTCTGCTTTTTCCTTCACCAAGGGGGCGCTTAAGGGAGCATTACATGACTGAGCATTATCAATCCACTTAACAAGCGCAGCTTCAACCACGGGTGCTTTCCCCGAGCGGATTCGTTTTCTGTCTCCATTATTAGCAGCCAGGACTGTTTGCCGCCGTTTGAGTAGACTACACAAAGTAGCCTGAGGAATACCAAGTTTCCTTGCCGCAGCTCGTTGGCTCATTTTTGGTAGTTTGTCGTAAGCTTCGATGAGTCTACGTTTGTCATTAAGAGAAAATGATTTTCTTTTTCCCGTCATGTTCATGCGGCGTTTCCCTTAGGGACTTAACCGGAAGCTTGCGGGTTATCGCGAGGCAATGTAGCCCAATCAAAGTCAAGTAAAAGACAAAGAACTAATTGCTCTTTCGTTATTTTAGACTCTTCCCCGTTTTTAGACCCAAAAAACATTTAAAATGAACACTATATGCGGATTTCTCGATTACTATACGCGAATTGTTTAAACAGTATTTGTACATGATTTATACTGTCCAGATCTTTTTGATCCATAAAAGCGGTTGATCACGATCAGCATGATTACTATTAGCAGTTTCCACTGTATTTATATACCCCGTTAGAAAAGGTGCCCAACACTAAATTACATGCAAAAATCCCTTACACGATAAGTATAAATTAAGTTAGCTTGATCATTTCAATCGGTTTGATGTCTTATTCCTTACCCCCATTTCATCTTGGGTGGTGCCAGCCACTAGATCCGGCGGGACCGGCCCAAGTCCGTTGTGCAGATCTGGCCCAGAACTTACGAAGGATCTGGGCCAGATCTGGGCCAAATGATTTTTGCTATCTGGGCGGGTTCCCAACTTCGACCAGCTGGTCGAAGTGGAAATTTTTTAATTCGAGACGTTTGCAAACTACTTTTACTAGTGCTTTAGACTTGCCTTAAGATTTCTTGTGTGAGCGTGAAGGTCTGAAATCGTGTTTGGCACATGCCGAAAACGTACATTTTTTTTTCACCTGAGTTGATTTGTATAAAAATAACATTACTTTATACAATTATTAAACAGAGGAAACTTCAACGAACTTGAAATCACCATTCATGTTTTTCACCATATGGCGTTTTGGTTGAGATATTCAGATTTGCTGCTGTTATTAACATCAACAGCACATAAGCGCAAACAAAAGGGCCTTCTTCCAGTATATCACCACCTGCTGATGTAGCTAATAACTGCACCTCATATTTGTGATTTTTTTCTGTAAGTCAGCTGCATTACTAATTGGACAAATAAATAAGAGCGAAACCGCAAATAGAGGAAAGTGATCCACAAATGTGCCATAAGATGCTCCTTATTCTTGTGGATATGATTTGAGTTGAGGAGACTACGCTTTTCCTAAGAAGAGACCCACAAGACTGGCGACATAGTGAAATACAAGAAGACCAAGCATGCTGTCAATAAGGCAGTCAAAGCCGTGAAACACAAATACAGGGACAAACTAGTGGAGTATTTTTCTTCTAATGACTGTTCTTCCACATGGAAGGGAATTCACACTGTAACCAACTTCAAACCATAACTGTCGATCACTGAAGCAGACCCTTCACTGGCAAACCAGCTAGACAACTTCTAAGCAAGATTTGAGAAACAAAGAACTGACACCCCTCCCCCAAACCTAACCACAGTCATCTTGCAACACCTTGTCTGCTTCCCCTCCCCCACTACCAGCTCTCTCTTTAAAAATTCTCATAAGTCCACCCATCACAATCACTGATCAACAAGTAAGATGCGTACTCCAGAAAGAAAAGATTAATTGGAGCCTCAACCATTGCACAGTACCTGCCTGCTAAGAAATTCCTTGTACTTCTCTGTACTTGGTGAATAAAAGATTCTGTTTCTGATACAACACAAATATATATTTGTGGATAGTGATGTATTTGTGATTTTTTTTTGTTTATCAGCTGTGGTATGAATTGGACAAAAATGTGCAGTTAAACAGAAGGGAAGTGTTACATAAATATGCAAAACCTTTTTCACGTGTGCAAATCGCTCTGTATCTTTGTGGATAACCGAAATTTAAAAACACATATTTGTGGATAGTTAAATATTTGCGTATCATGGTGCATATTTGTGGATTCTCTTCTCTGGGTTACAAATAATAAAGTCCAATAAAAACTTCCGTATTCCGTAAGGTTCATTCATTAGCAGGTTAGTAAAGTTTGTTCATTTATTTCAAATGAGGTCGTGAGGGTGGTGGTGGGGGGGGGACAAGTCAATTTCCCCTGTTTGCAAGACCACCAGCCTCCACTGCCCCAGACGGTCCATGTCTTTGCTCCCTCCCAGCTCCTCATAGGCGGGGGAATAGGGAGGTAGGGTGCAGTGGTTAGCACAGTTGCCTCATACCTCTCGGACCTGGGTTCAAGTCTCCACCAAGGCTCTGTGTGTCTTCCATGGGTACTTTGGTTTCCTCCACAGTCCAAAAGTATGCTGAGGTTAATTGGAGTTACCAAACTGTGTGAAGTGGTGTTTGAATGGTGTGAGTGTATGTGCCCTGCGATTGGTTGACCCCCCATCCTGGGTCATTCCCTCCCTTGCTCCAGTAGCCTGCAGGATAGGCTCTGGATCCCCATAACAATGAATAGGCCAATGGTTTTAGAAGACGGATGGATGTTATTTTAACCCCTTGACCCTGACCAGGATAACTGGTTTGAATGTGGATGGATTTTATTTTTAAATGTTATTTAAGCCATTTTTATTATGAAACACACATGTTTAGGGATCAAGATTGTGGGCAGAAGGAACCTCTGTTGACCTTGAATCTTTGTCATTCAGGTAATTTGCCTCCCTACGTTTTGGGGAAGTCTGACCTTTTCTCTGAATGTGGTGATTAAATGACTTTAATTAATGTATGGTTAAGAGCTCAGGTGGGTCCAGCACCTTGGTTGTTCCTGTGCAAGTCATTTTAAAAGGCACAATATAAAATATTTTTGTTGCTTTTGTATTTTCAGTTCATATGCTTCATTGGTGTTGTACAGGCACATAGAATCCCTGCCTCCAGCTCTTTGTGTGAAGTTTACATGCTCTCCCTGGGTTCAGCTAGGATTCCTCCCAGTACTGCCACAGTCTAAAAACACTGATGTCTCTAAATAGTCAGTGGTGTGCGTGAGTATGTGTGTCGTGTCTGTGTGAATGTGCCCTGGGATGGTTGGGAATCACATCCAGGGTGTGGCCTGCCTTGTGACATCTACTTCCTGGGAGAGACTCCAGGCTCACTGCAACTCTGTCATGGGAGATAGATGGATGGATGGATGGATGGATGGATGGATGACTGTCATTTCACACTCTAGCATCATGATTTACTCTTCTGCAGTGCCAAAGTATCTAGATCACCATTGTATGTGGCTCACAGACTACATCCCAGAATGTCATAGTTTCGGCCATGACAAAAATTCTGGAAAACCAGAAGATACATCAGCGGCACAGTGGGACGGGGGACAGCATGGAGCAGCAGACATTCAAGCCCTTAGCATTTTATGTTTATTGTCGATGTCTTATGGGCTATTAGAAGGCTTTTAACAGCTTGTTGACAATGTTCTCATTATACTCTTTTCCGTTAACATCCAAATCGTGCCCCTCCACTCCCACGCAAACACTAGTCTCGTCTTTTTAATGGCAGTGCAGAACTGAAGAAGCCTAGGGTAAGTTTAACTTAATTTTACTATGGTCCAAATATAAAAAGACGGGCATATGCATGAAATCCTTACAAATTACAAGCAAATACTACAGCATATTACAAACATATACAACAATACGATTGTATAAATATCAACAAGGACATGATGAGTTTATAGTTTCTAGTTATATTTACTCTGTGGCTTAAAATAGCCAAATTTACAGGGAACAGATGCAGAAAAGATTATGCGCTGAGAACGTACGATTCTGCAAATGATGTGGTCACATGATTGATGTAGTCACATGGTATAAGTGTTATTCTCAGCATTGCATTGAATGAATCATGCTACTGCGGGCCAGTGAGCATTCAAATGAACCCACCCACCCATCCATCCATTTATCTTCATAACACATCTACTGGTGAGGATAACAGTGTGAGATAAAACAATTATTCGTCACTTTATATAGGAGGAAAAGCAAAATCAAAAAATTGAGAAAAGTCAATGGTGACGTGTCAGTAATGAAAGATTGCCAACTGCACCCTCTCTCTACTTTTGGTTACAGAATTCCATCAACGTCTTGGTTGATATTTTCTTTTCCCTGTCATCGCTCAACTGCAATGTCATCGTAAGTGGCAATCATTGCCTTGAGATGCATGACTTGTTGATACCTGTTGTCATCATGGACCGTCCTATTTGCTGGAAAGAGCATGTCAGTGGTGCCAAGGAATAGAGAAGAGGGTGACAGATACGACATCTGGAATAAATGATGAAATGATTATGGCCAGAAAATCGCCACCTCACAAAGCAAATAATTAGAATCAAATTCAGTTTTATTTACCAATTGCCACACTGTGATCAAAGGAACTTGCCTTTATATGTCAGATTCTGCTAAATGTACAAGTTAGAATTCATATTGAGGACAAAGCAGTGGCAGCTTACTGTAAATTAGTGCTAATTAGTGCAAAAACATAAATACCACGTATACAGGCAACAAGAACAGTTCAGGTTGGCATCTGATTGGCTGGAGAGACTTGGATGTAATTGTCTGGGTAACTGGAGGACTTTGGAACAGAAATTACTCAGACGGACAGTTGATTTTGATTAATCCAAAGTGTTCTTCAGAAGTGAGGTGTGAACACTGGGTGGGAGGAGTCTTGTCTGAACTCCATCTTATTCTGGAATTATGTGGATTTTCGGTGGAGAGGAGAGTCCTGGTAGTTCAGATTCCTTTGTATGAATGTTTGTGATTGTATAAATGTACTGCCAATATGTAGTACACAATATCTTAGCAGAACAGTAGTTAGCACATATGGGGCTTTTCCATTGGCATACAGGAACCACGCAGTGCTCGACCTCTACCACGAAGAGACACTAGTTACAGTGCGGTTCCAGCTCTCTTCGATTTTCTGCTGCAGAACAGTCGGATTGGTAAAGGAGCTGGAGAGCAACTGTGACATAAAACCGAAGAGACACATATTTGCAGTTCACACGGTGTACATCATGATTTACAATGTGCTAATTTCCACTAGCATGTTTAGAATTGCCGTGTTATGTTAGCATCTAATGCAAGTGGAATTAGCATTAGCTTGCGTAAATTTGCATTACAAATCCATTCTGTTTAGCTGTTCTGTAGTATTTATTTAAATAGGAGGTTGGAATTTTTCAAGTTGCATCAATACATTGCGATGTGTGATACTACTAATAATGAATAATATAAAGAATATGCCTTTTTCCCTCCAGATAATTCATGCGTATTGACTCAGATCACTGGTATCGCCATGCATTTTGAGCAATCAGACAGTGGTGATGAAACCAGCTCAGTTTAGTCAAGCTTAGCATGAGTACTGCTTGGATACGGCTTAGATGATTTACAATGGAAAACCATCTTTTCACAGTACAGCTCTCACATAAAACATAAGAAACATGGAAGGCCTGTATTATGGAACAAAATAATACATGAGGCTAGCAGCATGCTGTAGCTAATGTAGCGAGCTGTAGCTGAGTCTGAATTCACAGACCCATCCTATACATCAAACCTATTTTCCAGGTAACTGAAGAAACATTAGATTTTTAATTTTTTTTTTTAAACATGGTTGCCACTGGCAACATTGAGCCTCGACCTCATATAGACCTCCATGACATCTTGTGGGGTTCCTGACCTGCTACATCATTCTTTCTATTAAAGGAGCCGCACTCTCAAATAGGCTCCCAAAACCATTAACCCAATCTATGTCTCGTCATGGAATAGTGTGTGGCTCGGTGCCCATAATCAAAAGGTCACTGGTTCAAATCCTGAGGCCAGCAGAGTGATGACATCACTGTTGTGCCCAGCGGTGCCAGATAAATGTTGACCCTACACCCTGACCCCACCCTTCACTCTTACTCATTTACATATGTCACATAGGAAACTAAGGGCGCATTTCCACCGCACAAAGTATGGTACTTTCAGTATGGTACTTTCAGTACTTTCGCTTCTCCATTGACTTCCAGTCGAGTACCAGTACCAAGAGTTTCAGGACCGAAAGTGCCAAACCAGCTGGGGTACTTCTTCGGTACTTCGGTACTTTGGGGAGGGACTTACAAATATATTTGCTGTCAATTGGTTATGCAAATAGCCTGCCGCTGAAACACAAAATACAACCGGCATCCTTTGAAACGCACAGTGAATAGCAAGAAACGAAATAAAAAGCAGTAGAAACAAAAATATAAAAAAAGTAAAATGGAAGGATGGATAAACGAGTTAACACAGGATTTAATCACCATGTGGTCGGATGAACAGATCCAGCGGGATTTGGAAATAAAAAAAGTGTTTGCCGTAATAGCAAGCTGCTTGGAATAAATGGGGCTCACGCGAAACACCGAGCAATGCCGCTGGAAAATCAAAAAACTTAAGCAGGACTACAGGAAAGTGAAGGATCATAATAACATGTTTGAATTCAGCAAAAGAAATACCGCGCCGCGCTTTGTGATGATGTCAGTCAGGGTCGGTCACTGATGATGTCATTTGGCGCCGGTACCAGTTTTTACGCCAGTGAAAAACCACTTTATGGAAGTACCGAAAGTACCGAGAGTACGGTACCTGGTGCGGTGAAAAAGCGCCTAAAGATGGCATATTCAAAGACTACTGAACTCCTACTGCATGTGCTTGGGCTAATAAAGTCATTATCATTATAATAATGACATTCCACTGGTCAGTAGACTGACATTTATATATCATGTCAATTTATAGTCAATCAAAATCATGTCTGGACTCTGGTAGTTTGATTATAATTCCTTATTTGTATACAGCAAAAGAGGTTTAACTTTAGCTTCCTCAGCCTCTGAAAATCAAAGAATTGAAAGGCTGGTCTTGATCCCGTCCTGAAAACCAAACTGGCAGAGCACCAGTGATGGGAGAAAATCCACCTTCTGGTAACAATGGTTTTTTAGTTTTAGACATTCCTGTCCAGCAACAGTGACAGCCTGCACACAGCAGTCCGACACATAGAACATACTGGGGACGTGCATTTCCATCACTGAGGTGATGTAATACTCATCTTGATGCACTGGAAATTATCCGATAAACTAAAGATGCGTATGAAGCTAATACTATTGTGAATACAATTCACTCTTATTGCGATGCAGTGCAACTTGATATAATACGATGCGATGCATCGCTGGACACACCTGCAACTCGTGCAAGCACTGGCCGATGCAGTGGAGAACTGGAGATAAGAGTGTGCTTGCGAAACAGTTTGGAGAGGGGGAGTCAACCGAAATATAAAATTATTGGTCAGATATTATTGGTCACATTTCATAATAATAAAGGCATATGGCCTATAACTAATAATTATATATTAATGTCACTGGAGCTGTGTGCTGCTTCCTGCTCAATATCTCTGCGCTGTGTTTTAATATGTTGGTGATGTGACTGACAGGGTCGGCACCCGTCTGACCCTTCGTGTCTCCTGCCTGTTCGGCCAGCGGGTGTTGCTGGCCATCCTTTCCTCCTCCTTGTTTGTCGCCCTTCAGCCTCAGTGTGCCTAAGTACCTACTGTGTTTCCTTGTTCCCTGGACTCCTGACTAGCTCAGGGGGTTGAGTGTGCAGCTCAGCATGGTTCCATCCATTTTCTGGAACCGTTTATCCCGTTTAGGGTCATCCCAGAGGCTATGGGCGCAAGGCAGGGAACAACCCAGGATGGGGCGCTAACCCATCGCAGGGCACACTCACATGCCAGTCACTCACACGTACACACCTATGGGCAATTTGGCAACCCCAATTAGCCTCAGCATGTTTTTGGACTATGAGGGGAAACCGGAGTACCCGGAGAAAACCACACGGCGACACAGGGAGAACATTCAAATACCATACACATGGAGCCCTGCCAGAGAACAGCTGGTGAACGTAGGGATTCCACACGGGGTTAATGCGGGGGCGTGGCACACACGAGGATCGTACTAGCAGGTCATGATATCAAGACTGTGTCAGTATTTAAACATCAGTTAATGACATATCTGAATAGCCAAGAATGTCCTGAAAACAAAACCATAGACACAAAACCATAAAGCACATGTGGCTTAACTCATGTACATACAATGTAATAAGCCTTAAAATCAAAGGGATTGAAAAACGCTCAAACAACAAAGGGTTAACACAATACTGCAAATAGGTGTAAAACAACCTGCTTCAAAGTTCAAATGCAACCAATAAGGTGCCTTTTATTTGAAAAAAATGTTACATTTGTATGGAAGCATTTACACTAAAATGTTAAGAAAATAGATCCATGGTTCAAATTATACTGTGACACATTTTAGGTCATACTGCCTAGACCCAAGATGCTGCCTGTGCTCCACATTTGATAGTGTGTTGTGTTGTGTAGACTCAGGGTTCAGGCGGTGTAGTGTTGGCTTGGGATCAGCTTGGGATCAGCTCGAAAAAGAGAAGATGGTGAAGATTTATTGCCCTGCACCTAACCCATTAGTCTGTTTCTGCTTTTTACTTGGTCTAGCCCTGTCTTGGTCTTGTCTCCTTCTTGCCCTGTCTTGGTCATGTCTCTGTCTTGCCCTTTCTTGGTCTTGTCTCTGTCTTGCCCTGTCTTGGTCTTGTCTCTGTCTTGCCCTGTCTTGGTCTTGGCTTGCATCACTCTGGTCTGGGTAATGACTTGATCTTGGTTTTGGTGGCTTTGACTACATCACCAGTAGTGACTGAATGAATGATGGCAGACACAAGTGGCAGAAATGAGTTTCCTTCGTACAGTGTCTGGGTTCAGCTTTAAAGATAGGGTGAGGAGCTCGGACATTAGCGAGGGGCTCAAAGTAGAGCTCCTCTGCATGGAAAGGACCCAGTTGAGGTGATTCAGGAATCTATTGGGGATGCCTCTTGGACTGCTACCTGGGGAGGTATTTCGGGCATGTCCAACCATGGAATAGGCCCCAGGGCAGACCCAGGACACCCTGGAGAGATTATATCTCTTGGCTGGCCTGAAAACACCTTGATATTCCCACAGTGGAGCTGGAGGAGGTGGCTGGTGAGAGGGAGGTCTGGCCATCCCTGCTTAGACTGCTGCCCCCCAACCTGACCCCGGATAAGTGGCTGAAGATGGACAGATGAATGGATGGATGGTAATAAGTTATTGGCCAGTTGTCATATTGTTGACTTTTATTGAATTATGAACAAAGATATTTAAGGCATTGGTTATTAAGTAATCGGTAGTTGTTACATTGCTACAGGTAAATATGACTTAAACAATAAAATATAACAAAAAAATTGCAGGCGTCTATCTAAAACATATATTTTACTTAATGAAAAAATAGCAAAGCAAGCAAAAAAAAGCTTTGCACTGTGTTACAGATTCTTCCTCACTTTTCCATAAACATAAGAACAAGCTGGCGATTCTTCCCTTCACTGGCACAAAAGGGAGCTCTTGCATACCTCACCTTACAAGCACCAGCGGGTACTCGATGTCATGCCCCGATCGTCCGATCCTCCTGTGTGCCACGCCCCCTGGTTACCCACGTGTGATTCCCTGATTGTCTC
>JAODJX010000129.1:6294993-6306169 GCA_026776945.1 Isichthys henryi | reverse complement strand
CCTAAGTAAAGTCCTGTTTGCCCCGTATTCCTGCCTGCTGCCTGTTCCTTACCCTCCAACCCGCACGATCGCCGCTCTCTCTACCCGTGATCGTGACAATAACATTAATAACAGCAGCTGCTCCCTAAATAAACAATATGAAAATATTAAAGCAAAATTATTTAAATCACTATTTTGCATTAATAAATTGGATTTCCAGCCATCCATCCATTTTCCAAACCGCTTATCCTTCTGGGTCGTGGGGGGTCCGGAGCCTATGCCGGAAGCTATGGGCACAAGGCAGGGAACAACCCAGGACGGGGGGCCAGCCCATCACAGGGCTAAATTGGATTTTAACAATGCAAATAAACGATGCATCCTGTGTTCATCCTAAATTGTTTCCAGTGCACACTTTTTATATTGGGGCAGTTGCATTGTGCTTTTATGTTTTATGCATGGATGTAAATTGGTGAAATTTACCATCCCTATAAATGACCTTTCAGCCTCATTCTACCACTTTGCTCACTGTGTAACTACACTTCAAACATTTCACGTGTTCTCAGGAAAGGGAGCAGTTACTTAATGAGCAAATCAATCTTATATGAGATCCAGAGAGGTAAAGACAACTGCCTAGATGCCATTAGACTCCTGACTTCTGCTGTCATGGGGATGTTGCATTATAGTATTTGCCTGGAGTCCACTTCATTGACATGCAAATGTGCATTTTCTGCAGCCTGAAGGATATGGTAAAGGGAAACCCAAGGACTGAGTTGAGAAACATTGATCTAGATTATCTACATTCAATTAAAAAATAGCAGAATGAGGAAGTAACTTCATTGATGCCGGAAAGTAACAAGCTGGCAGGCATTTCTGGCAAAGCACAGATCAATTTCAATTTCTTTACTTAACCTAATTTCTTAACAGGATTTTTCTCCTCAAAAGCAATTATAGAATATATTATCTAACATTTTTAATTTCTGTATGTATTATACGGCAACTTATCACAGTTTTTTTTTTCCTCTTTGAATCTTGTTTGAAATTTTATCACTAATCCAAAATTCTGTACTTTGTATTCAAAAGCCAATCATTGCTCTCATCCAAATACCACTATTTTCCCCCCAGAAATATTAGTGAGTGGCTCAGTGGGTTGGATGGGTGCTGTTTAAAATCCCTGGGTCTGCAGAGCAATTCCACTGTTGCACCCCTGTCCAAGGCCCTTAATCCGCACTTGTCCCAGGGACTGGCTGACCTTGATTTCTTATTTTGGATAAATGCAAAAGAAAAACAAAAAACATGCCCAAACTTAATTTATCAGTGTGACTGTTTTGTGTCTCAGGATTGCAATCTCAAAATCCTCTCTGTCGCTGGCATTGCATTCCAGGCTGCACTGGAGTATCAGAAGACATGTGTTTGTGTGGAGTAGCTTCGAACCATTAAATGCATCAAGCCCCCCACCTGGGGAGCCGGACACGCACTCTCTCCTCTCTCTCTCCTCTGAAGCCCATAATGGCCACGCAAACAGCACAGGGCTTTAGCGGTGGTTGCCATGGAGACCATACTCGCGCGCCACATGCAGAGGGTGAAAATTTTAACAGCAGACTTCGCTGACAAAATCTGCGTTCGAACGGGACTACTAATGTAGATTATACACCACATGCAAAACAATAAATCTGTGCGAAGGACATCAGAGAATATAACAATTGTGCTTCGTAGGAATGCAGGGTTTTCTTTCATCTTTTGTATCCGAATAACACCTACATCAAACGTGTAATTCCCGTGAAGTACTGTGGTAACAGGTCATTGCTAGTTGGTTCTGTGCAGGTCTGTGTCGTCCTCCTTGTGTCAGAATTCCCTCACGCATGGACACTTATAGATTCAGGACTGATATCTGAAATTGCGCTGCAACGGGACCAGCTGGTGTATTAAAAATATACTCTGGAAAATGCTTTCCCATCTGTGCTTATCTCTTTCGCACGACACTTGATGGCCCCGCCTCGTTATAACTGGGCATGGACATGTCTGCGAGTGAGTGTTCACATGAAAACCATTACACTGAGGACAGCACTACCCCGACCACAACATGTGCTCTCTGCCCTTCAGCTAAAGATATGTGGGTGTAATTTAGACTCATGCAGCTCCTACAGCAGACTTGCCCTTTTCCCAAGGAACCAAGTGAGGAGGAGCAGTGGCTCGTGGGTAATCTTGAGGCGACATCACAGCTTCAGGAGATGAATGCACCACATCAGTGAAACATCAGTGCTGTCAGGCTGCCTGCAGCTCAGATCTGACAGGGCGTCTTTTGTTTAAAATGTTTGTAAGTATACCAGCACTGGCATGGTGAAAATGTTTTTTTTTTTTAAAGCAAGAAATATTTGTAAATGGTGAGTTTTTTTTATTTTATCAGACTGGAGTTGACAAAAAGAAAATTAAGGTTTAATTATTTCCTATTTTTGCAAGGCTTACGGATAATCAAAGCCGTTACAATATTACCAGCAGAAAATAATGAAGCAGCAATAAAGATATTAAAGTTGTTTGTAAGGCCTCTCTTTATTGGTGGCCTGCTTTTATATGCTGTAAACAGTTTCCTCCATTAACTAACAGAGGCAAATCAACGTGTAATCTGGTGATGTCATTTTTTTCTCGTCTTTTTTTTCCCTGTTATATTCCTATGATGTCACAAACAGCATTACAATTAGCTTTCGATGACATAATCAGCTGACATTACTCCTTCATTGTCACCATGCAATTCTGTCCATAGGTATGAATAATATGAACCATCCATCCATTTTTTCTGCGACCGCTTGTCCTATTCAGGGTCTCAAGGGGTCCGGACCCTATCCAGATGTGTGGAGTTTGCATGTTCTCCCCATGTCATCATGGACTTTGCTTCAGGTACTTCGGTGTCCCCCCACAGTCCAAAAACAGACTAAGGTTAACTAGAATTACCAAATTGTCCGTAGGTGTGCATATACTGTATGAGTGAATGGCGTACGAGTGTGAGTGTGAGGGTGTCGTGCCACGGGTTGGTGACCCATCCTGGGCTCTTCCCTGCCTTGCGGTCATAGTTTCCAGGAATATGAACCACATTCACAAATACATCTGTCTTTTTCTATGTCTCACACTTTTAAATTATAGGGATATAAGAAATGAATTTACTCCACCAGGGCTTTTGAGTGAATATTAGCATTGAAATATATCATTATTTAATATGTTTACTCCACAAAATTGTTTTATTGCATCGTGTTTTCTGGACCGGTGACCGAAATGCATAAATTTAAGGAACAACAGGGGATACATTCATTACAAAATCTATCTATATTATTTAGGGGAAGAATAAAAAATCTTCTAAATAAGAATAATATTGGATGAAAAAACAAGACTAATGTCATTATATTTATTTGTTTGTTTGTTTTTTATTCTGCTGTCATGGGGATGTTGCATTATAGTATTTGCCTGGTTCTGAAAATAGTAAATGCATGTTACAACAAATTCTGATCCCAGCGGAATTCAAGATTCGATGCCGTCTCAGGTCAGGCTATTTATACTTTAGGAGGAAACTCAGTTCTGCCAACAGAAATGATTCAACAACATCTACATTTATTGCAAGCCAGAGGGAGAAATTGTCCAAGCATCCATCAATCTCACAAACATTTGTTTTGGACAAGGTCACAGAAGGGCCTGGAGTTGGTCCCAGGCCCGCCCCGGACGTGATGTCACTGCATCACAAAACACAAGCACGCAAGTAACATACAGGGTAGTTCAGACACAGCGATTCATCTAACCATGTTTGTGAAGGAGGAAACCCAAACTAACAAGAGAGAGAAACTCCGCACAGACACATAACTCAGGTCAGGAATCGAACCCACAACCATGGAGGTGTGAGATCGCAGTGATAGCCACCTCAGCAACACGAATGCCTACCTCAGCCTCCTATTTGCTTGTTTACTTTTTTATATTCACTGTGGAGACATCAAAGTAAACGCATGAATGCTTTTAATGAAAGGGTTCTGCACCCGTTACGAGGCAGTATCTGCAACACACATCCCTGCTTTGGATTATGCACCATTATTCTCTTTCAATTTCATCTTGCCATGTTTCTGCCAAAGATATAATTTTATTTTATTTTATTTTTTTATAAATTGCTTTTCTGTCCCTTCATCAGAATACAGAAGCATTCTGGTACGTGAGCAGCAAGTGCTGAGCGGTGGGTTTTAAAGCCGTCACTTTCTGATGAGGAATGTAGGACGCAATGAGCTTATCGTGTCAGCATGATCGCAGCTGTGACTCACATCACATGGGGGCGCCGCACGACGGCGATGTGCTAGCAACGCCTCCTCGCCTCACACTGGAGCACCGCTAAACTCAAACAGCACCCTACGGTTTTCACCATGACCTTGGGTCCAGATCTCGGACCGGCCATATTTATCTCTAGTTATAAACCAGTAGCTTCCAGTATCTATTTGTTCATTATTTTTGCATTTTACCAGGTTCTCTTACCATATTTTTGACCTGCAATAGAAGAAGAAAATTAAGCTTTATTTGAGATTTGTATGAGTACAGGTACTTTGGAATGTGATTGGTCTCATATCCCAACTTGCTCACCAGAGACACACACATATAAAGTTGAGAATCAAGCTTTGAGGTCTGAACGCGAAGTCAGCCATCCATCTGGCATCCCTACAGCATTTCTCAGGGGGTTGTAGGCCTTGCTCAGGGGCTCAACCGAGATGTGGCAACTTGTGTGTAGCCAGAAACTTTGGATGGAGGGGGGGGTACACATTTCAGAGAGGGTTCAACCTCATTATTTTACTACCTGACTGTGTCTGATTGATAGCATACAAATTTTACTATGTGGCTACAAACCTGGGCTAGTCTGCTGAGTAGTTTGGGATTCAAACTAGCAACCCGCTGAGCAACATACATCACCACTGAAGCGAGGTTTTAAACTAACTAACACCCTTGTAATTTCCCTGTGGAATCTTCTGTCACGTTAAAACACAGTGGGGTTAGAGTGAGACCCATGTTGTGTTTTAAGACACTGGAATTACGATTTCGTTATGCTGCCGTACCCCAAGGGACGCTGGTAGCTGTACAGAACTATTTTTTTTTCATCTCTTTCTGATTGCTGTTCTCCTTCGGAGACCCCTAAGACAAACGCTTTGTCATGCAGCAGAAGGTGTTTTAGCATAAAGGCAGCTGCCGGAAGCACAACAGCTTATCAAGTTTTGCATTTTTGGTCGAAACAGACATGCACGACTTCAGATGTTCCCTGGTATGAACCCCGCATACATTCTGAAAAAAGCCCAGGGGCGCTGGAGGAAAGGGTGACCCTGTACTCAGTTTCAGTTTCACCACTGAATGTGCGCATGTATTAAAAACAGAGAGCATTATGGGATATGAAAAAAACACACACACATTCCAAAGTACCTGGATTCATGCTCAGGTACATAAATGGCAAATAAGTTTAATTTCATTTAATTTTTTTTCCATTTCATTTCAACCTGCAAGAAACACAAATGGGAGTAAACATTTATAATAACCATCATACAGAACATGTGTGAACCTGGTTCTTGATGAGATTCACCATAACGCAGAAGTGCTGGGCTTTACATTGGTCTCAGATGCAGAGGTACCTCAGCAGAGAGTCAGAGGATGGAGTCTGGCTAGCAGCTGGTACATTATCCAAGTCTGTTCTCTTCCCCCTTTCTTTTAGTCTGTATGAATTATGGAGAAAAGCTGTCAGGGAAAAATGTAGGTAAACAAAAGCAGTGTAATTAAAAAACAATACTTGTGTTTTGAATAACAATTTACGGGGAGATTCACTTCACAGGAGTAAAAGCAAAACAGTTTTGGTGACCAGATTTTTCTGCTACGGAGAAATTAATGATTGAATGTAAAGGTTTGCTGTTTAATTTGAGCATTGGCTGTTCCTTGATGTCAGGTCTGGGCACCCAGTTAGGGGGAAGCACCGCTTATAATCTTTAAGACGTCTCTGCGAATCCTTGCTGAGCTTATAGGACAGCAGGGTGTTTTTGCACTGGATGCATAGGGTACTTTAATGTGAAAACCTTGCTTTTCCATTTTGCCGGATTATCGATTTTCTTTTTTGGAGGAGTGATTAATATCGTTTTTTTCCTGAAGTGTAACGTGCAGCTCGTTCTACAGCAGGCAAGCACAAACACCCCTTCTGGTGAGGGAGAGGTCTTCAGGGAACACCTCCTGTAATGAAGGAGGGCTGATATCTGCCTTGTGCCGCCCCACCCCCAATCCTCTCCATTCATAGCCCCCCCCACCTGGATTTGTGTTCTCTCTCGTGCAGCCTACTGGGGAGATTGAAGCCTTGACTGAGAAGGTCACCCTGGGGTGACTGTGGGGGTGGGACGGGGGGGTGCAGCAGAGTCATGGGGGGGTGTCCCTCTGCATGCGCCACCTCGTGCGTTCTCCTTGGAAACCCCTGGTAACCCCCGGATACGGCGTGACAGGGGCACGTCGGTTATGAGGTAGCAGGACACGTTTGGGGGAGGGGGGGTAGTGGGGGGGACTGCTGAGACCAGGCGAGCGAGGAAGAGGGAGAGAGAGAGGGAGAGGTAGGGAGAGAGAGAGGGAGAGAGAGAGGAAGAGAGAGGGAGAGAGAGAGGGAGAGGCAGGAAGAGAGAGAAGGAGAGAGGGAGAGGCAAGGAGGGAGCATCCCTTGGCCGCAGATTGGCTGAGCGGCAAAAAAGCCCAGCATCGGGGAGGGAGGGAGGAGCAGCCATAGAGGGGGACACGGCCGACAGAGACGCGAGCTCAGCTCAGCACTGCGCGCGCATTGCCTGCCCGAGCCGCCGCCGCGTGAAGCAGAGACCGCGGGCTCGCCGCACCCCGCTTCCTCCATAGCGCCTGCCTGCCGGGCCGTCAGCCATGAACTTCCTGCGCCGCCGCCTGTCCGACAGCAGCTTCATCGCCAACCTGCCTAATGGCTACATGACGGACCTCCAGCGGCCAGATCCCCCTCCACCACCGCCTCCCACGGCCGCCTCGTCCGCTGCCCCTGGCACAGCTCCTGCCCCGGCCCCGGCCCCGGCCCCGGCCCCGGTCCTGGCCCCAACCCCAGCTCCGGCCCCCGTCCCTGCCCAGGCTCCCTCTGTCACTCCAGCCCCGGACAGGAGACCACAGCTGGCCCAGACCTCCACCGGCGGTGGGTTCTTCAGTTCCATCACCAATGTGGTCAAGCAGACGGCCGCCTCCGCCGGCCTGGTGGACCAGGCGCCTGCTGCCTCACCCAAGAAGTTCAAAATTCTGCTGGTGGTTGATGAGCCGCAACATGACTGGTGAGTGATGTGCCTGTGACCCGCATGCCTGTCCGTGACCCTCGTGCCTGACCGTGACTCGTGTGCCTGGCTGTCTGCTCAGCTTCCATTATTGAGGCCGTCCCCCAAAATACTGCCAGTTATGAGATAAAACAACAAACCACACATTGTTTTACTATTATCATTTATTTAGTTTTAGAAAATAACAACGTAACTAAGTCCAACCTAAAGGCCAGGCGGTCCAGGATCTGATTCCTTTACAAATACAAGGTGAAGCGAGGCTTCTTTTCCTTTGGTTAGGGTTTCCTTCCGTCCAGCTCCACACGTCCATGTTACACTGATTACTGGTTCATTCATTTATTCACGTTCCCTTCTCTGGTCCCGCGGACGGATGACAGCTCCGGCGTTTGAGTATCCCGAGATGATCGTTAGCCTTTAATGCACACAGCGCGGTCTGTCTCTGAAGCATGCTCTCCCGTGTTTATCTCCTCCCCGTCAGCTGCGAGGCGATGCCAGCACTATGGCGAGCAGCGTGCGGGAATGACGCCTCACCTCCTGTGTCGGACACATGCATCCTCTACCCCAGAGCAACGTGTGCGTTAGCCAGGGCTAAAGGGCGCCCTCTAGCACATCCCGTGATTAAACGTTGGTCCAGCTAGGGGCTGGTATCGGCGTTGCTGGGGTCATCCCACTTGTGGTCAATCAGCTGACCTCGCACAGCCATCGACCAGATGTGTGACATCCGGTTGACCCTACCAGTGCATTTTTTTTACATGGGGCGGGGGGTCGTTAATACTAAGAGAATAAGTACTTTTGATATGAGCGGATATAATGTAATAATTTAAATGTAAACGGCTACGTTTTGGGGGGGACAAATGAAGCCAAATTAAATATTGGGAGGTTCATGTCCCTCCATTTCCTACGCCCCCGAATAAGCTGTCCCTTACCTTGTGAAGTAAAGTAAATTACCTTGTGAATAGGCCCTGGACATTAATTTAATGCCGGCTGCTTTATTGTATTAATGCTGGTTTCCTTTCATGGTGCACGATGTCATCACATCAATGTAACACAGGTGGACTATGGTCAAACTCCCATGAGGCATTTAGAGGAGCGTAAAATATGTGCTGCTTTCTCTCAAGAGCCCTGACCTCCATGAGTGAATGGGGGGAGGGGGGCAACCCGCCCATTTCAAAACACGTGTCCTGGTCACGGATTAGCTTTGGCTCCCTGCGACCCGCAGAGTGACATTTTATTATAACACCCCTGACTCTGAGAGAACTGATGACCCTCATAAGTAACCATGGGTAGGTGCTGAGCATTCCAGAATAACATAATGGCTGTGAGTGTGGGGGTGGCGGGGGCTCAGGTGGGAGGAGTTCTGTGTCAAGGAAAAAAAAGCTAAAATCATCGCTTTCTGCTTTATCCGGTTGTTCGGAGATTTCTTCATATCTCTGGTCTCAAGGTCAGGTTCCAGCATCTTCTCAGTGTTAGCAGACAGCTACTTACATAACTGCCATCGCTGCGTCTTTCACAAGCAGCCTGCCAAGATCTAACCATTCTGGGCCTTTTTTTCCCAGTATTTAACAGTGGGGTCTGGCTTCTGGGGCACCTGCTTTCGACCACCTTGCTTGTATAACAGTGTGGTAGGAGCCTTCCCAACAGGCTTGGTATTCAACCGGAGGCCAATGCAGTTCAAAGCGGAGAGTGAAATCCCCCAAGAAACTCGCAGGGATGTGAACAGTACATGGGAGGCGTGTTTGATAGACCCCCTATTGTCTCACCACCCTTCAGTTTTCCAAATATGTCTGAAGGAACAAGGGAAGCAGAGAGCCGACTCTGTCATTAAATAATAAAAAGGAACTTGGCGATTCAGGGTTCTAGGTCACGCGTGTGTGCGTGTGTGCTTGTGGGTGGGCGTGTGTGCATTTGTGTGTGAGTGCCAGCCTGCGCTCGTGTGGCCTGAGCACACGTGCGTGGGAGAGAGTCATGGCGTCAGGAGGGAGGGGTCGTGGTGTAGCTGGGAGAATCGTTTGTACACCTGCGGCCGTCTGGCTGTTTGTTTCCTTTTGTGCGAATCTCCCTGAAACCAGTAAAGAGCCCGAAGCGGCAGGTCCAATCCGGCAGGAGATGGAGTGCCAGGAGAGTCACGCCTCCGGTTCTCTACATCATTATCACGGTTCTGTATTTTTATCCTCTTCACATCGATTAAGCAATCATCAAAATAGGGCAAAGTTTGAAAGAAGTGGAAGTCAGCTATAGAAAAAGAGTTTTTTTTTATAAAATGTGCTGCTACAAAAACAAGATCGTACTTCATGAAATCTGTAGTACACCGGAGCTCCCGGGAGCCGGTTCTTTTTTGGGATCCCTTTCATCGGTGCCCTTCCCAGCAGTCCCAGTTTTTTCTGAAGCTGTCAGCAGGAGCGTCACTGAGGCGCCGGCGGTTGCGGCAGCTGACGGGAATGCAGGCGTTGTTTTCAGCACAGCCAAAGACGGGAATCTGCCACTGGGTGCAGTAATCCGCATTCTTGAGAAGAGAGGCGGACGTCTGGAAGAAAACTGGGAGCAGGCAGAAGTGGGGCAGCAGACAGCTGAGGGCCCCTTTGTCAGGGCGTCCCCACGGGGGCTTAGTGCCATGGCGGGGGGCAGCATGTGACCGCTAACCCGGAGCTTTTATACAAATCGATTCTTGTTGCACTCATTTACCCTGCAGAAATGCTCCAATTCAGGGTAATACTGTGATACCTCCCCTGTGACTGACACACCACACCGTAGTCAGGTGGCATTTCATTCCTGTCCCTTTGCAGTGGCGATCACACGGTTTTCCACGGGGCTTCCTCTGTAGGGCTGTCACATGACGCGTGACTCTTCATCTGCCGCGATACCGCGCAGGCAAACCCACAGACCGTGTAAAATCAGCGCCGAGTGAGAGAGAGAGAGAGAGAGAAAGAGAGCCCCTCTGAGTTCCACCCCAGGTGATCCAGCCTTTTAGAATTGACCCCCCTGCTTTCTATGTCAAGCAGGATTCCTCACCTCGTTGCTATAGCAACAGCCCCGAAGGCCCCGCCCCACTCGGCCGTGATGGATCCAGCTGATCGCCATCCTCTTAAAGCTCCACGGTGCGATAGGACAAACAGAAGCCCGTGGTTTGTCTGTGTGGCCGACAGGTGCAGTCCCTCCCCGAGGGGCTCTGATTACACTCAGGCACTTACGTTGGGTTGGGTCATCGTGCTCCGTTGGCTGGCGGCTCCTTTGAAAGCATCCAGGCGCCGAAAGTGACACTAGGACCTCCTCACTGAGCTGTGCGTTCCCGCTGGGGATGCTGTGTGAGGACCCTGCTGGTCCACGCCTCATTAATTCTTGCCTCTGTAGCCCCGGCTTTCATTTCATCATCCTAGCAACTGAGGGTCAGGAAAACAAGAACGAAAACACTCTGTATAACGAATGGTCCTTAAAAGTAGGTTTATTAATGTTCACTTTGAAGCATTAATGCAGAGAATGCACACCATCCATGAAACTGTAAATTGTAAATTGAAATCTTAAGTTATAAAATTTTGCATGAAATTAAATACGAATTATGCAGATACCAAAGGAGACTTTTCTTTCATTAAGTCTTCTTTCCTTCCAACCATCCATTCATCCATCCATCCATCCCTTTTCCAACTGTCATCCTGGCCAGAACAATCACCCTCCTATTTAACAATACTCTGTGGCTTGGGGTGTAAAACGTGGGTGATGTCATCAGGGTGGGTGGGCTGTCCTCCAAGGAAAATCTGACTCGGCACCCATTGCCGCTTCTCTTCATGCTTTCACGCACCAACTCCCGGGGGGGGGGGGGGGGGGGGGGGGGGGGGGGGGGGGGCGGCGGGGCGGGGGGGCGGGGGGGGGGGGGGGGGGGGGGGAGGGGGGGG
>JAODJX010000129.1:6215883-6236755 GCA_026776945.1 Isichthys henryi | reverse complement strand
CCCCCCCCCCCCCCCCCCCCCCCCCCCCCCCCCCCCCCCCCCCCCCCCCCCCCCCCCGCCCCCCCCCCCCCCGCCGCTTTCTGTGTGAAAATGTTGTGATATCATAAAGTGTTTCTTGTACTGAACCTAGGGGGCGCAGTGCAACCCCAAGAATCGCAGTCTCAAAGTCAGGAGGCTCCGCCGGCGTCCGCTCCCAGTGTTTCTGCACGGGACCCGGCGCCCCCACTGGCCCCTGCCCCCACCACACAGCAGCCCCAAGCTCTGGGCCAAGGCTCACCTGCTCCCGGCAAGCCGGCAGACCAGCCTCCGAAAGCGCTGCCTCCGAAACCGTTGCCCCCCAAGCCTGTGCCGCCCAAGCGGCAGAACTCCAAGCCCCAGATTCAGCCAAAGCCACAGCCGTCTACTCCAGCCAAGGCCCAGCCAACCCCCCAAGCTCAACTCCCACCTCAAGCACAGCCCCTGGCCTCAGGCCCAAATCCAGTCCCACCCCAAGCCCAGGTTCAGCCAGTCCCAGAACAGCCTGCAGCCCAACAGAAGACCCAACCACAGCTGAAGTAAGAACCCCAGATGAGCTCAGGCTGGATTAATGCCTTGACAAGCTCGACCTCCACATAACGTACAGTGGTCAAGGGATGTTTGGTGCCACATTAACAAGACCAACAAATCTCTATATCTCTAAAATCATCTACAGTATATGTATTTTATGCATTTTGAGATGGACACATTTATTAACAATGCCAAATGTTCATTTTAAAAATGTGTATTTTTATTGTGTACAAAGGCATGGGTATGAAGATTACAACTCTTTCAAGATTTTAAATCTGATGACCACTTGTAAGAGGTACAAAGTATAATAGAAAAACGTAAAAATCTTTTTCATGTGACAGGTTGGTTAATCTCGCTTACCGTGTGGCACATGCTAAATGCTGATATCCACATCCCGCGATGAGCATGTTTAGTGATTCTTTCAGAGGAGCTCCAAGTGTTTCTTCAAATGCTCTCCTGACAGTATTGAGGTTTTTCCTTCTCACTTGGCCTCTCCTTGTTTTCCAGTAAGTCACAGTCCCTGACAAACGCCTTCAGCTTCGGTGACACGTCCTTCTTTCACTCCAGCAATGAGGACGAGGCCAAAGCGGAGACCATTCGAAACTTGCGAAAGTCTTTTGCCAGCCTGTTCTCTGACTAGCGCCTGTTGCCCAGCACCAGATAACAGTCTAAAGAGTCCTTGAAGATGTGTGTCCAAGTCTTGGAACAGTTGTGTTTTGTCGTGCATCTCTGTGTCGCTCACCTCCGATCCCGAGCACTGGGTTGCCAGCAACGCCCTGATGGTTTAGGTTTCATCTTTTGATGAAACGGGGCTGATATTTTTGTAGTATAATGAAGAGATTTACAGTGATGTTGTTGGCCAAGTGAAACACCGAATGAAAAAACTGTGTAGAGTTATCCATCGGTGTTATAGCTTCATTGTGACTGTGTATTCCTAAACGAATCACTTGTGGTTAGTTCCTCTAGCTTTTCGGTGTGTATGTGTTTGAAGAGGTCAATACGCTTATGTTTCTTACTATATTATCACCAGGTCTTGATAGTACCTAAATACATCAGTTCAGATTAATTGGTGGAACTCAGACACATGACTGGGGTGGCCAGTTTCACCAAACACATAGCATTTCAGGCCACCGCTTCGTGTCCCGTGAAGAGTTTTGCTGTCTCGCACTTTGGTAGACCTTGTCACCCCGCCCGTCCGTGAAGTGTTGAAGCCTCATCGCTGTGTTTCTGCGGTAGAAGCCCCCTGACGTGTTGTGCAGTGTGTCGCGCGTCATCCTCGAAGCTAGCTTCCCGCCTTGACGTTGCTGCCTCCATTGTCTTCTACCTGTATTCAGTATTGCTTTGCATGACCCAGTGATGACTGTTTCCTCTATAGTTGTCAATAAATATGTGACTCATCATTCACCCACTTGACTGCTGATCTGTACGCTGAATTTGGCAGGTTTTCCATAACTTTCTCATTCTACTGACTCTGTCATTCAAAGTAACCAATGTGCTCTTACCTACGCACCCGCCTTGGTGTCTGCCGAAACGTTCATGTCCACCGCATAGCTGCCCAATGCAGTGCCAGTCAATGCATTAGGTGACAGATGATAGACTATGGCGCCATCTTGCCAATTTAACTTTGTCTCAGACAGGGGGCGCCACATGGGCTTCTGGCTCAGTGGTTAAGTCTCAGTGTCCAGGTCAACATCCACAGTCTTCCTTTGATTGGTCAGTTTCACTCATACTGTAAGTGGCTGATCCTGCAAGGTTTTTAATCTTTTCATCCTTCAAAATGAATTTTAAATCATTCCATATAAATATATAAAAGAATAGTTAAACGGCAACTTTTTATTGTACAATACTTCTCTCATACAATACTCTTCACCACAAACACCTAACCCTAACCACTGCTTATTTCACAAGGCAACTTGCATATGGATGCTACCTTTCTAAAGCGATTGCTGTCATAGAATCCAAATCGATATGTACAGGTACATTACCTGCTCAGAATCACAATGCTATGCTAATAAGCTAATAACATTAAAACCACTGACAGGGGAAGTGAATAACACTGATTATCTCGTCAAAGTGGCACCAGTCTAAGGTGCAATTATATATTAAGCAAGGGAACAGTCAATTCTTGAATTTGATGTGTTGAAAGTACAAAAATAGGCAAGCGTAAGGATCTGAGCAACTGACAAGGGCCAAACTGACGGCTAGACGACTGGGTCAGAGCATCTCCAAAACGGCAGGTCCTGCGGGGTGTTCCCAGTATGCAGTGGTCAGTACCTACCCAAAGTGGTCCAAGGAAGGACACCCAAGGCTCACTGATGCATGTGGGGGGTGAAGGCTGGGGTCCGGTCTGATCCCACAGGAGATCTACTGTAGCACAAATCGCTGAATAAGCTAATGCTGGCTGTGACAGAAAGGTGTCAGAACACAGTGCATCACTGCTTACTGCATATGGGGCTACGTAACTGCAAACCGGTCAGAGTGCTCATGGTGACCCCTGTCCACCACCGAAAGCACCTACAATGGGCATGTGAGCTTCAGAACTGGACCATGGAGCAATGGAAGAAGGTGGCCTGGTCTGTTGAGTCACATTTTCTATTACACCATGAGGACGGCCGGATGTGTGCCTGTGGTTTACCTGTGGAAGAGATGCATTATGGGATGCATTATGGGATGAAGGCAAGCCAGTGGAAGCAGTGTGATGCTCTGGACAATGTTCTGCTAAGAAACCTTGAGTCCAGGCTTTCATGTGAATGTTATTTTGACGTGTACCACCTACCAAATACACCCCTTCATGGCAACGGTACTCCTTAAATCCATGGAGGCCTCACCTTGCAACTTACAGGATTTAAATGATCTGTTGCTAACATCTTGGTGTAGGATACCAAAAGACACAGTCCATGCCTCAATGGGTCAGAGCTGTTTTATTTATTTTTCCGAAGGGGACCTAAACAATATTAAGCAGGTGGTTTTAATGTTATGGCTGATCGATGTAGTTACTTTATACAACCAGCAGAGGACAGCATAAGCCTAGCATTACGGCCAAAGGTTCCTCAAGATTGGTGGCAAGATGCCACTCAATCGTTTGTTCATGAACAATTATCAGTATTCCTAAATATGAGAAACCATTCACCTCTGAAAGAAATTATGAAATAAATGCGAGATGAATGAATTTTCATCCATCCAGATCAATTTGTTTTTGATGCCAATAAGCGTATTTTAGGGAAATTGGAAAAGACAACATTAATACAACCTTGCAAATGTATAGTTTTATAAATGAAATATTATTCCCTTTTGGTCACACGTGAATAAAAGTTGCTGAGCGGTGAGCAGCGCGGGTTGCACAGGGGAATCAGGCTGTGGGAAGGCGGCGCGCGGATGGCCGGCGCCATTCCTCTTGGTGCTCCCCCCCGACCATGAAACTTTCTGCATCGTTTATTTTACATAAAAGCAATACTCCCGAGAAAAGACAGCCAACGCATCCAGAAGCCGTACGTCTTGGTTTTTTTTTTTTCTTTTAACAGTATCTGTGAAATGCACCGACGCGTCGGATTTTTGCGCGCTCATCCAGTGTACCGTCAGTGTGCTTTTAATGGTTTTGCACAAGCCGTGCAAAAGTGAGACCACGGCCGGTTAAGACCGGCAACGGAGCCAGTGGGCTCCAAACCGCTCGTCGGACAATTATACTCTGTGTATTTTTTTTTTCAGTTCATAGGTGACAGGACCTTAAAACTGGAACAGATTTAGTGAATTATTCATGACAATGATATACAATCGTGGGATAACATTTAGTCGATTTAAAGTTTTTTTTTCCTTCTTTTTTAGTGTGAATTGCAGGGGGTTATAATGCTGAGGGACCGGTAGTTAGGTTGACTCTGAGGCTTCTTTGAGTCCATTCTGGGCAAGGTGGCCAGAGCGGATATACCGAAAAACCTATAAGCAGAGACAGGACGGAGTATTTTAGCCCTAAAGTTTCATGTCTCTTCGTCATGGGACGGAGAACCGATGCTTCTCTTTAGATGGTAGCTGATGTGTGCTGGTAGCTTTTTTTTTATAACGGCCTATGGTCCAGTTATGCCTCCAAGAAACATTCAAGTCAAAAAGATACGTGGGCGAAAGTGCGCAATGATCGATGATCTTCTGAACTATCAGACATTTCCAAATTCTACACATGCATATCCTCAAAAACGGATTATGCGCACTTGTAAGAGTAACTAGACATCACATCAGAAGTGCCTGCTTTTTACATGCCAAAAAAATGAAGCGTGTCCTATGAGATCGTTAAATTCTAAGTAAATTGAACAGTACTGGTGATTCTCTTAAATAAGAAATAGCTACAGGTAATCGGTTCGCCTTCCCACTGCTACTCTCAGACAGCCGAAGCCTACGTACAGTACCAAGTAAACTAATGTGATTATGTCATAGTGCTGGTTTTTATTATTATGATCTATTGACTATTGTGTACTACACTCTCTCATAATATCCTTATCATCTCAATGCCCATTACGATATAATCTACTGTGACTGCACTCACTCATTATAGGCCTACTGTTTGTGACTGCGGCGTTTGCTTATGTATGGCAGAAATTACACGGACTTCTATGAAATTTAACATTTTTGGAGGGTCATACGCAGGAGTGTTGCTACGATCCTAAACCTATGGAGCTTATTCCCGGTCATCAAGCTGAGAGTATGGCCGTTAAAACAACCGGGACACAAACCTTTAGGAACTGGCTTCAGCCCCAAATGCCCAGTCTACCAATCTCTCAGGTCATATTTAAGTCCTCAATCTGCTAAACAGAATATCAATGAACATTCATCTACCTCCTACAGCACTTACCATCTATATAGCTTGATTTGTGTATTTGTCAGGCTTCTGGTTTGAAGATGCCTGAAGAGCTGGTGGTCTCGGCTTACAAGTTTGTTCGCTCTCAGATCCGTATTAAAGCAGACATTTAAAGCAAACCACACGCTGGAAAAAACATCACATAAAAAGCATCGTTAAATGTACATGACGCTAATCCGAGAGCTCTGCTCTGTTCCATTTCGCCCTAATCCAATTGTCAATTCTTAGCAATTATGCAAATAACTGCTAACGTCTGCAGTGACAATTTATTCCGGTTGCCGCAATGTCGCACAGTTAGTTACACGTGATTCATATCCTGCCTCCCTCCCAAGATTTTCTCAACAGAAACTCCAAGCCATAAAAAAAGTCAGTTTATAATAAGATAGTGATAGTTTTGCTAGATTTGTTCAGGCTTTGTAATAAAATTAAATTGCCTGTATAATTTTTTCTTAACTCGAATTAAGTAATAAACTCTAAACAGCAGCAGATGTGGTGGTTTAATTCGTTTCAGACCATTACTCGCGCCGTTGTGGGGGTACAATGAATTTACAACTCAGGTGATGTCCGTATATATGCGTAGTGGGACACGTTTTACGCAACACATATCTGGGATTTTTACCTCGGTTGCTTTGGGCAAAGTTGCGCTTCATCGATCTCTTATCATGCCTACTTTTTTTCCATATCATTTCGATTGAGTTTCGGTCACATTTAACCCGATCCTTTCAAATAAATCTTTTCAACTCCGACAAAATCGAAGCAGTTGTACAAACAAGTACCACAGCTTGATGGTTTTGACGGTGGCTCGTGTCTAACTATTTGACATCTGTTTATAACATTAATATATTGTCCCTGAATAAAACGCTCGGAACCCATAGATCAGGCGGCGCAGGGAGGTCGCTACTCTTTACTGTGCGTTAATAAAGCGCTGTGGTCTACCATCTGCATATTTATATAGCTCAATCAACTTTAAACAACTGTGAACCAAGAATATTCCCACTGGCAATTAACAAATATGACTATACCTCGCTTCCTACATTTGGATACATAATTGTAGATGTGGCATGTCAATTGCTATGAAGTACTGAGCACTTGGGCGAAATGTGGAAAGCAATCATCTGGATCTGGGGGGGGCGTGTAAGGAACGTTTCCGCATTTTCCTCCATGTGATCCCAGGCGCTTGTGACCCAGCGCTGGGAGGAGAAACCAAGAAGTTGCCTGAAAACTTCTGACGCGCCTCCGCCGTCTAGTCACTGATCACGCCGCGGCACAGCCTGCCAGCAGCACCTTGGGCACCGCCAGTCCTTAATTATAAGGCACGATCGCTCCCGATCTTGCCCGACTGTAGCGCCCGGCAAGAAAAGAGCTGGACGCCCCGTTCGGAAGAGCGGAGCGGGGCCGAGAGAGCGGAGAAGCGCAGGGGACAGAAAGTCAGACTCGCGAGCGTGTAAAAGGAAGTGACAGCCTCGCAAAGCCGACTTAAGAGAACCAAAACAGGTCAGTACATCTCATGCACTTGCTCTCCTGCGTGATGCCGGGAGCTGTATGTTAATCTAGAGAAGCTTTAGGTTATGAAAGTCAGGCGTAGTGAAGCACTTAGGGAAAGCACCGTCTTTGTCTATTAGACATTTTACTTGTGATGTATACCCACAGCAGCTTTTTAAAAGACCGAAGCAGCCGTTTTGCCCAGGGTAAGTGTAAATCATGATGTATTTTTTAACGTTTACAGCAATTTTAACAATATCCTATTGCTACTGTTCTGTGATTGAAAACTAGTCCTGAAGTTACCAATGTCATTATCTCCACGTTACATTTACGTTACTTTTCGGCTTTATGGCAGTTTGCAACTGCATTTTTTTGCGCTTGGGTTTGAGCATGGGCTGATATATTGGATATTTTCCGTTGTCAGACCAGTTAACTTGTATATTTCTACAACTATCCAACATACTGTATATGTGTAGTATTCTGTAAGTCACTCAGATCTATGGTGTTTAAAATCGTAGTGTTCTTCATTGAGAAGTGTCACTCGCTATAAATCACAGTCGTAAAATGACTCAGCACTCCAGCAATGTCAACACTGAATTATCAGTTGGATCACATATTTGAAAAATAAAACACAAATAATTCCCATATATGGCTAATTGCCCAGCCGCCTAACAGCTTATGACCATTGAGGTGCATTGACACAGGTGCATGATTGCACTTAATTGTTTTTTTTTTTTACTATACATAGTTGCAGTTGGAATTAATTCATAAAATACAGCACCTAATACAGAAGAGTGTTAGACTTGTTCAGCAAGGGGATAAATAGCAATGTTTTTCTTATTTTAAATTACAGGAATATTCTTTTGCGTCTTTTGGTTATTTTATTCCTTGCAGGGGCTGTTTTATAGAGAGAATTAGACGCGTTTAACATGTAGAGCAAAAGAGACTGAGAAAGTCAGTCTTCAGATTTAATTGAAATATTTTCATTAGGAGTTCTCAGGTGTTGCCGAAGGTTTCAGCGTAAATGACGTAAACTTTTGCCCTGTTTAGTACGTTTTTAAGCCCGGTCTAGTAAGACCAGGAAGGTCTACGCTGGCAAATAAGCCAAATAATCTAAAGTTTCCACACACCGCATTTCTAAGACGATTTCCATTGGGCCGCATTTAAAATGGTTTAAAACCTGAATTTATAAAACAAATTTAAGCAGTTACGCTGCAGTTAACTTTTTACTGTTGAATAACATCTCTACTCCGTTAAGCACACTATGTGAAATTCTTGGCCTATATTCAAATGCATGACATTTGCTTTTTTGTAGGTCTAAATTATTAAGATGATTTATGATGAATCATTTAATAGCTTCTACTTTTATAAATAGTTTTCTCTTTTTCTCTGCGGTAATATAACACTTGCGCTAATGGTGATATGGAAATGGTATTTGTCAATGTCTCTCGCATGTGTATTTGGAAATTAAGCAGTTACTCGCTGAGCTCCGGTTTTCATGGTACCTAGAATACATAACTGGAAGCCCGCGGTGCTTCACAAAGCATGGCAACAGCTTCTCAATGACTTATAATCATGAAATCTGACAAATTAAATGTAGGCTTCACATTACATTTAATACATTTTCAGCATGGAGAAAATCCTTAAGGATTTGCTTATCTTACACTGATATACCATATATGTAAAGTAAACATATTCTAGAAGTACCACTTGCTTTATAGGTTTCTGAAGAAGGTGAAGCCACTACAGATTCAAAGTCTGGAACATGTTACACAATTCGTGTTGTAGTCTTTGGTGAAGGACTTTGCACCTTATTCTTTAAGGGAAGGTGTGCCTGGGGTACAGAAGTACTGCTCGCCACTTGTCATCCTGTTAATTGCCTTCCCATCTCGATCTTGTTATTCTACTGAAATCTGCAGTCCTGGGGCTCCATTTCCCCTCACATCCATGCTCCACAAAGGGGCCAATCGGAATGCGGGCCCCAATTCCCAGTAGTAACAATGCGCACGACAGGCCAGTCCTGGGTGATGAAACTGTTAAAAATCTGTCACCACCTCTAATATATGTTGAATTCTGCTTTTTTTTACCCAATATTTAAGGCATTGGCAGCCATCACTGACACAGATGTTGTTTGTGTTGTAAACATGCTCTAAACTAGGTCGGTTACAGTCAGTGTGAATTTGAGTATCAAAGACTATAACAGAATCTACTTCACCTGATGTTTCGAGTTTGATTCCTCTTTTACTTGGAGATTTGGATCAGGAGACTGTTTTGTTCAGAAAGACACACCGCAAGCCGACCCGAAGGCTGATTTTACTTTATCGATGACTGAACAAGATGGTCCTTTAAATCTAGTGTGCGCTATTTCAATAAACTTGACCATTGATATTGGAATAAGCTTGCCGAGTTCAAAGAGTCACTCGAGATGTATTTGTACTTTCCCACAGATTTTAGTTTAGTAGATGATTTGATATTTATCGTCTAAAGACAATCCCCAGAGAGGATCCTAAAACAAGTAAATACCAAACTGAGAAAGGCAAAATCGTAGTGTTTGTTAGTACTTGGCTAGTCCAGCTAGTCCTTTAGTAGAATCTTTGTTATAAATGTGTGTGGTAAAATATGGTCAAAGTATATAGAAAGGAAGACTCATGGGTGTATATGAAATATTATTTAATGTCTTTATTTTTTGTTTACTTTCCAAAAAATGTTCCTGACTTTGCCCATGTAATGCAAGTCAATGATTCACCCATCCTGTTAGAATCTAAACAAAGAAAGGTGGCAATATGGGGGTCAGTTGCTTTTAGGGTGTGGGGGGGGGGCAGAGGTGGAACCAGGTAAGGGCTGACCCCTTCACACACTTCAGGGAAGGGTTTGGAATGCCAGCATTTTTAATAACAACAATTACGAAGTATTTACTTGAATAAACTGATGGCAGAAGGTCAACAACAGTGCAGTGTATAAATGGGAAGGGTCATCTGATATGTGTCTCATGATATGCTGTGTTATTTATTTATTTCACTTAGCCATCTCCCAGCTCTTCCTGTCTACTTCGAGGAACAAAGGGCTCTGGGATAGTGGAGGTTTCCAACCGTAGAGGCCTTGGTCATGTGCACGCCTTCTTTATCCAAGGAGGAAGCTTCACATTCCCCAAAGGAGTAATCAACTAATAGTGCATTCCTATTTAAAGAAATTGGGCAAAGGGTCATGTCCTTGGATATTGTGCAAACCCAAATTCCCAGGGAGCTGTACAATAAAGATCGAGGGGATGCAAGACACTTGCCAGAAGTGCATTATTGCTGCAATTCCAATCTATTTTTTTCTGACGATGGCCAGAGTGTGTTTTGGTCAACAATTAGTCACACGTTTGCCTACTTATGGAAAGGAACCATTATAGTTTGCTAGATTTTCAAGTAAATATATATACCTTAAATGTTGAAATATCTTCTTTAAAAAATGCCATGGAGATTGGAGAGACCACGAAAGAACTATAGGGTATAGGTCTGATTTGTAAGTAATTGAAAGTAATTATATTCATATCCTAACAATGCTGTAAGATTTGTTCAGGGGCATGTGGCACATACATCACAGAAACTGCCACATGTATTGTGGGGGACAAAAATAGTTGTTCTACAACATTTGCTGGCAACAGCGAAAGAGGAAAAAAAAAAAACCCCCAAAAAAACTAGACAGACGCTCATGAAATGTGTGGCCCAGTCTAGTTCTGCTGCGAGCAGTTTTGCGCAACTTGAAGATGAATTAGTAGGGCTGAAAAAAACCAAGACGGAGTAAGAATGGCTTTTATCCGGCGTGTTTCTGTGCCCCTTCGTTTGTTTTTGTTTGCCCACTTAGGGGGTTTTGCTCACCGCGAAAAGGGTCTCTGCCTCTGACTTTTCTGTTTCCCGTCCCCAAGACGCTCAGATCCGTAGCTTTTTCTGTTGGTTACTTTGTTTGACGCTCATGCTTGACTTTGAGGTGTAGATGACACAGTTATATGTGCCAAGTAATTAATAAATATAATTATGAACCCTCTGTCTCACGTGTTACTCCTCATTTGCTGGATTGATAGAATGATATATAGCCAAAGTTAATCTGCCTGGACACCATGTGACAACAGCTATACCTGGCCTCTCAAACAAGAATTGTTGCATTCCCAGCTGCCTTTGAGGGTTTGTGGAAGCTGCTACAACCCGTATTGACCTTGCCTTCCACTTCATTAGCACGTTCTTTTTGTTGTTCTGTCGGAGTTTGTTCCTCTCGATGATGTGTAGAGGTTCTTCGAAGAATTCCAGTATCCATATGCATGTGGTTATGACCAAAAGTGGCAACCAAAACTTTGGTATGGAGCTCTTCCATTTTTTTAAAGATTCCCAGCATGCTTTGCAGCTGAAAAGTTCGTGGTGTTTCAGGTAGTGCACCTCACTGCATGAGCATATCTCTGGTGATTTACTGGCTGGGTGTTGTGCATTCAGGTTATTATAATGGCAGTGTGATTACTGAGGCGTAATCATTAGTACGGTAATCATTTTAAAAAAAAAAAGTTAGTGACTCATGAGCTGAACCAAAGTGTCCTGGATGCAGGAATATAACATAGATAATAATGATAATTGATGATTTATTAATCCCCGTGGGGAGATTCTCCTTACGCCTCCCTCAACTTGCTCTCCGTAGGTGAGAGTAAATTGAGCATGAAGGGCAGCCACCCATGGTAGCGCCCAGGGAGCCACATGCTGCCCCCAAGTGGCCTGTGATCTGTTACCATCTGCCATCTGCAAGATGATGTAGCAATTAAAGAAATTGCATCAGAAGTTTATGTTATTTGTGCATCTTCCATTTCCCCAAAAAAGCTGCATACTGCACATATGTGATCTATATATAGAGATATTATATCTCTATTACATATGCATACATTATCATTTTAGATATATATAATATATATTAGCCTCGATATATAAATATATCAGTGCCAAGTATGCTGCAATTTTGCTTTTGTTTTTTTTTCCTAGATTGCAAATTACTAAAACCATTGTCTGCAAAACTGTCAGTCGGCGTATAAATTTTCAACCTAAATCGACCGCAAAAATGCTGCCAGGAACCAGAAGTACATTTATCAGCTGCGGGCCGAGAGAAGTGGAACCGACGCGTCTAAAAGTCGAAGTGACAGGAAGTCATCTGGCTTGTCTACACTTGTGTTTCACTGAAAGGGCACATGACAGTTCGCTGTCTGCAGTTTTCTTGTGTCTTTTAGTTCCTTTAAATTGGGCTGATAGCTGGAAAAAGCGATCAGTTGTGCCTGCAGATATCAGAAGGTCGAATCACGTAGTGCCGCGCCCACATGTGTAATTTTATTAATTTTCTCTGCCCTCAGAGGATTTTTACAGTGACAAGAAGATATATAAACGTGTCTGTCTGTGTGTGTGTGTGTGTGTGTGTGGATTAGATTTATATTTCATTGTGGGGGGCCAAATGTCTCACACAATATGATTAAAAACCTACTTTTTTGATGTTGTGGGGACCATTTTTCAGGTCCCCACAAAGATCTGTGAATGCAATCAAAAATCTAAAAACAGCAAAAGTCTTGCCTTTAGTTTGGTTACTTATGGTTACGGTTAGGGCTGGGTGGGGGTTAAGGGTGTCATGTTGGGATTACAGTTTTACCCATATAAATGAATAGAGAGTCCCCACAAAGATATAATTACAAACCTCCAAACCTCTGTGTGTTTATACACACACACACATTGTGTGTGTATATATATATGTGTGTGTGTGTGTGTGTGTGTGTGTGTGTGTGTGTGTATTATGTTGATTTTTTTCTCCTATAGATATGATGATTAATGAAATGAAATGTAAATCCAGGTGCCTCTGTGTTTTATTCAAAAACAGGAGTATCCTGTGATCTGATAGCATCCGGCATCTACATGAAATAACATTTATTTATCATTTAATGCCTGTTTTCCTTACTGGGCTACACGCATCTACCTGCCTGTGTCTGAATCTTTTAAGAAAATGTACAAGAGTCTGATATTGGCAGAGCAGACGAATTTTATACCTCATTGCAATTGCAAAAGAGTCTAGCGTGGTTAGAGATGTTTCAAAATGTTTCAGCAAATCTCTTCAGCAAATGGAAGCAGCCAGATTTGCCAGCTGCGAGGATTTGTGCTGACTGTTTTGGATTTCGGTGTAAAAACTGCCCCTTTTTTATTTTAGAGGCATTTTATCAGAAAGGAAGCCAGCCTGTCAGTTCACGGATGAGTAAATTCTGTAGCAGTCGAGTGGGCACCCAGACAGGAAGTGTCTATACTACACTCATACCGAGAGGGTCTCTGGCAGGGCAGAGCCTGGGCTGGTTATTTTCTGGCAGTCACTATGCTACCAAGGTCAGGAGGTCACGGTTTTATTGGTTAAGCCTGCATGCTTTCTGGTTTTGAGGTTACGGAAAGTCTTTCTTCCCTCTCTTAAACAGGGCGACCGAGACACTGGGTACAAGAGGAAGTGAGTGCAGCTAGTTTTTGAAATGAGATGTCGCATCCGTGCCTTAGGCTGAGGAATGGCTGTTACAGCCCTTGAACCAACTTCCCACTGTCGTGGAATTCTAGGATACATTTCAGATACGCGGGATTGCCCGAGTAGCTCATAACTCATGAGTTTAGATGTTTCGTTTGTCCTGACAGCCTGATCAGTGGATGTAGGGTTATGCGGTAAATGCATAGCAGAACATAAGCCATTTTTAATCCAATAGTAATAATGAATTTTGTTCTGGAAAACGCTGACTTTCCACATAGTTTTGTTCTCAAGCGCTAGGTCAAAAAAGTCAACAAACATTTTGCTGGCATTTCTTCAAATCAGTGAAAGCAGAGCTGTGTCTTTAGTTTCTTTTCTTTTTGTGCCTCGGATGCACTTAAGAGAACACAAGCTTTGGTTCTAGGGGGAAATATGTCATTTCATGCTTGTTGTCATTCCTTAACAGTAAGCTAGCTGATGCTTGAATGTCGTTAGTCAGGTTCTGCTAGAGAGTTGATTTTTTTTTTTGTTTTGTTTTGTTTAACTGGGTTTGTTCTTTTTCAAGGATTACCACATTGTCTGGAACTGATCCTTGAATCTTGGGTTAAAAGTATATATGATAGCTTGGTTAATGTCGTATCATTTCACAAATGCATTCTATCAAGAAGCCTATTTCACCGTATGCCCCTGCTGGAACACAAAGTATAAAAAAAGATTACTTGTATATGTAGATTTCTTTTCATAAAATTAAATACCAAGAATCATGGGTACAACCTGGATGAAAGTCAGACCTTGAGGCAGCTTTGTGTAAGATGATAGATAAATACAAGATTGTTTACAAACCTGCGCATTACAAACAGATGAACGGAAACTGGAAAATGGAGTTTTATTATGTGTTGCAAAATCACAGAAAATGCAATGCAGGGAGCGAAACAAATATGCATATGAAGAGCTATGACTTACCGCGTTGGCAGATACTAGAGGAGGAATATGAACGATCAGCTTTAAAACGTCTGCAGTAACGCTCTGCGACATTAACAGAACAAGAATCAGAGTGATACACACCACTTCAGTAGAATTCAGGGAGGGATTTTGTAAGGCGAGCGACCAGCATTTCTTATGGGCTGAGCAGAAGAGCGGTGACCCTGTGCATATTTTAGCGATTGAAGACACTGTGCGGCTGCATTTCAGGTTTTACACAACGGAAAGACGCAGGAGTCACATTTCGCTTTTCCGAGGTTCAAAATGCCCGCGATCACATCCCCATGTGTGCAGGTGGAGGCCGTTCATCGCTATTGCCACTCCACCGGCACTGCATGCCTGCATGTAGTCACATTACCTGCAGCCAATTCGAGGTGCCTCTTTGTCTGGCGGCACCTCTGTCCTCCTTGAAAAATGCGCTGACTTGCAGCCCGCTGTCGCATTGCAAGCGCCATGCGTCGCTCTACTGCACTTTGTTCCTCAGGTGAAAGGGCAAGAAAAGGGGGAACAATGCCTCTAAATTCATTGCTGTCCGTATGACATCCGGTCCATGTTGACTACGACATCAGAGACATGATAATCTAATGACAATGTTGTTATTGTCACTGTAATCATGTTTTTCTCTCATTTGAGATTTTACAATTGAGAAACCGTTCCCAAAATGATGGCCTATCCGTTGGTCCTTTCTTCTGCTTGGGGACGAGAATGATTTCCACCTCGGGTGGTGATTTATACTTTCATAGGGAGCTTTGTTAGAGTCAAATAGTTATGTAACAATCGCTAATCCCAGGAACACTCTCCCCCCTATTTAGTTCTGGCTATTCCCATGCAAACAAAACAATGTTTGACCAGCTTAATCACTGGCTCCTAATAAAAGCTAGCACACACTTAAAGGACTTTGTTTAGAAGCTACACTGTGAGTCTCCAGCACCATAAAGCATCGAGAAAAGCATCCCAGCGGCTGAGGCCTACAGAAGCGTAAGCTTTGATTACAATCATTCACTGGCCTCTGTGCAAAAAGGCCTCCTCTTTTCAAACTCTTCAAACAACATAACTAATTGGGGTCTGGTAGGGGTTGAAGTTTTAAACAAGTCAAAAGATTAAACAGTAATACCGTTTGCACTCTTTCAGACTCTCTGGTTTCCTGCTCTTGCTTGATTGTATATATAACAGGTGATTATATTCTAATTACCCTGAGAAGTTTCAATTTCAGAGATTACCTCTATCCTCAATTGCTCTCCTGTGCGTCTGTATGTGAGAGTCACACAGTGTTACTTGCTCCGGTACCTTCTTTCTTTCTTTCTTTCTTTCTTTCTTTCTTTTTATTCTTCTAGCAATAAACACATAGTTAATCCATCCATCCATCAACCCAGCTTCCGACCACATGTCTTGGTCTGATTTCCAGGACTCCGGAAGCCTGTGCTCAACAGGGGTGCACCCTGCGTATGATGTTTTATTTCTCTAATTAGTCAATATCTTCAATTAATTAAGGCGACTCTGTATAATTCTGTGATATTTATTTAATAATTACATTTATGCGGCAGTCTGATCATGTTCACTAGCACGACTTCGAGGTATAAGCAAGTGAAATTAAATTGTGGGTGACATGCCCAATACATTGATCCAGATATTAGTCCAGATATGCAATTTAATACTTATTGATGCTGTAAATGGGGGATGGTTACGTGTATAGAGAGCTACCTTTGCATGAAACACCTTCACAAACTGCTTTTGTATGGTTTTGGGGAATCTCAGGGGCGTCATTCCAAAAGAACACGTCCCCCTTCTGTTAAATGTAGGAAAAAGCCCAGAATTGCAGTGTTTGTATGCGGGTTCATATTAAATAACCTTGCCTGCGATCAAATATTCCTCCCAATTGTTTACAGATTGAAGGGGACAATACAGCAGTATCTGGCACAGAAATGCTCTTGAGCCCATACACAAAGCCTGGCATCTGCTGTTTCCCTAGATATTTTTACAACCTGCAGGCATTAATCCTATCAGGAAAAAGTGCCGTGTCCTTAGCAAGCCACTCTTGTCGTGAGGGCATTAACCTTTTACATATTGTGATTGAAATGCCCTTTGCATGGCCATCAATCAGGTATATGTGAAACTAGAATGAAGAAATTTTTAATATTTAAAATTGTGACATGGCAACATGACAAACCCTTTCTGATCATTGTCATTATATATTTATGCATATTTATGTGTGTGTGTGTGTGTGTGTGTGTGTGTGTATATATATATATATATATATATATATAATATTTGTCCCCACAATGTTATATTGACGTTGTGGGGACCATTTCTTTCATCAGGTTCTCATTGTTGGGATTATGGTTACGTCCATATTTACCTACCTGTAATACTTTTGACATTTTTAGTTTATTGATTGCAGTCACAGATTTTTTTACAATTGAGTTTCCCCTTGTATATAATAAAATATATACAGGTTTTAATCTGAAGCCATTCGAGTTGAAACAAAACTTTTGTTTTATGTTAGAGGTTTTATTTTTATATAAAACCATGTAATTCTTCAAATTGAATTAAGACTATTAAAGATGCTTATATGAGTTTTAGCAGTTCCTGTCGTTTGGAAAGACCTTCTGGCCGCCTTTACACGTCGTACTGTGGCAGCTCCCCTGGCGAGGAGCGAGCAGTGTTAGGAAACGTGAACGAGAAAGATTGCACGGCTGTCGCAATCCGGTCCCGCTGGAGCCGATTTCACATCGTACTCGGTGTGCGCTTTTAATTTCCACGTGTTAAAATGTGGCCACAGCAGAGATGTTTCCAATTGAGCAACTAAATCGGGTGTTCCTGTTGGCAGGCGTTCCTGAGCTCCACCTCGAAGTGTTGATGAAAACATGTCCTGGTAGCGACCGGCCGAAGAGGCCTCCAGTGGCGGCTTCGTAGCGCTATTAGCTATTAGCAACCGTCGCTGGCGGCTTCGTAACGCTATTAGCTATTAGCAACCGTCGCTGGATGGGAACGTCCACCAAGGCCTGTCATGTGGGCTTGTGTCTCAGGAGCAGAGCCGTACTGCACTCTGCATGTAAGGTGAGAAGTTTTAGCCGTGCAGAGTCTTCGGCTGCCGTGACACGGACTGTCCACCTTTGATAGTCTGCACACGGCATGTCAGCCGTACATGACGCGCTGTGGGGATCTCCATCGCTTGCTTTCCGAAAAGGTGCTCGGCCTATCGGGTTTTCATAGGACCGACGACTTGCGCTCAAGGTGAACTTGGCCTTGTGGATTTCAAAGGAGGCCGTTTCTGCCATCGAGTGGGAATCGCCGAACTCTGGTCTCTGGGGTGTTTCTTCATCAGCTGTGGGCCCTGCGAGTTTAAATAACAAGTCATCAGTATGTGAATCAGCCACCCAGGCTACTGGTGGGGGTCTGGCTTCTCTGCTGGAATCCTGGCTCCCCCTGTTCTCCGGCCTCGCCAATCGGAGCAAAGGTCCGTCCACAAGGAGCCTGTTTTCCCCATTGCAAAATGGTCATCCAGTGGACGGAAACTTGTTTCTTGTCTATTAATAGATTTCTGACAAGCGCTTTCCTTCCAGAATGTTCTTTAGACGTTGCCTCTATCCTTGGATAGTCGAGCAAAATCTTGAAAGGTCAAACGATGGTTATGCTATTGTGTTCACAGTAGGTGAGGGTGAAAAATTATTATCAAAAATAGGATGTTTGTGTTGCGAACAAGTAGTAGTAAGTCACCGGTAACCGATTCTCACTTCAGTCAGCAATTCCTTCCTGTTATTGACACTTATGTTTTAATTTAGCATTTATTGCACTACAATTTCCATTTTATTTATAAAGGTCTTCTTTTTTGAGAAATGGGAAGTAATTAATCATATGAAGCAATGACACAAATCTCAAGCGAATAGATGAAAATGACGCAGAAGGTCACCATCCTATGACACGTTCGATAATTGCTGATTTTTCTGTCGCGATTCTCCCTGTGCATGTGACAGTGATCCTATGATTGAAACTCATCAGACTGAGCTTTCTACAGGCCTTGGTGGCTCAGACTGTAATCTGGCAAAACACAGATAGTATCGTGCTGATCGTGATAACCAAAACAACCGATGGCCTTGATTATATAAATTCTATCTCAATGTCAATCCGGTTCATTCAGGCAGGGACTGCCGAAATCACTGGCTGTGAGTTCATCGGAAAGGTCGTCCACCTTTGGAGTTCACTGATCGAATGCCATTTCTTTGCTTTGGCCTGTACTCCACGTGACCGGCATTTATCATCTAAACCATTGTTAAGTGTATGTATGGAAATAAATAGCATATTCATATCAGTAAGATCTTCGCTTGTCTTCGAGATGTGTGAGGGTGTTGGTAGTGGGTTGGAGTTGGGTTGACCATTATCGGTTCACAGCTGAGTTTCCTTTGAAAAGCAGAATCATGCAATGGAGTTGAAATTTAAATGATGAAGACGTATGGTCTGCCTAGCCGTCCGAAAGCTACATTTTGTCAGTTTGGGGTAAAAAAGCAAAAGAAAACTCCCCCCCCCTTTGAAAAGTTTAATGCCGAAAAATGTTTTCTGTTGGGTAATCGCACGCTGGAATATTTAAACACTGCTGAAAAACAGCCGGCCCGTCTTGCGTCAGTGGCAGAGTTCACGCTGTACCGTCGCACCGGATCACTGGGTATTGTTTACTTGATAAGCGGGACCATCTGCACGGTTGGCTGCGCCGGGGTGGATGCCATCTCAGACGGCCTCTCTCATGCCGCTGTCCCGCCCTGCCTCACAGACATGGTGGACACACAGATGCCCACCTGGTGCACGAGCTTCGGCCTGAACTCGGTGGACCTAGCCGAGCTGGACGACAGCTCGCACTCCTTCGACATGAAGCCCTTCAGCACGCTGGACTACGGCACCATCACGGACCTCGGCTACGAGACGAGCCCGCAGCAGGCCGACGAGCTCACGCATGTGGACTACATGTACAGTTTCAAGACACATGAGAACCAGAGTATGGACACCCGCGTCTGCCGGCATTGTTTAGAAACTTATGTGGAGTGACTCAACAATAAACAGATGTGCGATGTATTCAAAAATGTACTTATCTAAATTTAGCAAACGCTAAATAGGAGGGAGTTTAATATTGGTCGGGGGACGGTTTAAATACATATGTCCATTTTTTGGGGCGGGGGGGGTATGAAGCCAAATTAAATATGGGGGGTACATGTCTTCCCCAGTTTATATGCCCTTGCTTTTATCCAAAGCAAAAGGACATTTTTGAGAATGCAGGGTCAGTCCCAACACAACACAACAACCTAACCCACTGAGCCACACACCAGCCCCCATAACAAATATAATGTATAAGATTCATTATGTCTAAAGGGGAAATATTCCCCTTCTGTAATGGTCTCAATAACCTATTTAGAAAGGATGTGATGCCAAAACATCTGACACTAGTATCAATTTTAATGTACAATAAAAAACATTTTGTAGAGCCAGCCACCACCGGGAGGTTAATTGGTGGACTTGTGCTGCAAAGGCGATGTGCGGATTTAAGGTACCACAGTTTAAATGGACTTCATATTCGTTCACTTACATTTCGCCCAGACTACCTTAAATGCGACAAGTTCCCCCGATAAGCCAGTCACCCCACTTCTTAGTACAGGCCCCTGGTTTCTGTGAGGCTGCTCTGTCTGAGGTGGTTTTTGTTGTTTGGTCTGTCTGATTGCACACACTGCCCCTCACCCCCCACGCCCACCCACATCGTGCCCAGGTGCGGTGAAAGCGGAGCCGGAGTCTCCACCTCAGTTCTACGAGCGCGGCGTCCCGTACCCCCGACCACATGAGGACACCCCCGCCACCGCCCCCACCGCGCTCAACATCGAGTGCCGCGTTTGTGGGGACAAGGCCTCAGGCTTCCACTATGGTGTCCATGCCTGCGAGGGCTGCAAGGTGGGCCGGAGGGCGCCGTCCTGCAGGGGGGGGGTGCATGTGCAGGGCAAAGAGACAACAATCACACACAAATGGGAGGCTTTGGTTTTTACACACACATGCACGCATGCACACGCACACACACACACACACATGCATTGAGGAGATTTCAGCCTTGTGACACTGGTCCTGGATAACAATGTTTTGCTTATATGTGTGTGCATGTGTGTGTGTGTGTGTGTGTGTATTACTTCCACTGCCATACTGATGTCTTTCCACAGGAGTCAATTATGTTTGAGTCAAATCAAAGTAAAATCATCCGGATTATTTAAATCTGACTTTAGTCCCATTGTTATCATTCCTCGATCTGATTCTTGTTTTGTGGGCCGATACACCGATTGTTACTACATGCACATTGCCGTGTCTGCACAGTGATCTGCTCGCCGTGGTCCACGGACCCAGTGCCTCAGCTTGCATTCTGGGTTAAACTGGATTGCTTTAACATTCGACCTTGAGATTTTGCTGGGGTACAGCAGATCAATACTGAGGCACATATCCCAGTAAACGGGGTCTTGTAATGCCCCCCCCCCCCACACACACACACACACACAATCA
>JAODJX010000129.1:6196267-6213362 GCA_026776945.1 Isichthys henryi | reverse complement strand
CCCCCCCCCCCCCCCCCCCCCCCCCCCCCCCCCCCCCCCCCCCCCCCCCCCCCCCCCCCCCCCCCCACGAGTCAAAAACAAAAATCGTAACTGGGGAAAGTTAACTAGTTACAGTACTAGTTCTTTAGAGAGACTGGGAGGGTAATTTACACTTCATCTCCTTACAGCACAATACTTGGGCCCCACGAGGAAGTAAAGACCACTAGCCTCGTTCAGTGGGGTCTGCTGTGTGGGGGGTCCTGGCCCTCACAGACCCTCAGCAATCCCTTGGCACAGATTGGCCAACTGATTCCTCTGAGCGAGACCCAGGGTGTGGCCTCACCGTACAGGCAGCCGTGGGTAGCTGGTTTCTCGGCCCATAACCGGCATCCCTGCTGCCCGCCATGGTCGGGGATCCCGAAAACACCAAATCAGAAAAGCAAGCGGGCGACGCAGGATCGCATCCTGTGAGGGAGCGTCCAGAATATGTTTGCCCTCCATCTCATCCAGCATGCGGAGGAGGAGGGGGGTCAGCTCCAGGAAAATGTGGCATCGGGGAGTTTGTTTTAATGTTTGCATGCTTGTTTCTTTTCCCAGCCATTCGCTTTGGCAGGATGCCCCAGGCGGAGAAGGAGAAGCTCCTGGCGGAATTCTCCTCTGACATGGACCACATGCACCCAGAGTCGGCCGACCTCAGGGCGCTCGCTAAGCACTTGTACGAGTCCTATCTCAAGTATTTCCCCCTGACCAAAGCCAAGGCCAGAGCCATCCTCTCTGGAAAGACCGGCGGCAACGCAGTGAGTTGGGGGGAGGGGGTGTCGTCTTGCGAATGTAAAAGGCATCAGCCATGGTGACACATGCTTCTCGCCGTGATATGGTTTTCTCAGCACCTTTGAGGGGAAAGCGCCGGAAGATTGCAGTCTGGCACTGAGGAAGCTGCACTGTCACATGCATTATTTACTGCAGCGACTCTCTCGGCAGCTAGTCGCATCAGCTCTTTGACATTTAGCTTTATTCATGCATGACTTGCGTGGTCAGTGGATCGCATGCATGTGATCACTTTTAATAATGTCATTCTAATGCGAAATGTAAAAAAATAAAACAAACTGAAGCAAAAAATTTATGCGCTTTGAGCACTAAAATAAAACAAGCAGCATTGCTTAATAAATAAAAAATACTTGAGTGAAAAGTGTAAGAAAAAAACAGGCATACATCTCAACCTAGCTGCAGTGAAAACGACGGGGGGGGGGGGTGGTGGTGTCACCACTAAATAAATATTCCTGACATGAGAACATTTGCATGACCCTGTTAAAATGGGGTAAAACGTTTCATTCAACCCAGACACTTCATGCCTAGTTTAGTCTTCCTCTCCTCACCTGGCCTGACTGATCAGCATTACCACATATATCTTAAGATTAGTACCCTGTGGAAATGGGTTTTACTGTAGTAAGTTATAATGGCGCATTGGAGAGAATTCCAAGTCTTTTTGTTCTTAGATTAGGATGAGATTTTATTCTTGAATGTATTTTAGTTTCCCATATGTGTCTCGTTCCTCTTATCTGTTCACGTGACTTTAAAATTGCTTCAAGATTTCCAACCCGTGTTCACCCTGCCTTTGTGCAGATTTTGGACGATCACTATATGGATGTAACATTTAAATGCGCTGTTATAAACATTCTTTAGCAAACATTTCAGAGATCTTGTTATCTCTCAATGACATCATTAGACGTGAATCATATAATCTTTCAGTCGGAATTATGAAAGGTGACACACAAAAGGGTATAAATCTCTCTAAAAAAACTTTAAAGACCACATTTAGTATCCTCTGTTGCGGTCCAAAAACTGAAAAACAGTTTTTTTTTATTGTGCAGACATCAAGAGTACGTCTGTACATTGTGGGGTAGTGGATGATTCATCGTACAGCACATTTCCACTGAGACCTAATTTCTCGTCGTAATACAACTGAAATTTGCATGCACATCCAACCTCATTCTACCCATTTCCAGGGAGGAAACCATTGCAAGTTTTCTTTGTGCATTAGGGGATCCTGTCTTCCTTGAGGACTTACGTCTAAAAGACCAAAGTGATGGATGGAATCGTGCCCTTCTGGCAGGGGAGACGACGAAGGCGACTCACCATCTTTTATTCGAGCTTGTTTTGACTAGTCCAGCCAAATAAATGGCACGAGTGATAGTGACCAGCTGTTTGTTGAAATGAGCCCTCACAATAGTGCGATGTGTGACGGAACGTGCGGCAGAAAGGTCATTAATTACGACTGACCCTCCCACGGCTGGATAATTTGTGTGGCTCTGTGTCATAACCTCTTTGTTCCAGTGCATTTCCAAACTATTGGACCCGCCTCTGTCATGTTATAAGCTCTAATGATATTTAACCAAGATGGGATTCCTCTGTGTGTTTCTCTAAGATTAGAAACTGGTCCAAGATAAATGAATTCATCTTCCAGAGGAGACAGAAACTCACACTTCCACGGTATATTAATTCATTTATTAAGCGTCTGACAGTTGGAAAATAAAGTACAGCAAAGTCCTTTTCTAGTGGGGCCCGTAGGAGATGACGAAAAGGAGAAAAATGTTACCTTGGGATTTTAGGGAATCAAGGTCTTGTTTTCTGTTCCGAAACTGGAATAAATGCTCAAATGAAAGACGTTTTGAAGAAATGAACTGAAACGTTATCTCCGTTTTCGCCCCGGCAGCTTCCCGTCGTTGTTCGCCCGCCTCGCCTCGCACGTCACTCTTATTTTGACCAGGGCCCCGGCCTGTTGACGCAGCCCTATCTGCTGGGCGCTGATCGTCTGTTTGTCTGTTCTCCAGCCTTTTGTCATCCACGATATGAAGTCCTTGACGGAAGGGGAGCAATTTATAAACTGCCGGCAGATGCCGATGATGGAGGCGAGGACCGACTACAGCCCCGTCAACAGGCCCACGGACGAAGTAGAGCTGCGTTTCTTCCACAGTTGCCAGTTCCGCTCGGCAGAGGCCGTCCGCGAGGTCACCGAGTTCGCCAAGAGCATCCCAGGCTTCGTGAGCCTGGACCTGAATGACCAGGTGACGCTGCTGAAGTACGGTGTCATCGAGGTGATCATCATCATGATGGCGCCTCTTATGAACAAGGATGGTACGCTCATCTCCTACGGGCAGATCTTCATGACGCGCGAGTTCCTTAAAAGCCTACGCAAGCCCTTCTGCGAGATGATGGAGCCCAAGTTCGAGTTCTCAGTCAAGTTCAACATGCTGGAGCTTGATGACAGTGACATGGCACTCTTCCTCGCCGTCATCATCCTCAGTGGAGGTGGGTACGGCTCCATCGCCCTCGCCATGTATAATTGACGCTACAGCAGGTGCTTAAACACTCACAGCCATTTAGAATAGGCTGGTGCCACTGTTGGTCCCTGTATGAGTGCCCTTTATGAGTAATTGCTTTCTTGAAATTGGCACAGGTCATGTAGAATACAGCAGTGTGACTTCTGGTTAACACGTTCTGCCCCCGCAAATCTTAATTTGCCCCAGTAGCTCTGGCCTCCTTTGACATCAGTTGGTAGGCATAGGTATTAAGTTCAATTGTCCCGATGAAACAAGCACAGGTTCATTTTTTAGCAATTACGGGAATACAGCATGATCGTGTGCCACTTAGTCATATCATTTTTAATCTGGAGGATTTTCCAGTGGAAACAAAATATACAGATACCTCTCGTCTCAAAATGTATCAGTCATACATTGAACTTATTGTCTGCTGCTACTGTATCCCTTTCAATATGCAAATTAACATCCATAAATGGCCCGGATTTAGGAAACTTTTTGATAACTTTATTTATGTAGGTTATTTGATGGATTCTTTTTGTTCGGCCTTTTTGTATAAGATCCTGTATTGTTAGGTGTCATGTTGAGAGCATATGATCATCTATGATTTTTATTGGTGACCGATTTTGTCCTGCTCTGAAGTTCAAATGTCCTTGAACTTGGCCCTGTAGATTATTTAAAGCGATCGTCGTGGAAAGGCTAGTAAAACATTAACAACTGAGTGAAAATGTGTTTTTATAAAAGAGCTAGATATTATTGAAAGTGTTTGCCTCTGACATCGAAACGATATATCAATGAACTATAAATGCACATTCTACTCTCTACTAACATCGGTTTATTACGAATCATAAATTCTAGGACAGATTTGATTCAGAGAAGTAATTTTTTTGTATTTATTTTGATTGAGTTAGCAGTTACTAAATTCATATTTAATGAAAAATGCAAGTCTGCTGAATGGATAATGGATGGATGGATGGAAAAAAAACATTCAGTAGTTAATGTCACGGAATGTGTGTGTTCCCACCAAGATCTGCGAATGCAATCAAAAAACTAAAAATGCTAAAAGTCTTACATTTTGTTTGGTTACTTAAGGTTAAGGTTAGGGCAGGGTGGGGGTTAAGGTTGTCATGTTAGGATCAGAGTTTTCCCCATAGAAATGAATGGACTTTCACCACAAAGATATAAATACAAACGTGTGTGTGTGTGTGTTTCTGTGCTTGTTACTGGGACTTTCGCATTCAGACTCCATGGTCACAGCGGTACAGCAGCATCACCTCAGTAGCTTGTGTAGGATAATGAAGGTTTTACACGGCACAGTTGTTTAGTTTCAGCTCCATACCCTGAGAGGCGGAAGGCTCTGAACTTGAGTTTCCTTTCCTTGTTGCCCCTGCAGATCGACCAGGACTGCTGAACGTCAAGCCCATCGAGGAGCTCCAGGAGACGGTCTTGCACACCCTGGAGCTCCAGCTGAAGATGAAGCACCCCGACTCCCTACAGCTCTTTGCCAAACTCCTCCAGAAGATGACAGACCTCCGGCAGGTGGTCACCGACCACGTCCACCTGATCCAGCTGCTCAAGAAGACTGAGCTTGACATGCATTTGCATCCCTTGCTGCAGGAGATAATGAGAGACCTGTACTAGGCCTTCCATCATGAGCTACTAAGTGCTACCCAGAAGTGGTGATACCAGAAGGTCCTAAGTGACAGCAGGGGTAAACTGACCCTAACTTTCCATTGTCTAAAAGATGGTGAATTAGTCACTTGTTTCAGAATAGCGATGGCTTTTAGTCCATTGCTGTCTGCATTCATGCCCTGAGTTGCATCACTTTAATTTTTTTTAAAGGACACAGAACCACTCATAGCTTCCTCAGGAAAAGAGGGATATTTAGTATGTTTAATAGGGATGTTTAATATGACTAAGCAGCAGGCACTTTGTTGCCACCGTGAAACAGAGAAACTGGTATTCAAAAAGAAAATAGATTTTAATCAACCACTATGACAACATTGCTGTGAAATCTGAACACGTGAGATTTCTTATGGCTTCATTTTATAAACATTATTAATTCAGAAACAAACGCATTGTCCATATATGAGTGATCGAAGGTTTACCTCAGGCCTGTCAAGAAACTGCATAAGCCTAAATTGAAAAAGGGTATTGATTCAGACTGACATTTCATGCATCTCTCTAATAAAACAATGAAAATGTGAATACGTCTTTAAATGCTTTTGCAGAAGAAATATAGCGCAGGAAAAGGCTGATATTAATGTTGTTTCTTTTTTGTATGTCGCCATTAAATATAATGATAAAATAACAAGTTTTATATTTTATGCCAAACCCACTGTGTAGATTTTCCCTTAAGTTATGTGCGTATTGCAAGTCCATCCGACTGATGAAAGGTTTATATATAGAGACAGGACCTTCAAATCGTCAGTGTCCTGTTTTTGAGAAGAGTTTACATGCTACAAGGCCAAACAGAGAATGTCTTCTTGATTAGTTTAGGTTCCTGATTATTTTTTTTTTACAATTCAAAAAATATCTGAGTGTCAATAAATATTTTCTAAGCAATTTTGTCTGAATTCCCATTACTAAATGGTCCACGTTGCCTTCATAAATGGTATACAGATGGTGTAGAATCTACACTCCACTCAGGATCACAGCAAACCTCTGAAGTTGTTAACTTTGTAACAAAAGATACTTGCAAATAAAACCTGAACCATTGGAATTGAATTCCAATACCTATTCAATTGTTTGACTTGTTAGTGAAGGCAACTGTAAGAGGGTGATTCACAGTGTTACTGACAGGTGCTACTCAGTCTAATGAACTAACCTGTGCAGCACGATTTGTACTTTTGAGGTTGAAAGTGCCCCTTTTGGATAACTGATGATCCCCCCTCCCTCCCCCCATGAAAAACACCTGCCTGGCACTGTAGTTATGCATGGGCAGCTGCCATGGGCACCGTCCACTCAGAACACTGACTTAGCAAGCCTACTTCACGTTGTCTCAGGCGGGGGGCACCGGTGGTAACACATACCTAGGGTGCCGATTGTGCTTGGACCAGTACTGCACCTATGAATTTTTACTCTAAATTGTTGGGGGCAATTCCCCCTTAATAAAGTTTCCCATGGTAAATTTGGGCTAGCTGAGCCCCAGACAAGGTGCGATTCAGAAAAGCCCCTACGAAGATTACCACAAAGGTTGGGGAGACCACAGCCCCGCCCTGGAGGGGGTCATAGAGGAGCATCTGGTGGGCCCACCACCGCAGGGGGGTGAGAGGGGTGTGGGGAACAAATGATGCATAGATCAGATTGCAGCATAGCGTCATGAGCTATGCGGGCACTGTACCGTTCAGCCATGGTAATGAGAGCTGAGCTGGAAGGCAAAGCTACCAATTTACTGGTCAACTGCTTTCCTACTCTCACCTATGATCATGAGCTCTGGATATAGTGACCGAAAGATTGAGATCGCGGATACAAGTGGCGGAAATGAGTTTCCTCTGCAGGGTGGCTGGGCTCTCCCTTAGAGATAGGCTGAGGAGCTCGGTCATTCGGGAGGGACTCAGAGTAGAGCCACTACTCCTCCGCAGGGTGGCTGGGCTCTCCCTTAGAGATAGGGTGAGGAGCTCGGTCATTCGGGAGGGACTCAGAGTTGAGCCGCTGCTCCTCCGCATTGGGAGGAGCCAGATGAGGTGGCTCGGGCATCTGGTCAGGATGCCTCCTGGACGCCTCCCTGGGGATGTGTTTCAGGCATGGCCAACAGGGAGGAGGCCCCGGGGAAGACCCGGGACATACTGGAGAGATTATATCTCTTGGCTGGCCTGGGAACACCTTGGTATTCCCCCATTGGATCTGGAGGAGATGTCTGGTGAGAGGGAGGTCTGGCCATCCCTGCTTAGACTGCTGCCCGCGGACCGAGCCCCAGATAAGCAGCAGAAGATGGATGGATGGATGCATGGATGGATGGATGAACTTATGACTCTTTGCTTTAAATGTCCATATTAAAATAGAGTTGTTGATGCTGAGAGTGATATCATAAGGCGGAATGTCTCACATCACCTGCCGAGAGGATTTTATGCTGGTAAATGGTGACACTAATTTTAAATACAAGTTAATTAACAACTTTTCTGACAAGTGGCTGTTAGGTTTAACATTAAAGTAAATCAGATCATTCATCGTCTATTTTAATGTTCTTGTACTCCCCTGCACTATAAACTTGCATCGGCGTTATTCACTCCATGACTCAACGATACTTTTTTTCGCTCTCTAGCACTGCAGCAGTGGAAATGAGCTGAAAAGCCCTTGACACTGGAAAAAGTCCATGTGAGCGCGCAGCATGCCAAGCTATTTTACTGATATTACATCATTCCTTTATTGCGTGTCTCACCAAACACGCCCTCTCGTGATTGCAAAATCTGAACTCCGTCGAACCACTCAGCAGTCGGAAATCTCCGTTTCTGATTTACGCTCCTCTAGCTGCGGGGAGTCTCCATGATTTTTTGTCACTGCGACAGGATGGACGACACCGTCTGCGTTCTGTCTGCTCCCGGATACGGACGACGTGACAGTGTGCTATTTACGGGGTGAATACCAAAAAATTGTCCCTGCGTCGAGTTCCCTAGCTGACTGTCAGCTTGGGCTGTACAGATCCCGCCAAATGACACGATCCGGCGTGCTAATTTTAGCTGTCATTTTAGGATGACGTGTGCCAATTACAGGAGGAGAAAAATGGCATGACCGAAAGTGCGTGTAGAGCACCTCAACATCTAAATGACAGCCGAGCTGTCAGTTTTCCACTGAGCCTGTCTAGCGCTCAGCATCAGCCTGCCTACCTATACAGTCCAGTTCCTATACGCACCCTGTTACAATAATGCCGGTATCTTTTTAAAAGAGGGATGGGCAAACAAAAACGTTAAGACCTCAGAGTGAAACTGACGAGATTATTTATGACCTGTTGTTGGTTCCTAGAGAATATTATAGGCCTACTGACATACTGCTCGGAGTTTCAAGTCACTTACACAGTAATTATAGGCCTATATTTTTCCACACCAGCTTGTTTTGACAATATTTGTATAGCTAGGGAGTAGGGCAGACCAGCCGGCTTTTAGGGGAAAAAACCGTTTTGTTCACATTCTGTATTTACTTCTTGAAACATTGAAAGAATCATAAAAAATTATATAGTGACTTGGGTCATATGTAGCTTGACTTTTGTTTACCCAGCTTATCTTTCCAGGCTATGAATTATTATCTAATAGCACAAATCCTTCAAATATTGTATTAGTTTAACCGTGAAGTCACCTAACTAAAATAAAGACTGGATCTTCTTTTGACGGGATTTTGCTGATTAATGTCAATTTGTTGACTATACAAAGAGCAATACTACTGTGTTCAAATACATGTATTACATTATACGAAGCCTGTCTTTTGTTTTATTTATGTAGAGAAAGGAATATGTTGTATGTAGTAAAGTTTCAGAACAGATGGAAGAGATTCGGGTCTCTCTTGGTTCTTATAACTATTTGCTTCGCTCAATGTAAATTCGCGGATTTCATTAACTTGTAAATCTTAGGCAATGAAATGCAGTCCAGTAAATTCTCCAATGGCTGGGGTGGGAAAGGGAAAGAAGCCATCCGATTGGCTATCACAACAAATGTGGAGATTTGGCAGGTGGGTATTCTGGACGGGAGCCTGATGTTGTGTTGACGATGATTGAATGTGTTATTTATGTTGTGTCAGCATATCCTTACTTTGTTAGTACCAATTCTCAGATGACCGTGTCCTGCCAACATTCTTCGTAGGTTCTGCCAAATACTTCGAAAAAATACATTTTCCTGTTCTAAAGGCTCTTTAAAGTCATAAAGCCAAAGATAGCATGTGTTTTAGGAAATGGCCATTCTGGAAAAACTGCGCTTTACTTTTTTTCGTTACAATTGACCATGCATATTATTCAGAAAAGGCAAGTACATATTGTTGAGATATTGTATCATGACAAATATCGATAAAGACATTTCATTATCATTTCACTCATTCGGTGAAATTATTGAACGCAGTTGACCTGGTTTTATGATTATTTTCAATTGCATTCAACTAACCTGTCGCCATAAAAGTGGTGTGCCTGTTATGTAAACGTGCCGGACGGATTATCGCAGTGATCTTTTCCGGTTTTAGCGATGTAACCTTCTCGACTGCTGAGCCTAAGAAACTGTCCAACCCAGGCCACTGCATGCCGATATGGCGCCCTAGGTCAGTATCACTACTGGCGGCCCCCGTCCGAGGCAAACTGAAGCTGGCTTGCAAGTCGACATCCCCTGAGAAGTTGGCGCCCATAGGATTGACCGACCCTGGGCATGTAGAAGCTGCATGTACGACAAAGAATCCAATTTAACCAATAACTGGCTTCAAATGTGATGAAAAGCATGACTACAGTAATAATTAATCGTAGATTTCATCAATTCCCCTAAATGTAAAATTGATAAGAAAAATCACACATCAAGGAACATTTTAATGTTACCATAGATCCATTGTGAAAATAGTAGCAGGACTGATATCTCATAAATGAATACATTATGAAACAAGAAAACACTTAAACAGTTATTTCAATATCCATAATATGCAGTTTTATGTATAGTTTTAATGTAATTCATAGTCAAGCAAATCAGTTATTTTCAGTAAAAATGCGGTGTCAACTAACGCACACGTACATAATGCCGCGTTAAACAATAGGCCCACTTTATAGCAAACAAAATACATTTTTAACGTATATGCTAATAAATATTAGTCTTATCATTGTTGAAGAGATATTGTTCTCCAGTATTAAGCTTATTTTCTTGAAAAATAAACTTATCTTGTGAAATGAAAGCAACCTTCAGATGTTGGTTGAGTAAGCAAATTCTTTGGCATTCATTTCAGAACAGCGCAGTCCCATAAACCTACGGAGAATACAATTCTTTTTTATCCCAAGCAGTATCCACCCCACATACTATTGGTCTAAACTGAGGAACAACTCAAAACTACACGTCAAATCAGCGTTTTGGGTAGCAGATTTACGGTTTGCCATAAGGGCTGAAAAGGACAAAGAGTTATTTCCACCCCCCACCCCCCCTGTACTTTCATATACTCAAACTTTCATATAATGTCATTCTGTAACGCAGCATTTATTTTTATTAGATTAATTTAGTTATTGAAAAAGTAATATTAAATCTTATTTAAACTATTCTGTTTATGATCATACGGTGTGGAAAAAATATAGGCCTATTCCTTTTTACACTTATATAGGCCTATAGGAGAAAAAACGCACGTCACTTAATTCATAATGAGGTAAAAATTGTAATCGACAGATTTAAGATTTACTGCAAATGATTAATAACCGAAGTGACACAATTGCGAACCTATGTAAAACTATAAGTACTCTTTTAGGGTATTCATTAATAAATATAGTGAAGTAGATAACGAGATATTATAAAATTCACGTCATTAATTTAAAGTCCATTGCCATCATTAGTAGTCCTATATAACGACAAACATAATGCAAGTCATGTAGCTGCATAGAAGTAAACTACACGTAGGACCAAATTGTATTCAGTAATGCTGAAAATTAATTATTGGATATTAATGCTTGTTTAGCCATTAGTAAAAAAAAAAAAAAATCGGTGGTTTTGGCATTTTTCGGAAAGGGGTTTAGTTAGATAATACCACCACCTGCTGGGGAGTGACTAATCCTTGAAATCTAGAACAAAAATAAAAATTCGAACAGTATGTAAATGGACAAAAGAACTGGAATAGTTATTAGATCATCAGAAACGTTATACATGGGGAGCGTATACCATTTTCTTGATAGAATATCACTTAATTATTACTGGGCTATTTAAAATATATATACAGTAGGGCTTTTATAACCACTGCAATGTTTTTATTTCAGATAGTAGATCAACTTCACATGTATAATATCAATATAAAACCAAAATTTAGGTTATGTAGGTTATAAAAAGTTCCAGAAGTGATGTATGGACGGGAGAGCTGAATGAACGTATTCGAACTTTGGTGTATAGGAGGAAACTGTTAAAGAGTTCAGTGGTTAGAAAGGAGAACTTACAAATCTGTAGGCTAAATGATGGCATCCAGAAAGGCTGCACCTTGGAAGGATTAATAATGAGACAGAAGCTTAAATATTTTGGCCATATCATGAGAAGACATCAATCGTTGGAGGATCTCGTGATGAGGAAAGGAGTATAGAGGAAGACAGAGGCTCGGGTGGACTGACAGCATAACTGGGACAATGAATATGATTCTGGAGGAGCCCAGAGAGGCAGAGCTCGTTAGTAGCAGCTGGAGTGCAAAAATCCACGAAGAGTCAGACTCGACTTATTAACGACTAAATTAGGCTGTATGAAAAGAATATCTGGTTTTGGATCAGGCATTCTAACCCTCCGCATAAAATGAACTTCAGTGTAGATGTATACAAATTTAAATTCATATAGCCCAGGTAATGTCGATTTAAGGTAATGTTATGATGTGAATCTTACTTTATAATTCCTAAAAGTATTAGGTACAATCAGAAGTAGGAACCAAGACTCTGCAAGTGTTTCCTACCGAGGATTTTAGGTGTTGCAATTATAACGCGGTTTTGTATCATCTAGATAACGTGCATAAGACGTTTGCGTATATACGAGTTTTAGTTATTGTATTTAGATGCAGCATCACAGAATACTGTCGAATGTATTTACCTTTTAATTAGAACAGGTAGATCGCTATGACAGAAGCCGTTTTCCAGGCGCCTAAACGCCGTGCGAGAGTCTATGAATCGTACGAAGCCCCATTCCCTGTACTAGGCTATGAAAATCAAGCTGATCTGGAGCTACACATATACCAGGCAGAAATCGTGAACCAGCATGTTATCGTCAGAGACCCTAAACACATAGAAGCCTTGTACGGAAAGGTCAATACAACAAATAGCTGAGAACTTATATTTTATGTCATGTGCCTGGACGTGTGTTAGTTACATGTGCTTATGTTACTGGGGGTATGCTTTCTTTCCTTTACGTTTTAGGGATATTTTGGCAAAGGGATCTTGTCGAGAAGCAGACCCCAGCACAGCATTTCTGATACATGGAAAAGTAAGTTTGTCATTTTACGGCTGTAGCGTAGAATGAAAGTAGCGTGCTTTGTCGATAGGGTATGATCATTGGACATTGTTGGTATTGGACAGAAATATTGAAACATTTCGCTAATACATATTTAACGGGCTGTGTTTTCAAATGCGGTGTAACCAGCTATGTGATGGGATGTATCAAGTTGGTAAAAAGTATTAAATGATTATTATCAGAATTAGATGCTAGGGAGACCCACAGATTGGTCAAAACGATGAAAGGATTAGTCATCAAATAACCTCAGTGTACAACATTAAGTTAAGACCACACATCGGTTTTGCTGTTAGCTTTAGCAAAAATGAGCGGCATGCTGAAATAACTTTTTCACAATGCTTTTGTATTCTGATTATGGGGTTGCACAGATCCCAATCATTACAGCTCGGTTGTTTTGGACAAAGCATTCCTGAATAAATGTGATAACATAGACTAAACTTCTGAGCTACGAAGGTGTGTAATGTGAGCTGACCGGAACATCGACATGCCAATGAATGAATAAGTGAGCGTTTGTACGGTACCCGCCCTCCGCCTCCGAATACTAACAGGGTCGCCCTATTTCACAGGAGTGAAATCCGCGTTATCACCGATTCGAAGTCCAGTTATTACTGGCAACTTTAGCATCAAGAATTTTGAACCTGAATATATGAAACATCCATCCATTTTCCAAACTGCTTATCCATCTGGGTCGCGGGGGGTCCGGAGCCTATCCTGGACGCTATGGGCACGAGGCAGGGAACAACCCAGGATGGGGGGGGGGCAGCCCATCACAGTATATGAAACATAAGCAGAAGAATTTCTTTATAAATAAATTTGATTCTTTTTCATTCAATTTCTTACGGCATATCCATATTTATTTTTACTCATATTTATTTATATCTACATAATGTCTAAGTATTGCCATCTGTCCTGATACCCTGTGTTGAATTACCCAGTCTTACTCATGCAAGAAAGCATGTCATTGTACTCAGTACTTGGACTGGTACAAATGACAATAAGAATTTTGAATCATTAAATATTTTGTGGTTACTTACTCAGATCTGCACTGTTTTTCTGCCTTAATCTATGCATTTTTAATATATATTTGTAGATTTCAATGACAGATGTCTACCTGTGATCTCATTCTCCAAGTAAGTCCCCCAATTTATGTACAACCCTCTTTCTGTGGTAAATGTTTCCAGATATCTGATGTTTTAAGGGTTACAATGATGTTTCCCTCCAAAATTCCCTTCATATCCAGTTCACTGCAGGGTTTTCACAGAAGTGTGTTGATACTGCAGGATGGTTGTTAAGCAGCCATAATGTGGAGAGTGACAGCAGGGAGCTGCTTCGGGTTCAGAATGTCCAGGCGTGGGGACGGACTCAATAGCTGCCAATACATGAGTGTCCTCCTTATGGTCACCTTGCTGTTCTCCAGGTACCAGCAGCACGTGAGATGGGCCCAAGATGTCCTCTTGTCGCAGGGGCTGGATGAAGATACCATCAGGGAAATTCTGGAGAAGTTCACGCACCCAACAGAGTCGAAGAACAAGGAAGAGGGGGAGACGATTGTGGAGGGGGTGTGTGAGGAGACTCTGTGTAGCTTGGGACGTGGGACGGAGATAGGGGAACCTCCCCTAGATCTAGAATGTTCTGAATACAAGCCACATAATGGCAAAAATGGCCCCATTGAGTCTCTTGAGGCGGGGGGCCGGGAGCCGAAGAGGCAGGGCAACCCCCGGTATGACCCCCTGGCCGAGCTCTACCCCCAAGAGCCAGAGGGGCTGGATGAGGGAGCACTCAAGACCATGCGGTGTGACCTTCATGACGACTGGCTCGCCCACTGCGGCTGCCGGCCGGAGCACATCCTGCCGCCCGCTGCCTCCCACTCGGGCCCTGCATCACCCACGGGGTACCAGTATGTGCTGGTGGAGGAAGGTGAGGAAGAGGAGTGTGAGAATGGCGAAGTCAGCAGTCATCCCAGGGTGAGCAACTGATGATAGATCCCCGAGTCCGATGGGTATTTTTCCTCATATGTCCATATACAGTTACACAATGACAGGAAATAACGTCCCCCCCAGGACCGCAGTGCAGCATGCAGACAGCTTGTTGCAATAATAATAATAATAATAATAATAAATAATTGTGAGCTTTATTTTCATACCATCTGTATACAGGTATAATAGAATAAACTCTGCCGGTGGATTGTCAATAAATAGATGATATGTTGATACATATGTGTATCGGGGGAGGGGGTGGGGGGCGGTTACCATGTCTCAGAGTGTGAAGCTTCAAGAAGAGCCCTGAAAGGTGGGTAGCGCGATTAATTTTGTAAATCATAAACACTGTTGTTTTTTCTTCTTTCCTTTCGCTGTTTCGTTCTTTTGCTTTCAGTGATAAATCTTCGGTGTGTTTTGGTTCCTTGTTTTTTATTTATTTTTATTTTTTTTAAAGTCCTCGCGACTGGCGTGCAGGATGAACCCCTTCAGGATCATGGAGTACCTTCAGCTCAGCCTGGAGGAGGTAGGACACCTGCCTTCGCTCCTCTGCACGCCAGCCCTGTTTGACTTGTTTTGGCGGTGAATTTGTCATTTTGCGTAATTTTTTTTTTGGGAGGGGGAGAAAAAAAACATTCCAGTTGAGGCACTGTTGACACAGCTGGTGTGCAGGGGTCTGTGTGTGTGTGTGTGTGTGTGTGTGTGTGCGCCCGCACGGGTGTGTGTATGTGCACCCACACGTGTGTATGTGTATGCTTGGGGGGGATTCTTAGAGTTAATGAAAAACAGACGACGGAGCGATAGAGGTGGTCCATGGGCCCCTACACACATATGTCCCCCCCCCCTTTTTACCTGGGTATTTATTCCTTCTCTTTTCGCTGATGACTTCTTCACATCATTTGCTCAGGTTTTGTGCATCCTAATCGAGTCGTACCCGCTTTGGACCCATAAAGCAGGCAGTGTTAGCCCTCTGTGCCTGTGATCCGAAGGTTGTCAGTTCAAATCCCATGATAGGCAGAACATTCGCATCTCTGTTGGCCCCTGTACAAGACCTTTAACGCCCGGAAAAATGCCTCGGGGTGCCAGAGAAACGGCCGATCCTGTGCTCAGACCGTGAACTTCACACTCACCTGCATTTGCATCTTTGTTATTGGTGTCTCATGTCTTTAACTAAAGCACATTCCAAAGCACCTGCTCTCCTACTTGTGCAAATGACAAACAGAAAGTCATTTAATTTCATTAGGCTGGAATTTGTGGCTGTTCTGTTTCTTTGTTTCGTTAATGTGTCCTCTGTTTTCCAGGCCTTCTTTCTCGTCTATGCCTTAGGCTGCTTATCCGTCTATTACAACGAGGTAAGACTTCTCATCACCCATATAAATGGTATTAAACCCCATATCGAGTATATCCTGGGTCCGCTGACATGGCCGGTTGTGTCCCTGTGTTTTTTTCCCCATCCCCAGGAGCCCCTGACCATCGCCTGCCTCTGGGAGAGGTTTTGCTCTGCACAGCCCGGCTTCTGCTCCATCTATGCAGCGTATCACTACTTCCGCGCCAAGGGCTGGGTGCCGAAGGTGGGGATGAAATATGGAGCTGACCTGCGTGAGTCACGGCCGGATCTGAGCTCAATTTCATGCCCCTGGTTCACACTTATTTAAAAAAATGGATTCCTCATACTTTGGCTAAAAAGGTAACGTCCCCTTTAGTCCCCTGCGATCGAGCCATCAGCCCAGGGCCCATGTACCGCAATTAATTTGGAAACTGAGGCAGCCCCTGTCCGTGGTTTGTGTAACCCCAGTCATCCACTTCGGTGAAACATCGGTGGCCCACAAACGTTTTTTCCGTTAGCAGAGATGTTTTGACAAGATAAGGGCCCGTCAGGAGACGTTTTCCGAGAACTCAAAGTGGAGATGGTGAATTATTCACAGCTGGGCAGGCAGGGTGGGTGCCCATCTCCTGACAGACGCGGGGAAAACCGACTCCTTTTGTCTGGCATGGAGGGCGCGGGTCGGCCGCCTCTGCCAAAACCCTAATCCTGCTCCCTGGCATGTATGATTAACATGCCCCTTAACACTTTGTTTCTCCTGCCTGCAGTGCTGTACCGGAAAGGCCCTCCATTTTACCACGCGAGGTGCGTGCCAAAATCCGTCGTCGTCATAAATCTGTCATAACATTACACTGACGTCCCCGTCAATGGTAGTCAGTGACCAGAAGTTACATTGTTATTATACATCACTATAGTTACATTGTTATTACATCACGTTAGGTTAATAAATCCTTCGTTGCTTCCGAAAGAGATCACATGGCCATTCAGAGCCTCACACATGACCCCTTGACATCACGTCACGCCAATGACCTCTTCTGCTTACCTCCAGTTTCAGTTCGTTTTCATATCACAGTTTATGCTGATTTTACATGTTTCATCTTCTGTCAGAAGGTTTTATATCTGCCTCATTGACTTCTCCGGTTTCCCCTTCTTGTTTTTGTTTGACTTGTTGAGTTTTGCGTCCGTTATTTAATTGACTGCTCCAGTCTGTGCTGAATCACCGTGTCTGGCTACAATAATGCTATAGCTCCCGTTATTAATGGTGAATGCCAAAATGGTGAATGCCACGTTGACTCTTATTTGACTATCCCTGCCAGCCCCTGGAGGATGGGCTCCCCCTTTGAGTCTGGTCCCTCCCAAGGTTTC
>JAODJX010000129.1:6164014-6196167 GCA_026776945.1 Isichthys henryi | reverse complement strand
TGCGGATGCTGTAAAGCGCTTTGAGACGATGTAATGTTGTGATAATGCGCTATACAAAAATAAATTTGTTGTTGTTGAATGATTAACACGTCACCTCTGTTCTTGTGCTCACCTCTCCCACAGCTACTCCGTGGTGGTGGAGGTGGCAGATGACTCCTTCCACGGGGCGACTCTGCGGCCGTTCTCCTGGCGGTCCCTGGCGGCTCTGAGCAGAATCACCGGCAATGTCTCAAAGGTGAGGCAAAGACGTCGTCAAGGCCTAACCCAGGCTTCAAAGCTGTATGTCTGTCTAAGCCCCACTTTAAAAACAGAGTGAGAAGCTCATCAGAGCTTTTCGCATCCCCTAGATCAGTGGTGCTCAACCTTTTTTGCACCGCGCCCCAATTTTTACCATGCAAGCTCAGTAGCAACCCTATATCAAGGTCGAAATTAATGCTATGACCAAACGCGCAGTGCGCTCTGCAATTTACATCCACCAATGCCTATCACACAAAGCTGATTGGATGTGCCAGTTAATTTTAAATGAAGCATCTGTGGTTTGGCTTCTTGGATTGGTTGAGTGTTCACTAGTTTTGCGCTAAGCATTTGCAGACCCAAGACCTGTTTGTATAGGTTAATTCTAGGATTGGGGCTGGGAAATCTGATCGTGGATCAGCATATGAGCTTGCTGGTTTTAAAATTCTTTAATAGTTCTTGCAATTTAACATCTCTCTTAATCCATGTCTCAGGCTTCAACATGGAGCAGCCTTTCCACGAGTTAGTAGCTGTAGAATAACTAATCATGAACGTATGTCCTGTGTATCTACTAATTCACTAATTCTGTTTCAGTTGCAGTTTTGTAACCCTTCTTTTTCGCCACAATGAGTACCTCAAGCACATGTAAAAACATTTTTGCAATATTTTAGGTTTTTTTTTCTTCTGTGAGTGTTTCCTTTAACAGTTTTTCAGTTGGCATGAGATTGTTCAGGATCTTGGTCAGTGAAAAATGACACTATTGTTATGCATGTCACACCAGATTCACACTCATTTCAATACACTGCATCGGTTACAGAGTATCTAACTGTTACTGCATCCAGCATCAGTAACTGTATTACTGTCCATCATGCTTTATTGTATTTGTTTTTAATTTGCACATTATTGTTACTATGTTGCATGTTGTCCATTTTATAATGTTTGTGCGATTCCATCACTGCGGTCGTGGACTTGCGCACAAACATCTGCGCTTCACTAAGTGTCAAGTGATCTGACAGATGAAGTGATTTGATTTAAAACCGCAGTACGTGATCTTAATGCACAAATGCGAGACAGATTTAGTAGTATTAGCTAAATTAAGGGTCACAGACCGTATGTGGAACACGTCATTCCGAGACTGATGATTCTAGGTGCTGCCGGACCTCATGCAGAATGGTAATCAGATTAGCATTTATCTAGATTTATTATGCTTTTCAGATACCAAAAATCACTGCTTCGATGATGAGGAAAATTCATATCGAGCATGTCAGTCTTCCTTCTCTGCATTCAGTTCCTATTTTGATCAGTGGTTTGGAGACCTAACTTATCGCACGGTTGGTTTCCGATTTCCAGGAGCTGATGCTGTGCTACGTCATCAGACCCTCGGGCATGACGAGGGAGGAACTGTCTTCTCCAGAGTGTATAAAGAGGATGAAGATCCAGGTACAACCTGTTACGGCTGCTGACGAAGGAGTGGGGGCCTCATTTGCAAAATGCTCATTACCTACCTGCTTGTCTCTTTCTTTTCAGGAGATAATTGTCAGCAGATGGGTGTCTTCAAGAGAACGGACAGAACAAGAGGAAATCTGATACGGACCATCTAAATATTTAATTACAGGTTTAGCTGTTAAGTTTAACAGAAATTCAGACCTGAAAATGGGTGACGTGCTTCTTATTACTACCTCAGATCTCAGTTGGAGGATTATTTCTCTCTCATATTGGAATAATTTATCCAACGTATTAGATACACAGCATATCTATCACACCCTTCTGCTAGGACATGCTGGAAACCCAAACAGTATTTGCTGTTCATGAATTGGTTATTTTACTATATCATTTGTGAAGTAACAAACACATCAAGAAACCTTTGATATCTCAAAGTTACATGCATCTAGTAATAGTTTATGTAGAATCATTGTTCGGTTATTCAGGTAATAAAATAAGACTGTTGTAGATTGTACTATGAAAATGGAGGTAGTTTTAATTAACATCAGTTTAACACGTTTAGCTGTGGTCGATGTTATTTCTCACTGCTGTCTCTGTGTCAGTTCTTGTGGTCCATCACGACGTAGAAGTGGTTCTCGGCGATCTCTCTGCACAGGACGCCGTACTTTGAGGCCCTTTTTATCCGGGGGAGGACAAAGGCGTTCGTGAACTCGTCTTTACTCAGAGCGCGCTTGCGCTGGGTTGCCAGCACGCAGTTTATGAACGTCAGGGTGAAGTTGTAACAGTTGTGCTTTTCCTCATCAAATCTGCAACATAAGACAACATAAGAAACACACATTCCTTATTCCTCCCTGTGGGGGGGATCTCTTTCTTCGTCTGTTCTCTCTCTTAAATGGACAGATACAGGTGAGAGCGAGCTTGACGGTCACAAGTCAGGGCCAGCCAGCATGTGTGGCCCCGGTTCTGAACCAGTAACCTTGTGAATTAGTGGTTAGTGGCTAAGACTCATATATGAAAATTTATATTAAATATTTTTACACTTTATTTGAAGTGTGCCAGATGAATACTTCAAAAAATGGTTGTTGACTGGAGATGACCCTGAAACTGCCTGGTCTTCTCCACTTCTGCGGTTCCCTGAAGCACTTCGCACCTTTGCAACTGTACGTCCCACATGTGGGCAGAGGAGAACTTGTCGAGGTACTGGTCCCACTGGTTGATGAGGTTGTACATGTCTGGTTGCACCAGGGGGATGCTGATGCACCGCTCCCACCCATACTCATCTCTGCGGACCCCTGTCTCGGTGTAGTTGTAGACCACGCCTAGGATCAGCAACAGAGACACACACACACACACGATGGACTTAGCACTCCTTTTTTGCTGATACATACTTGGTTTTAAAAAAAGGCTATAGAAGCTTATTTGTGACATGCATTGAAATACTGTTGTATTGATAATGATCTGCCTGCAGTGTAATTAGCTATTGTTTTGCTAGACCAGTGGCCTGTATTACGAAGCGGGTAACTTGTCAGATTTAAGGTAGTCTGGGCAAAATGTATGTGAAGAATATGAAGTGCATTTAAACTGCGGTACCTTAAATCCAACAAGTCACCCCGATAAACCAGTAAACCCGCTTTGTTGTACAGGCCGCAGAATTTTTCACCCCAGTCGGTGGGCACACCCAGACATTTTTACTCCCTCCAAGCTCCCGAAATACCAGAACCAAACAATCAAGAACACAAAATACCTGGTACAGGTGTGCTGGGGCAGAGCAAAAATATGGAAATCTCCTTGTTAATTATTTAGTATGTTATTGGTTAAGTTTATTGTCAATCAAGAGCAGTTAACATTTTGTTTATATAGTTGTTCCCGCCCCATGTTACACTTCAGAGAAACATAAGCTCTTCAGTTTTCTGCAGAGGATAAAATGTGCAATTTTGTCATATTTCATTTTTATTACTACTTTTGAGGTAGTGTGTGCGCTGCTAACGATCCATGCTCACACTGACGCGCAAAACAAAAGCTGTCGAGTGTCTGCGTTGTGCACAATAAAGACCGGCTGCCCCGCAGTTCTAACCAGGCAATCTGCTGCCTGAAAGTTGCCTGTCAGATACAGATCACCATCAGGGCTTTCTGGAGGAAGGACACCCCTGTTCTTTATGCTAATGGTGAGTCCTGCTGGCATCTAATCACACAGGTGTGGCTCACATGTCTAATGCATATCTAAGTACACACGCACTCACAAATACACGTACGCTCAGCAATGACCCGTTTACACTCATATACGTGGCGCCTGTGATTCCGATGAAGAATGCTAGGTACTGGAGAAGCACACACCATTAGTGTCTGTGATCCCAGTATGCAGGTCAGATCCGCCGTCAAACTCCCTGTAAAAGGAACATAATCAGGAGGCGAAGCACAACAGTGAGAGTCTGAAGAGCTCACGGACCGTACTACTGCATTACTGTACATTTACATCCACTTCATTTTCCCTATAAATTTTTCTTGAAAACATATCCGTACATTTGCTAGATCATTTGATAAACTGCTTTGCAGATATTTACTGTACATACTACATATCCACACAACAGTGATATATATATATATATATATATATATATACACAGACACACGTATATTTCACACACCTTATTGTGCTTTGTATATTATAAGTGAAAGTTAGGTGATATCTGAAGTCTTACCTGACAAAATGTCCCTCTGTTGGGGAGATGAGGAAGGAGCAGGGTGCCTTGTGTCCATTGGAGAAGGGGCTGGGGATGCTGACTGGAGCCTCCTCCAGACGGCGGCCACCAAGGCCAACGCCGCACTGGGGGCATCGCTCTGGGATGGAGAAACAGTAGATGTTCCGGCCGCAGTGGCTGAATCTGATCACGCTCTTCTCCATGGGATGCTGGAGCTTTCACACCGGCTGACCCTTAAGAGTGTGGCCAGGATATGGAGAAGCTACTCAGCCGGAGCGGCACCTCATTCGCTGCCGCGTGCTGACGTTGCCCTGAGAGACCAGAGTCATTGGCCTATCGGGTTCCACAGAGCATGCAGCCATGGTTACCGAAGGAAGCAGAGCGAATACGAAGGGATCCTCATTCAGATGGTGTTAGAGGTGGTGGTGCTATGACCAGACCACATGTTCTAGCATTGCTATGACCAATAGCTTCATGGGAAAAAAATTAAGTTGTTTACAGTTTTATAGGTGACATCTTGTTAAATTTAGTCATCCTGAGGAATATGTGAAATTCATCAACAGCAGCAGGCCTGTTTTAACATCCTAAATACTCATCTGCTTCAGACAAGACGTAACATAAATTAATTGTGTTTGTAGATATTATGGTTGGATGTTACCCCATATACACTAACTATTGTTCAAAAGTTTGGGGTCATTTAGAAATTTCCTTGTTTTCCATGAAAACATGCATGAAATGAGTTTGGATAGGAAATACAGCTAAATAAATAGGAACTAGTCATTACTAGAAATTTGTTAAATAAATAAACCTTGTTCTTCAAACTTTGCTTTCATCAGAGTCCAAAATTTGAAGTAATTACAACCTTGTAGACCTTGGGCATTCTAGATGTCAGTTGGTTGAGGTAATCTGATGAGATTCCACCCCGTGCTTCCTGAAGCATCTCCCAGAAGTTGGATTGGCTTGATGGGCACTTCTTACGTACCATTCGCTCAAGCTGCTCCCATAACAGCTCAGTAGAGTTGAGATCCAGTGTCTACGTTGGTCACTCCATTATACACAGAACACCAACTTCTTCCCTAAATAGTTCTTGCATAGTTTGAAGCTGTGTTTGGGTCTTTATCCTGTTGTAGGACGAATTTGGCTCCAATTAAGCACCATCCACAGGGTATGGCATAGCGTTGCAAACTGAAGTGATAACCTTCCTTCTTCAAGATCCCTTTTACCCTGTACAAATCTCTCACTTTACCATCACCAAAACAGCCCCAGAACATCTCATTGCCTCCACCATGCTTGACAGATGTCATCAAGCCCTCCTCCAGGGTCTTTTCATTTGTTCTACATCTCACAAACCTTCTTCTCCATGATACGACCACCTCAAACTTAGATTTATCTATCCATAACACTTTTTTCCAATCTTCCTCTGTCCAGTGTCTATGTTCATTCACCCATCTCAGTCTGTTTCTCAAACTACACACTGTAATATATTAATCCTCTCGCTCAGCTGTGCTGGGCCTCCCTCTCCTCTTTCTGTTGTGGATAGAGCCAGGTGGCGCCGCTCTGTGAAAGGAGCAGTACACAGCATTGTACGAGATCTTCAGTTTCCTGGCGATTTCTCGCATGGAACAGTCTTCATTTCTCAGAACAACAATAGACTGATGAGTTGCAGGAGAGAGTTCTTTGCATCTGACCATTTTGAGCTTTGAGCGTGAGAAACCCACAACTGCCAATGCTCCAGATATTCAACAAGTCCAAAGGTGGCCATATTTATTGCTTCTTTAATCGGCACAACAATTATCATCTGTGCTAACAAAATTGCAGAAGGGTTTTCTGATGATCAATTAACCTTTTAAAATGAAAAACTTGCATTAGCAAACATAACATGTCACTGGCACACATGACTAATTGTTGCTGATAATGGGCCTCCGTACACTTAGTAGTATGTTCCATTAAAGTTGTTTCCAGCTATGATAGTTATTTACAACATTAACAATGTGTACATGGTATTTCTGATCAATTTCATATTATTTTAATGAACAAAAAACTTTTTTTTTTTCTTCAAAAGCAAGGAAATTTCTCATTGAGCCCAAACTTTTGAACGGTAGTGTATGTTGGATAAATAGCCAGATACAAAAGTTAGCTGAAGCGACACAAGAGGGTGTAACTGAGTGATGTAGATGTAGGTAATCACACACCTGTTTGTGTTTGGAGGATCAGGTGGGCGGCACCAAGGAGAATGAGGTCCACATAATCCTGCTCTACAATTCACCTCCACCAAAACCCAGAAACTGACATTTTTTTCTTACTACAGAGTGGTTCTGATTATATTTTCGCAACATTGTCTGACTCTTAACCGAAGCCAATTTACACGAATAATGTCAGATCAAACTTGCAACGTGAGTATTATCTACATACCATAACCAGCAGGTGGGGTGTTGCTTACGAATCACTCATACGATCTGTCGGTTCCCCACAATGCACTGTCTCTGCACACAAGGGGACCAGCCGTGTGGAAACAACACAATGGCAGGGGGGGGGGGGGCAGCTCATCATTACTCAGCGGTGCCTGCAAAACACAGCTTAAGGTGTCCCAACCGGCCCTGCATGGGGTCAAATGGTCCATCCATGGTCACACCCTTTCATAAGGATCTTTTTTTCCTGCCTTGTATACAGTAGGATTACATTTTATTACATTTATAAGAAAACAAACACACAATATGTTTATTATGAATTTATATATTATGAAATATTTATACAAAAACCATATTACAACCACTAGAATTAGAAAATAGCAAAACAGATTTATTATGCAAAAATGTGTTACATTCAGTTTTTAATACATAATGGAACAAAAATCTGGATACATAAAATGTTTCTAACGCAGGAAGCAGAAATGTCCACTAATACAAACAGGCTCTTATGGTAAAAGTATAACACACTGAGAAATTCAAAACCACTGTTCCCCACATGCCATGATCCTGCATGACATCACAGGCCTGCTGACCTCTTTCACTAGCTATCATTTACACTGGTGTCCATAATAATGAACACGCACAATCAAGCAGTGTGTATCGTAAATTAAACAGAAGTGGGAATGGGGCAAAATGTGGGTTAGGGTTATAAATACAATACAATTAATCTATTGATTTAGAGTTTGATAGCACATAAATAATCTTCTGCTCTGTGTAACACGCCCATACATACCAGAATATGCCGCTGGCCTGCTTAACGTCCATTACAAATGTTTATCACTGCCATTCTTGTTCCTTACTAACTGCTGATAAATGTTACCTTTTAGCCCGTTCCGTCTCTGGGTCTGTCTATCATGTAGAAGTCACGTTCAAGCACCTCTCTGTAGATCTGAACATACGTGGAGGTCGTCTTCATTCTAGGAAGGATGTGTGTTGCCGTGAATTCATCTCTGGTTAGACACCGTTTGCCTCCAGAAGCCCTGACTTGGTTTATGAAGCCAAGAGCAAAAGCATAACAGCAAGTGCCGAACTCCCTCTCTTCGTGAAATCTGTAAAATACACATTTTACACTGATATTAATGACTATACTTTGTTTGCCATTTTTATAAGCACATAGGAATTCTCTGGTTTTCACATAGTCGTGAAACTCGTGACACAAACAGCAGGGGTGTCAAACTGCAGTCCTGGGGGGCCGGAGCCCTGTGTAGCTTAGGTCTTTCCCTGTTCCACCACAAATGATTCAGCTCAAGAACTATGTAGTGATTAGTACAAGGAACTAAATCAGGTGTGTTAAATGAGGGGAAACCAAAAACTGTGCGGGGTCCAGCCCCCCAGGACTGGAGTTTGACACCCGTAGCTTAGAGTGAAGTTTGACATAGGGATAGCCAGTTTTGGAGTAGTATTCAGTGGTAAGAACCTTGCTTAATGGCTCAACAGCAGTATGATTACTACCATGGGATTCAAATCAGCAACCTTTTAGGCAAACAAGCATAGACTCCTAACCCACACAGCCATCTCCTACTATTACAGCAGATCACTTAGACATTCTTAATTAATAATCCTTTGTGCTCTATAAACCACGCAATCAAAACATGCATATGACATTGTGTTGGTTGTGTCATGCCAAGGTAACTGTATTTAGTTTCAAACTGTCATTATCATATGCAGGCTGCCATCTTCTGAATGGTGCCATCTTACAGGTGGGTGCAAACTTAGCAAACCACCGGCTTGCTACCAAAGTATCAAATTGCAATAGGAGAAATAATTTAAGGTATAATCGGAATTCGTTGAGGAAACAAAAGAGATGAATGAGAAAGTACAGTTTTGGCACTTGAGTCCAGTCTTGAGTCAGACTTGACTCAGTCTTGACTCAGACTCGAACACCAATGACTCGAAAAACCTTCCTGAGTCGATACAAATCCATAGCATATGCCTACAGCCTGCATGCAACCATATAATCTCCTCCTGCATTTCTTATATTATTCTTATATAATTATGCCCCCACCCATCCAATTAAATTACATCGTCGTCATGTCTGGTTCCAGAACCAATTCTAAATGTGTCCAGCAGGAAGCAGTCATGTTACACTGAAATTAATAATTACTACAGGATGCAGTGCAATTGTGTTCGTGACATTTGTGTCTGACAAATCATTTATGTCTTTGAAAACAGATATTTCTTAGTTAGCGGTCATTAAAAAATAATTTAAATGTAAAAACAGATATTTGTTTCGTCTTAAATTTATGGTTTTTGAATTGTGTTTTTCCACATTTTTCTACCCTGCATGATCTCATCCCAGACTTGCCTCCCCCTTGGACTCCGTATTGATTAAAACTCTAGTTGTTAAAGCTTATGCTCTTGACCCAGACGTGAGTACGGTGGACTTAAAACACGGTATTAGCAGAAAGTGACTTCGCACATCAGCACTGCAGACAGGTAACCTTTCGGCGTGCTGCATTCGGTACCTCTCAGGCGCCCACGTGTCTGACAAGGCAAAGCGCTCCAGCTCTCGGTCCCACAGACTCACGGCACTGGCAGCGCCTGGCTGGACCAGCCGCACAGCTACACACTGCTCCCATCCCGTCTCATCTCTTCTGATGCCTCTCATGGTGTAGTTATAGACCACGCCTGTACACAACATAAAACCTTTAGACGAAGTTCTCCAGTTGTCTTGCTTTTTATTGGTAAATGCTTCTATCTGACAGGGTGTTTTCTGGAAGGGTCTGAGGGTGACAGTGACCCCGTTCAGGATAACCAGTTACAGAATATGGAAGGATGGATGTTTATACCAAGTGACGATAAACTCTGTTTGGACAGCATCCGACTTCTTAATAAAGCTACACAAAAACATACAATTAAACAAAATTTTACTTGTATTAAATTGTTTACTTGATTCATTATTGCTTTTTGCTATTAGTAGTAGCTAATATATCTGTGACGACTAACAATCAGCACCATAAGTGACTTTTACTAAACGGTGTATTGTCTGTCATTCGAAGAGAAGACTGCACACTTATCCTGGGAACATCAATATCGTCAGTTATTTCTGGATACATCTCAGTAATTTTATAAACAATACATAACTTTTTTGACTTAATCTAAATAAAATCACTGAGATGAAATTGTCCACAAATCAAGCTTATACTACTAACCTTCTAATTATCTCATCAAAATACCAAATACATTGCTGTAAATATAACGGTTGCAAGCCATTTGCTGTCTTTAAAGCAAATTTGGAAAGTTACTTTGAGTCATTGACAAGTCGTGAAACTGACATGTAGGACTTTATCGTTTAGTGTGATTTCCATACATATCGCCTGAAAGTGTAATGTAAATAGTTAAATATGCATAAGAATTTTTGTATATTAATATATAATTTTAATGAATGACATTGCTTTTATCCCTGTCCTTCGCGCACTCTTCTTTGATGGGTGTATTTATCTCCTGTACATGAAGATGATTTCTGTGTATTATTTCTAAATATGCTGTTGCAAATTTTTAAAAAATGGCATTCTATTATTCTTATTGGCTGCTCTCAGCGTGGGGGCCACCACGATTTCATTACTGAAGCAAGTTGAATCATTTGATGGAACGACCAGTGACGGTCCGGCCCCATATGCTCATCGAAGGAAGACTGCTGGAAAAGTACTGACCTTTACGCAACAGGTACAGGACGATTTTTGGAAGCATCTGACTCGCACTGCTCTACCGTGTAATTGTTACGCTGAATTATTGATCATGTTGTTCACTACGCCATACTACTATGTCTGGTGGTGCCAAGGCCCCATCGGCCTCTAACGCAGAGACGCCCTTGTATCTATCTAGAAAGCTAGGCTTAGCTAAAGTTCCCCGTCCCTGTTATTGAACACTATAATGCGTAAAGTTATTAGACTGAATTTTGCCATAATCAGATTTTTAAAAAGTTTTTCTTATTAATTAAATTAGATATGTGAAAAGATGTATTTAAGTGCAAAGTACCTTTAGAATTTGTTATTCCAACATGCAGCTCCGAGTTGTCCCGCTCGCTGTGAATCAACAAAGTAGATAAATGATCTCACACCTATTTCGATCGGAACCCCTATGTTTACCTTGTTTTTATATTCAATTGCTTGATTATGAACCGCAAGAGAACGCACTGGCAGCCTTGCATTTGTCTTGGAAGGGGAAAAAAAATAGTTTGACGTTCATTATTAGCAGTAGTACAAATAATTTGAAGTATGCTGAAATACAGCATTAGTTATTTAAATGAAGTCTAACGTGTCCTTGTATGTCGCAGAACATACCTGATATATAATAGTCCGTGCATGGACCCAATAGTAAGCGCGTACGGAACCGCATGTCCATTATCAAAAGGGGTTCGAATGCTGACAGGAGCGTCCAACAAACCGAACCGCAAATGACCGTTGCAAAGAGGACAATGCGGCGAAGGCGATCTCCCAGCCGAATCGCCACTGACGTTGTTATGAAAAGAAAAGCAATATATGTATTTATCGCAGTGGCTAAATCTAATTATGCTTCTGTCCATTTGACAACGACGTTACTAAATGCTAGAGGTTTAACTACCGCTGTGGGCGAGGCCAGGTTTCCGACTGCACCGGACTGTGATTGATAGTTTCCGAGTCATGTTGATATTGTGGGGCATTAACTTAACATCTTCAACTAGAACTTTACTTCTTGTTGAAGCGGATACTGCATACACAAAATGTTTATGCTTTGAAAGAACATTTTTTTTTTTACAAACAAACACATCTTGACTTTTTTTTTTTAGCAATCGATATTTAAGTTAACCTTATATGATCTTGGCGTCTTGTCTAGAGATTTTATTCAACGCATATTTATTCAACTTTAAATTGAATGCAGTGACTAGTTGTGTTTGTGAATTGAGTCCAGGACTATAATCAGTGTACCCGGAACCATTAGTGTGTAGCTTCGTGTTGTTAGGGTGTACCACCTCTCTGCGAATTAGTGTTATGTTCGCGAACTATCCGATTCTTTTCAATAGCTGTTTGATACGAACGAGAGCCGTTCATTTTATGATTGTGCCTAGGGTGACCAGATAATCCATGTTAGGGAGGACACTTTGAGCTACTTCACATTTTACAAACCGCATTAAAAGTGAAAGGCTCGTGTGCTTGATTATATCTTTCAGTTCTTCTTGTGCTTTGACTGGTTTGTTTCCTTGATTGAAAGATTCATCCAGCTGTTTCATGTTAACATTAGTGACACGTACATGATTATAGCAGATTGGCCAATCAGTAAACAGCAAGAACATAGTGCTTAAGTGAAATCTAGGTGCTTTCAATTTAAATGGTAGTTTACAAATCTTGTCCTAGTTCAAAGTGTTCTCCCTGACATGGATTATCTGGTACCGTAATTGTACCCAAATTTCACTGCCTGTATTAAATCCAGTCCATTCCTTTACGTGACCAGTGACAACCAGCCAGTCATACAGGTAGACGTTAGCGCGTTGCGTTCCTTAAAGTCAGAATGAGCAGAGTGGGTGTCAATACAAAGTCTTCCAACATTAAATGTTGCATAAATTACATTAAAAGCAAAACCAGTTAATTTACATGCTACTTTATACAAAGGGTAAATTCATAATAGTATATATTTACTGACAGGGATATGACGTCACCTCATTTAGACTGTTTACAATGCATGTCATTGCAATTGTCTTGTGATAGGAGTAGTTTAGAGCTGCAAAACCTAGTTCACACGTGCGAAATGAAATTGCATTGTGGAACATAATCTGAACCAAAATATTACGCTATATTTATTTTGTTGATAAACCAAGTAGCCTAGAACACCTCCCCCAAGAGAAAAAGGAAGGGAACGATGGAAAGGAATAAGATTCGGCTCCCTTCAATGAGTCGTCATTCCTATCACTACTCTGAATATCCCTCCGCAGAACGTAAACATCGTGAACCGAATATTTCACCACGGAAATGCGTTTTCATTGGTTTGCGCGGAAGAAGCACGTTCTGTTTCGTTATCCAGTCCTCCACGCCATTATTTGCAAATAGGAATGGCAGAATTGACAGTGTGCCAGCAGTCCCTGTACTAATTTGTTTCCCTCAGTCTAATAATTTGATGAACTGTGAGGAAATAATGATCGAGCCTATATATAGACATTATATATAACAGTTGCAAGGCAAAGATCCATATTTTCATCGAATATGTGTGAAATGGGTTAATTTACCTTTAGCTATATCGTTTAATTTGTGAACAATACGAATAGTACAAAATAGTATTCAGATTAATTTATATAAATTCATTATTCGGTTTTATCAACATCAAGGTCTCTAGCAGGCAAAAAATACTGACACTTGTCAAAGCATCATTCGTTATCATTCAGCGAGAAAACCACTGTTCCGAGACCGCAAATATATGGCCACTACTGCGTCGCGTCTGGTGGGGCGAGTGACCCAGAGTATATTACAGCGAACTAAGAAAATTATGATAGTTTTAAAAACAAGGAATCATATATCTTAAAGTTGATTTATTTTTGTTATACTGTATACTATACAGGTGATCAGGGGTGCAAATACTTAGAACGCATTCGCCGTATAAAGTAATACGTGCGGCAATTTCTTGTCGAGGCAGCGCAAATGTGTATTTATTTTATGTGCTTTCACACTGTTATGACAAGAAATTACTGTGTATTCTGATCTTTATGTGGCTAATTTGTAATTCTTTCGCGGTATAAAGGCGAAAATGCAGTGATTTCTTGTCATATCAGCGCAAATGCACATGAAATAAATACGCATTTGCGCTGCTAAAACAGCGCATATCGATAATCAGTTCATGTGTACTTGCGTGCCAGTTATCTGCATCCGGCCTATTATTTTAGCATATAAAATAAAGGGCCGACTTACGACCGGTCAGTCGGAACCGACCACGGTCGTAAGTGGACGACGGCCTGTAAATGAATGAAGGGCGATGAACTTTGTTGTCTTGCTGGACACGCGGTTACTAGGCAGTTACATCATACCGCAGGGACCAATGAAAAGACGGGTCAGCAATCCCGCCAATGAGAAGCCAGTGAGAGGCCTGGAGGAGGTCACGTTTGCGCGAGCGGTTCGAGGTCCTGCGCAGGACCTGCTACATACCTCAGAAGAGGGGAAATGTCCACAAAAGAAGTAACATGCAGGTGATTTTGGAAATAAAATATAACTCGTTTGTTCTATTTGGTGTATTATAACTTCATTAACAAGTTTCTTTTGACGACTGTCTAAAGAAAAGCTAGAGCTTTTACTGTCTAAAAGTGAAATGCCGTATCACTAGATAGCTTTGCTAGCTCACTAACCTCTCTAGCTAGCTCTCATTTTAGTAGACAGTGACTGACTGGCTTATATAGCACAATAATGTAGTTAATTAAATGTACTTTACTTCAGTGTGTTCGGCACCGCTAGTTTTTTTCTTTTGATTTCGATGTCTAGGTCCTCTAAGTGTATCTACTTTGCTAGCATATTGCTAACGGATCTGCGCGGTTTGACATAACAGATCAATAACATTTGCATACGCTGTCCAGACGACAGCGTGTATTTTTATATATCCAGATTTCACTGATATTTAAATGGACCAGTTGACGTGATTTATGCAATTATTTAATGCCTGTGACATAAGTTCTGCATGGATTCTTTCGGAATCCCTAACCTCGATCACACGTGTTGCCTTGTGACCAGGTATTTCCTGCATGGCGTGTGCCGGGAGGGCAGCAGGTGTATGTTCTCTCATGACTTGGCCACAAGCAAACCATCCACAATATGTAAATTCTTCCAGAAAGGCGTCTGTGCCTATGGTGATCGTTGCAGGTAAATCTTAGCATTTGTTTAAATGAAAGATAACATCCAACGTACGTTTCGTTCATATTAAAAGCTATCGCGTGATAATATTTTTATTTTATATATAAGTAATATATATATATATATATTAGTCAAATGTTATCCTTATCGATTTGTCTTGATTTATAATTTAATCTTTGATACATTTCATGATGTGCCTCTTGATTAACTCTGAAATAAAATTTAATCATAGTAGCAGTGAGATTTAGTTAGAGACGTCCTCAGAAGAATGTCTTCCTGCATATAAGAAAACTCAAGCAAGTCAGTGTGTGACTTTTCTGTCAGGACGTTAGCACAGTTATTGTAATGTGAGATGGGGAAGTGAGCATGTTATCCGAAGGGCTAACATCACTCAGTAAGTTATCTTTTGCAGAATAACACATTTGACGATTTTTGTAGGTATGATCACATCAAGCCATCTGCTGGACGTGGAGGAGGAGGTGCTGTGGGTGACCCAGCAAACAGGAGCAGTGGTGTAAGGGCCCCCATTCCAGGAAACGGTCCCCCTGCGGGCTCGGGCACGCGTGGCAAGAAGCCGCTGGTCCTGAGAGACAGGGGTGATTGAAGTTTCCTGAAACCACACTTCAGTTTTGATATGTCATTCACCTCTTAGTGTTCCTTAGCAAAAATACCGTGAGGCTGAACTTGGTATTTATTAGCAATGAAGAAATATTGACATACACGGACATTCATTTATACCTCTGTATGGCAGTATTGTTTACCTTTTGTCCAGTCACTGGAAATACTGCATTTTCATAGTAACAGTCTGCCACTAGGGGGCATTACAGTATCATGGTATATTTGGGTTAAGCTACATCTCAATGGTCTCAAAATGAAGATCTGAGAAAAGTGCTTTGACTTCAACCTCGCGTTCTTCTTTAGTATTTTACGTTTCTGAACACTTAATTATTCTGTATATGTGTGTGTGGATGTGTCCATCCTGCAGTTCTGTGCCCCGAAGCCCGGGCAGTACGGGAAGTACCTCGGCTTGCAGAGGCCCTCGAACCCGGGTCCTGGGAGTACGGTGATGAGGCTGCCCAGGCCAAGCCCCTCTCTTACCTGGATGCCGTCCGCACCGGCCTGGAAGATTCTGCCAGTGGGGGACCCTTCATTGACGCTCCACCCCTCTGCCCTTTTGCGGCCGCTGGCCAGTGTCACTATGGCAACAGCTGTTCCTATCTCCATGGAGACGTGTGCGAGATCTGCAGGCTGCAAGTGCTGCACCCTCATGATCCAGAGCAGAGGAGGGCACACGAGAAGGTGACTCAGGGGCCACAGAGCCACCGCACTGCTGCTTTTACGGTGCTATTGCTGTATATGAATTTAAATATGTAGCCACGCCTCCAAATTCACGAATTTGACATTCATGATTTCGGTTGTTTGTGAGCTGCCTGTGAACAGTTAAATGGGAACATTTTTCATGCTTACTGAAAGACTGCAGAAACTCGTCGAGGACACATAATCCCAAAATATTGTTAATGATTTGGATTAGAAAATCATATAGTAAATAATTGTCTTTTTTAAATATTTGCTGGTGTGCATCTTTTTACCAAAGTCATTTATGGTAAAAAAAAAGACGACTGGCAACTACACACCTTGGCTTGGGTACGCAGCGCACCTTAGTCTCGGTAACCTGACTCACTCACATCTTAGCTGTCTTTGTGACCGTGGAATCTGCCATAAACTTTTTAGTGCTGCTGATTTTGCGTTTTTAATAATGGGCCCAACAATTATTCTTGTATTTTCACATTCGCTGGGATCTTCCACCCTTTGTTGCTCTGGTATTATTTTTTCATGGCAGAATAATTAAAATACAGTTGTGATGTGGGACTGGGGCTGTTGTACTTGTGTTGAATGTCTGTTACAGTCCTGTGTTTATGGATGATTAAATTTGAATTTTATGTCATCAGTTTTAGTCACCACTTATCTGTGACCCAAACACAGGGATGCATAACAGGGACATATGGGTCACTTCCGGTCTGCCTCCCTAGATGTGCATGCTGGCGTTTGAGGTGGATATGGAGAAGGCCTTCGCGGAGCAGCTCAGCCGGGACAAGGTGTGCGGCATCTGCATGGAGGTGGTGTACGACAAGGCCTCGTCCTCGGATCGCCGCTTTGGCATCCTGTCTAGCTGCTGCCACATCTACTGCCTCAACTGCATCCGGCAGTGGCGCTGCGTCAAGAATTTTGAGAACAAGATTGTCAAGTGAGTGGCGTGGGGCCATGACCCCTGACTGCCTGGGGGTCTGCCAGTCAGGGGTCTTTATCACAAGTTTGCGGATATTGGTAGATTATTGGCCGATATTGCGTTATGACTTCTAGTCTGATTTGTGTCTCCTGCCAAGGTCGTGCCCAGAGTGCCGGGTCGTGTCTGAGTTTGTCATCCCCAGCGCCTATTGGGTGGAGGACCAGGAGGAGAAGAACCGGCTGATTGAGGAGTTCAAATATGGAGTCAGGTCAGAGGGGGAGGGGGTCAGCCATCCATCCAGCAGCCTCATCCGCATGCTAGTGATACACCGGTATATAGCATCATCTGTCTTCTTTCCGCTTATCCAGTACGCGGCTGCGCTGGGCCTGAAACCTGCCAGTCAGTTGCCAGACCTGTTCATATGCACTATGGACAGTTTAGAGATGTGAGTTTGCCTACATGTTTGTTTTTGGACTGTGGAAGGAAATCTGAGTCCCCAGAGGAAACGGTGCAACAAGGCCTCTCTGCGTGTAAACTCCACCCACACACACAAGGCGGAGGTGGGATTTGAACCTTCAACCCTGGAGGCCCGAGGCAGCTAAGCAGCCGCTGAATCATATTACTGTGTACATCCTTGTGCATGCATGTTTGAATTAATTTGAATATTAAATGCCGTGTGAGTACAATTTTCACCTGCATTGCAGGCCAAGATATATTTGATATACAGACCTTTAGTTTTTGAGTACAGCACCTGAAACAGTTTGGTGTCTTTGCACACCTTGAAGAGTGAAACTGGGTGTGCCGAAGTAGCCAATAGGGGAATTTCGTGAAATATTTTCCGAATAATGGAAGTTTAAGCACTGACCAGCGTAGGCAGTTTATGTTGCCTGATGGTTCCTATTTGATGTGTGTTGAATTCCATCCTGTGCCCTGAATGCGCGCACAGTTCGAGTGGCAAACCCCTTAGATTATTAACGACAGGACTAAAAACAGGTGATTTTTTATTTATTTGTTTTTTAAAAATTTCTGGTTACATCTAATAATAGTGAGGTTGCTTGATGCTTAATCCCAGAATCCTGGGTTTATGACTATTTAAGGAAGGTTAGTTTATCTCTCTTTTGTGTGCTACCTCCCTGCTACAAACCCCCAAGTGCTTTAATCTCATAGGTCATTGGATATGTATAGTATAATTATGGTTTTAGATCATATGCAATGTCTAGCATGTTAGCCGCATGTTATTTTTCCAGTAAACCTTCACTCCCGTAAACACGCTGAACTGTTCATGAGGCCCTGATTTGGCCTTTGCTTATCCAGCTAACATCAGCATCTGGTTTTGTGAGACGCCCCATAAAAAACGCCTCGTTATAAAGCCAAGTAAACACACACGTTCCCTCTGCAAACTGCACATGAATGGCTGGCTAAATGGCTAGTTAGTATTTCACTTAAGATATTGCTGTTACTTAAATCTTACAGAGTTTCACCCTCGTAATTTGCAGAGAGCTGGCTGCATTCCTTGTAACCTTGTCTGGCTTGTTTACCAGTAACCGTTTTGGTGTCACTGGGGGTGCGTGATTGTTGTTTTGACCAGCCCTACTGTAGTGTTGATCCCAAAAATAGCCGATTACTGACTCTGAATTAAATCCTCTGGCGTGGCATGGGGGGAGTTGCTATATAACTTGGGAGTTTTGCTGGTCTTGGTTGGTGATTTTTGTAAGTTTCAGCCTATGGGGCAGTGCTAGCTTGGGGGAGGGGCAGCCAGACCCACTCAAGGTTAGCATTGCCGTTCAGGGGCCAACAGAAATAGAAACTCAAAGGTCAGCAAGCTGCTCCCCTTATTGGTAGCGGTACCCTTCCTGCCAGCCGCCCCCCCCCCCCCCCCGTCCCCAACCCACACCACCGCTTACCTTTGAAGAGCCTTTGATTCCGTCCATGTGCAGGGAAATCCACTTTAAAGTGAAGTTGAGCGTGCCACCTTCCTGGCTGTCCCCCGCCGTTAGCGTCCGCTTCTCTCTGTTGTGGGGGGGGAGACGTCTCACCGGCTGCCAAGCCAATCAGGCTTCAGCTTCCCTGCCGTCTGTGATGTGGTGCTCTGGCCTTCAGACCGTGAACCGTCCCTTAAATCTGAGGTCCGCAGGCTTTTGATCTCACCTTCCCTTGTTTACATTTGTTCTGTGTACCTCGCTTGGTGAGTCAGACTTCCCTAATGAGAGATTTAATGCCTCGTTTTTCAAGTTGCCATAGTCTTTCTCGCGCTCGTAGTTTGTCTGTCCTGTGGTAATGGGATCGCATCCGTTGTAGCCAGCTTCACTTCAGTTACTGAAGATATATTTGTTTTCTGTGTGCGGCTCAATTAGGATACCGTGCCTGTGATCAGAAGGTTGTTTGTTCAAACGCCTGGATCCGCAGATTGACTTCATCATTGGGCCCCTAAGCAATCGCTCCAGGGACTGTCTGATCCTGGTTTCTCAAAAACTACATTGCCCTGGATAAAAGTGTCTGCTTAAATAAGTAAATAAATACATATATATCACTCAGCAGGGTGATACTTCATACAGAAAATGCGTCCCCAAAGACACTCAGGCCGTTCTGATGCCATGCAAGACCGTACTGCTGCTCTATGAAGGAAACTCTGCTTGCATAATTCTATCTATTCCGGTGTGATCAGGTCATTTCACTTATCGATTGTTCCAATAAATGTTCTGACTTCTGCGTAGAATCCAGTCACACCTCCTTATTTCCTTGTCCGACATCCTCCAATTGCTCTTCTGCTCTCGTTGTCTCCTTCAGCAAGAAGGCCTGTAAGTACTTCGACCAGGGCCGAGGGACATGCCCCTTTGGGGCGAAGTGTTTGTATATGCACGCCTACCCCGACGGGACGCGGGCTGAGGCCGACAAGCCGCGCAAGCAGCTGGGGTCCGAGGGAAACGTGCGGGTAAGGCGCCTCCCTCCGTAGTCAGGTTCCCTGTTTGAATTGCTCTGGAGAACCTGAGTGTGGGACAGAGTGTACAAAGCCTCAAAGACGGGGTCCATTTGTCCAGGCCTTTGCATGTTTACACTGAAAACAATGCCCCCCATTCATTTCCTCCTGAGCCTCTTACACACACACACACACACACTGAAATGAATATTCATGATAAATGGAAGGCAGCTTTTCCCAGAGAACTTCCACTTTGCGGCCGGTAGAATCCAGCTCTTGATGCATAGCTTAGCTAGTAAGATTTTTTTTTTTCCTCTCATGACATAATCGGGTCCATCTCGCCTCTATATTAAGGGGTTCTGATGAAGGAGCTCCAGTTCAGTGTCTTTCACTGGCTGCTTTTTTCCCAACATGTTTGTAACCGTTTTCGGGTCCGTCCCGCAGTTCCTGAACTCGGTGCGGCTCTGGGACTTTATCGAAGAGCGGGAGCAGAGAGGAGCACGACAGTACGACGGCGAGGTCAGCGAGCTGGGGGAACTATTCATGCAGCTGTCAGGGGCCGGGCACGAGGGCACACCCCACTGACTGCCACCACCTGCCACCGAATAGCGCCACCTACAGGACCCCCATGGTATGAGAGGAGGCAGCACTGGGCAGTAAACGTATGTTCTGTTCACCCTTTCATGTTGAAACCTTTTAGAGGGTTTTATTCTTAAAAATTACTGGGTAACAGAAATGCTCTTGTGCAAAGTAGTAATAGAGAAAGCAGCTTTTTCCTAAAGTGTCCCAAACACTAGCCAGACTTAAAATGCCAATAAAACTGTGCCGATGAGAATCACGACAGGAAGTCGTCCTCTATTTGGGAAGATCTTGTTTACGTACTTCGAGTGATGTCACCTAGTCTGCAGGGAGGGGGGGGAGTGGCTCATTGGGTTACCAAATAAAAGAAGTTTTGCTTAGGAAAAAAAAACATCAACTAAATAAGTAAATTATGTATTAAAGAAGTACAGCAACCTGGCATGGCTGAGGAGCTTTGCATAAATGCATCGTCCCTTCAGAAGGAATGCTACATCGCCACCGTCTCCTTTACAAGATGCAAGCGAGAGTCTGCTGTTCAGCTCGCTCTGTATGTGTCTCCAAAAGCGAAACGGGCCTCGGGGCCCACAGGCTAGATCATCTCCCTCCTGCTCTTCCCGGCTTCTCTCTCAGCTCCCTGCGGGTCAAACCAGGCCGTGACTGCTGGCACACATTAATACCGCCCGTGCTTCAGACCCCCCCCCCCCCCCCACCCCCACTACCTTTACTGTTACTTATGGGACTGCTTGTGTGATATCAGTCTGTGCAGAGTCTGAAATGCAGTTTTTAACCACACTCTCAGTAAGACTTAAGAACTTTATAGGTATCTGTAGTATCCTACTGTATGTCTTGTACTGTAAACAAGGGACATTGAGAGCTACATTTTTAAGGTAGATGTGCACTCTATATTTGCTAAGTATTTCTAAATACTATAAATTATTGACATGGACATAAAATGTTTTTTTTCCTTTCTGTACTTGTTATACACTCATTTGTATTAAAATAACATGGATGGAATCATGAAAATATATCAGAAACCCAAAGTATGAACCAGTTACAGTGGTAACCTGTGTGTAGACCTATAAACCATGATCTCAGGTCATTAGAGGCTGTACTTTGCTTCATACTTTCAACAAATAAAATGTCTAAAATTCTCCGGTCGGTGATGGTTGTTTTTGTGTGGCTGTTCTGGATCTGGTTAGCAGGAGTAACTGAGAAAACGTACCTTAAAATCCACCAGGCAAGTTAAATATATCAAATTGGTGTTAGCTTTTGCTCATGTATCAAGGTGATCACCATCTTCCAAAGTGTTAAATTTATTCATTTAATGTGGCTCGTAGCAAATTGAAAGTTGGGTGTAAATGTTTTCACGCTTTCATCGTTCATAATGTTAATTTCGTCAGACTGCGCCTCGTGGTCAAGGAGCACAAGTGCAAGGGTCACAGATTACTTAATGATGACTGTCGTCTCCCATATAAGGCGGGTCCTGCTGGAGGGCAACTGCATGGTTCCCTTCCCTCAAATAGAAGGGGTGGATGCAGGCCCAAGTGAATACTCACAGATACGAGTAGAACGAAAACACTACGACCTGCTGGTCCTGGGTCCAGCTGTTTGGGGTTCTGGGCCATTCCAAGACTCTGGCACTGGAGGTGATTTTGTTCTGCTTAATCTGTACTAATTGGTCTCAAATGGTTGCAGTGACGACTGGGCCTTTCTGCGTCTGATCAGAAGGTGGCTGGCTTGAATCTCATGCTTTGCAGAGGAGCCATATCTATGTTGGGCACTTGACCAAGGTCCTTAACCTCCTGAAAATTGCTGGATGGATGGCCATACATAGTTAGACCCCAAATTTCACACTCAGTGCTATTCGTGTGTCTGACTTAAGAAAGGAGAGCAAGGTGGGACATGTAGAAACTAGCACATTCCGGTGTACCCGTTCTCATACAAATGGCAAAACTGTTAATCTTGCGATGAAGAGTAGAGTTTCTGCACCTCAAAAATAACAACGTTCCTATGGAGGATGTGAATTAAGACTCTCTGCAAAATATTTTTATAAACCCATCAGGAAAGAATGTGAAAGACCTTTTATTTCCATTCCAGAGAGGAATGCATTTAACTTAATTTTATTAAAATACACTGGATAAACAAATCTTGAAGTTTACAACACGTTTATCCTCCATAACAAGCACGAGGTCCAAAAATGTCAAAACCCCAAATCAGTTATAGACCTTAAACAAAGCAGTCATTCTCTGCCCTCAAATCCCCCTCCCACAAGAGAAAGACAGCAGAATGATTTATTTCATAAACAGCCCTAAAAAGCTAAACTGTGAAACCATGTCCTGAACTGGGGAATAAAGAACTGGAAAACAGACAGACATCATCCGGGCAACCAGGACGTTTGTTTTCCAGGTTTGATGGTCATGGTGTAAAATTTAAAAAAGGTTCTACATATTGGACTCTCTATCCTAGAAACTTGACAAACTGGAAGGGAAACAAGATTCAAGCATACAAATGACCAAAGTTAAAAGAAACTGAGGGCTATGAAATTCCAAGGGCTTATTAAAATAAAAAACCCTGCCACAGTCGCCGTAAAGTTAAGTGTTTTTATAAAGAGCTTTTCTGTATTAAAAAAAATAATAATAATAAATCTTCCATTCTGAAGTTACGAGGTCAGGACAGCAAAGGGAATCAAAAGCACTACACATGCTATCGGAGAGCATAAATGTCCTGTCTATTCCCAGGCCTCTGCCGTGACGGCAGGCTACCAGCCCAAGGCCTGCTTTGTACAAATTCACCCAGTTGCTCTGCAGTCTTTGAGTAGCCAAGCGCATCAGTCTCTACCGGATCCGGGGGTGGGGGGGGGGTTGGTCTGGCTCAGCATCGGGGTCGGACCAGGACGTCCTAGAAGACGGGCAGCCTTGTAGAGGTCAAAGTGCAAGAGTTGATGTCCTCTGTATGAGAGGCGCGGTGCAGAGACGGCTCAGAGGTACTGCGGTTTATCTTAGGCAGCGAGTGCTGCAGGAGCTCTATGGACGACAGGATCTAAAAAAAGACAGCATTTACATTGTATTAGGTAACAAGTAATCTAGAGGTTATTTAACAGTATACAGGAGGATGGGCATAGGTTACATGCAAATATCGTACTATGCCATTGTATATATAACGGATTTAAGTATTCATGGATTTTGATATCCGGGGGGGTCCTGGAACTTATCCCCCACAGGTACCAAGGGCTGACTATAAACTAAATTCTACTGACAGTTTAACTCGGTGAAATTTAGTACAGTATGGGTAACTAAGTTCCACCTTCCTTTACCTGCGGGAACAAGGGCCTCTCGTCTTTGGATTTCTTGATGCAGTCAGCGACCAGTCTCTTCATGGCTTTGGGGCAGTTCTTGTACAGTTTACTGAGGTCTGGGGAGAGGTAGCCCCGGCCAACCATGAAGATGATCTATAAGGAGATGCAGAAGTTCACGTGATTAATCATCCGCAGACATGGAGCGACTACGCCAGTGACTTCGAGGCCAGACCCCTGTGGACAGAGATGGACTCTTTCGGGGCCCCAAACACGCGAGCCAGATGGGATCAGTAACAACGGCGGCGCACTGACAAGTTCCCCCACTGTCACCTTTCCCCCACATTCGGCAAAAACGATGAGCCTGGAGGTGAAGCGCGGCAGGAGAAAAGTGCCAAGGTCACAATGCCGACACAAACACCAGGCAGACGGGCCGCAGGGAACGACGACGACGACGACTCGGAGAACCCTGCGGCCTCGGCAGACAAACAGGCTTTTGGACTCCGGAGCCTAAATTTAGCATTGTGGCTCCAGGGTAATTGCACTCACCACAACATGGGCCATGTGCCAGGCAAAAGGATCACCACCCCCCCCACTCCAGGCTGAGCCCCCACACCCTGACTGTCGAAATGCCCCTGAAGCAAAAAGGACAGGGCAGCTCTGTAATGGCACCACTCTGTCAGGGGGGGAAATACCACACTGATATTTCCAGCCATGTTGTTCAGCTCTGTTTATATAAAACACAAACACACACTAAAACAGCCCAAAGCTTTGTCTGTACGCAACTGGCTGTTACAAACGTCGACTGGAGGCGTCTTCATGCCACAGTCAACATCATGTCTGCTGTTAATTTTTATATTTCCTTAATATTCTATATTGTTTTTCAGGATGCCATTTGTGTGGTGTGTTTTTAAAAAATTTGCTTATGTGTACTGCGCTTTGTTTCACAGTGTTGTTAACAACTACAACACTTGTGATGACATACATACAGCAATGGAAATAACAGACCGCTCCATCATATCTTTTTAAAACTCTACATTTTTAAGTCCTGGTTTAATCCTAGTTCCTCTGGCAGAAGGCTACACGGCAGGATGCCTCCAGGCTCAGAATTTCTAAGACAGCAGTACGCAAGAACATTGTGAACGACCAGAAACCAGCAGGCTAAAGGGCAGAAGTGACTTTCTAATGGCAGAGATGACCATCAATTCATTTGACAGTCTCATGAATCAGAGAATGACATCAAGTGACCCTCAAAAGGAATGGGAAACATTAAGTGCAGGTGTGAAGTGCACGGCTAGGACAGTTAATAGGCGCACACCCATAAACTGAGAACAAAATTAAAAAAAAAAAACTGCTACGGTCTCATTTTTTTCTAGAGCTGTATAGTTGGCAGCAAAGGCCAGCCACCTGCAGTGGTGCTCATGGAGCTAGGGGTTCAAGGGCCCCTGGACATGTGACAATTATGTCAGGGCTGGGCTTGAACCCGCAACCTTCTGATCTCAGGCACAAAGGTAAAAGAATAAAATAAAATGATAAACCATGAAGATAATCCCAAGAACCTTGCTTTATGTTGAAATGTCTTGTTTATATTACAAGACAGCATGTAGTAGAATACTAGACATCTATAAATACACACAGTATATTTTTATATTGTACGTGTACACACACACACACACACACACACACACACACAAAAACAAAAAACTAGGGACTATTATAAGGAATTCCCCTTAAATATGAACTGTTCAGTATCAGGGCACAGGAGGGGTAAGAATTCTGAATTTCATTCGACTAAAATCCCCCGGCTCTCCCTTTCTGAAAGGTCAGTTTTGGTTGATTTCGGGCACTTTCCCACAATTCCCTGGCACCATTTTGTTGTAAGATGGACAAACTTGTGTCATGATTCCAGAACATTGAGTAAATCAAAGCTGGGAAGTAAGAGACCCACACAGAAATATGAATCACCTGCGCTTTGTTTCACAGTGTTGTTAACAACTACAACACTTGTGATGACATACATACAGCAATGGAAATAACAGACCGCTCCATCATATCTTTTTAAAACTCTACATTTTTAAGTCCTGGTTTAATCCTAGTTCCTCTGGTTTTTTTTTTTTTGGAAAAACATTCAAAGACCATATTCCACATTCTATATAATCTGCAGCACCGTCTACCTCTAACTTTTGAGATATAGAAATTAGCAAACTTTCCATTTTGCACTTTTTTTGTGTTTAGCACAAATGACTTATTTTACTACAGGCAGCTCTCATTCCATTGCCTGCAAATGTTGCATGCTGTGCTGCTGGTCATTTGATAAGAACTTACATTTGATATTGGTGATGCAGCATGGTGACCCGGCACAGCCCACTACATTCACTGCAGGTCTGCTTTTCATTCTCATCAGCCTCGTTTTCACCTCAAAAGCCCCTTCGGTTATTTCGGCTGCCCCATCACCCGCAGTTACCTGGTCTCTGTTAGCAATGAGGGCGTACGGCAGCTCTCCCGTCATCAGCTCGTAGAGCACGATACCATAGGCGTAGACGTCCGACTGGAAGCTGTACGGGTTACTGTCCTGCATGCGAATGACCTCAGGGGCCTGGGGGGGGGGGGGGGGCCCAGAGAGATACACAGGCAGTTCTCACACATGGCAGACTTTCTGTGGTTCTTTATCTATATGAATGATCATGTAATTACAAAAAGTTCTGTCTGAGGCACCTTTGTAAAACAGATTTTTAGAATTTTGGCATTTCAACTTAATACCAAGAACCTTGGTTTCACCTTCAGTGTTTTACATTACTAGTTTTATCTACTTATCCATGCCCACTCTCCAAGATGAATCTCACCTTCAGAGCTCTACAGGTATCAGTTAACCAATAGGATATTTTGGTAACCTTGCACACACATAGGTTATAGTTGGTTAGAGTAACAAACGCATAATATGCAAGGCTGCAGTAAAGGCAGGGATACCCTGGCAGATTCAGGGAGCCCAGTGCTTCACAGGGGCCCCCCGAATACGTAAAATTACATAATGGGGGCCCAAGGTAACATTGTTTGAGGCCGCAGAATTTCTAGTTATACGTGTGTTCCAAACAGCACTGACCAGGGTGAGAGGTTAGAATATGGATGGATTAATGAGTTATTATCCAGCCCAAAATAATCCAAGTTGCAAAAAAACCTGCAAGCCAGAAATTTCCGCGAGATGATATTTTATGCTACCCATTACAGTACAAAATTGGTATCAGCTGAAGTACTTGGGTTAGTTTATCCGGCATCCCAAGGACCGAAAGTTTCAGGTCCGCAGCATTCTTATGTTACCCATTTTAATCAGTGTTTTTCCCCCACATTCTTCCAATATAAACTCCACCCCCCAGACTCACACATTATATTTAATAACCAAAGAAAATGTGTCTGTCCAAATAAACAAACTGAAGATGAAGGTGTATGAGTCTGCAAGAGTGAGATACGTCACAGTGAATATGAGCAGGTGTATTTTTAATTTGTTTTCCATTAAACTGTTCAGAAGGGAGGATGAAATCACTGGATTTTCCAGCTTTCCAAAGTCATTAGACTTAACAGGTGCTCAAGTAGCGTGTTTGGCAGAAAGAATGTAGCTCATCTCTGACTCGTGTTTCATATGTTAAAAGCGAAACTGACAACACGAACATCCAATTTCAGTCTAGATATTGGAAAACAAAAAATCTTAATTGATTGTTAAGTGCCAGTTAGGTTACTTTTGATTAACTCTCTGATCTCATTCATAGCAACCTGAATTTGCTATACATTTAAGAACCTGGTTATAGCATTACAAATTGGATGTTACTAAAAGCAAATTATTCATTTGTAAGACCTTTTAACATTTTCCTTAAGGTAAAATCAACATTCAGGTTACCTGAAACGGACAGGCACGCTCCATTTACTCTCCTCTCAAAACTGCTAAGCTTCCACATGCCCTGTGCAAAAATAGTGCCATCGAAAATACCCATATAGTGTGTCTGCAACTATCAGGTGTCAAAACCTTCTTCTATAAACTGTTATGGCGAATACCTCAAATATTTTAGCTATGCAATGCTACACAAAATAGATTATATTACTATTTAACCGTTAATTATGAAAAGGCCTACTAGTGGGAGACTGACCACTTCATATTATAAAAAAGACGGCAAATTAGTCGCTTGAAGTGGTTTTTGTATAAAAGTTGAAAAAAATTTGCAAAAAGTACAATGGAAACAGAATTTGAATTAGTAGATCCTTAGGACAGGGCATGGTGGGGCAGTGGTTAGTACTGTTGCCTCACACCACTGGAACCTGGGTTTGAGTCTCCACCAGGGTTCCGTGTGTGGAGTTTGCATGTTCTCCCCATGTCGTGGTGGCGTTTCCTCCGGGTACTCCGGTTTCCCCCCATAGTCCAAAAACATGCTGAGGCTAATTGGAATTATCAAATTGCCTATAGGCGTACATGTGTGAGTGAGTGTGCCCTGAGATGGGCTGGTGGCCCATCCTGGGTTGTTCCCTGCCTTGTGCCCTGAGACGGGTTGGTGGCCCATCCTGGGTGGTTCCCTGCCTTGTGTCCATAAGCTCCAACCCCCCTTTGACCCTGAACAGAATATCATGGAAAACCTGCTCATGCTGAAGGTCAAGACGTGGGTCTTAATCTCATGGGATGATAAACAGGCAAGTACTATTTACCATTAATGGAAACACCTTATTCACAATTTAACTTTGTCGACTTATAGAAAAGTCACTTGTGGAAACACAGCTAGATGACAAACAAGGGCCTCACTCACCATCCAGAGTATGGATCCAGAGGGCTGTTCCACCTGCTGGGACCCACTCCACCTAGCTTTCACAGTAGCCAGGCCAAAGTCTCCGATCTTTACCGTCAGACCTTCATGTAAGAAGATATCTGCACTTGTGTCAAGGGGACATACATTTTTCATTTCCACAGTCACGTGTTATAATTATACAAACACACATAATTTCAACTGCAAGAGAATTACGATGTTTCTGGTCTTTTCTAAATTACTCCACTCAGTGGCCACTTTTAGCTCCATGTAACTTGTACACGGTAAGACCCGCTTTTGCCTCCAGAACCGTTTCAAGGCCAGACTCATGTAGGCGTTTTCAGCCATAGATCTGGCCCTGACTGGATTTTCTTCTTTTTGGTTTATCACACCGTTCTCTGTCAACTCTAGACACTGCAGTGTAATCATTCGTGCGTCTTACCATCAACACTGGGCTGAGGTTTCGTGGTCATTCTACAGAACAAGACCTTCAAAAAAAAAGGATATTGTTTGACTTCATGTCCCGATGGATGATATTCTTTGCATGTAGATAACTGATACAAAAGAAAACCAAGCAGAATTAAGAGTGTTCAATTCTTTGCTGAATAGTGCTCAGTGCTTTTTTGTGTAAGAATGTGCGAAAAGCATCCAAGAGACACACAAATGCTTTTAAATCCTAGGAGTCCAAAAATTCATTGATACCAGATACAACCACATCAACATATGAAGACGGATCTGAGTCTGAACAAATGCAGGATTACTAAACACAAAACCTCACTACCGTATTGCGTGTCAATAGCAGCAAAAATGTTCTCTGTAAGGCAACCACTGGAAACCTGTTATAGGCGAGTTTGGTGGAGGAAAGCTGGACGTTTGACGATTGATCCAAAAGCCTCAGTAGTTCAGAGGTGCCTGGACCCCCCCTTTCACATTAATGTTGCCCCCATCGGGCCACAGTGCTCACTCACTCCATGCCCTGGGCAGTCTGTCTGGCGATGTCGATGAGCTGAAACATCTGCAGGTTGGTCTCCTGCACATGCAGATGTTTGTAGAGGCTACTGCCATCGCACCATTGCGTCACGATGGCAAGGTTCTCTTTAGTCATGTATCCCATGAACAATAGGATGTTGACGTGTCTGGTCTTCCTGCAAGCGTGACAAGAATGCACAAAAATGACAAAGTTAATTGAGTTCTCTTGCCATGAAGCAGTCGGGGTTGTTAGACACAGAAGCTAGGGTTCTAGATAAAGGGAAAGGGAGGGGGAGAGACAGAGATTCTGAATAAGGTGCTTTATTGGCTTTTGTTAAAAAAAATTTATAAATAAATAAAAATTTAATCTAGAACTGCCTCTGATTTAATGTTAGTAAAAAAAACTCTCGCAAAGTACTGCCTGGAACAAACATTTGCGCAGAGAAGGGGTGTCAGGATTTACACGACGGCTGAAGACAGGTGTGAAGCACTGCCACGAAAGTTTAATAGTGAAAAAGTAACCTGCATGTTCTTTGCCAAGTATGACTGCTAAACACTGGTAGCATCCAGAGATAATTTGAGTAATATTAATGGCGTGCATATGGCAGTAAATATCATGTTTGTAATACATACACAGTCAGAATGTTATATGGGACATGCTGATGGAAGGAGTTCTGCAGAAGAGCATTCCCTCTGTGTTTGTGTGTGCAGGTCTGACTGATGGCTACGTCTGACAACGCACCATCATTACACACTAAGAATTTCAAAGACGTCACATCAACATCTTCGCGAAAAGCCAGAACTTAACCCAAAGAGCACAACCCTCACACCTTACCTCAGGACCGCTACCTCATTGCGAAAGGCCTGGAATTGTTCCGGAGTTGGATCAGTGACCTTTAAAATCTTCACGGCCACATCACCTGCCATTGGGGGAGATGGAAGGCTTCCATCACTTATATTTCAACAGCAAAGAGCAGGTCGTGTTGCCAGAACAAGCACTTTATGCTTGGGAGGAACCAGCATCATCTCTGGATGTTGGCGGACCATCTCAGCACCAGCTGGACTGAACCCCAAAAGTGAGACTCTGACATACCGTGCCATTTCCCTTTGTACACAGTCCCGAAGGACCCGGAGCCGATCCGGGACAGCAGTGTCACTTCGCTGGCTTCTATCTCCCAGTAATAACTGGAGTCCCGCTTGTCTCGAGGCCGCTGTAGGAGGAAGGGCCCAAAGAGAAGAGTGTAGGGGTGTAACAGTGCACGAAATTCGGCGCAAACCTCCATTTTGGGTTCGCAATTTTCAGTACAGCAGAGAAACAATTTCAGAACCAATTCTAATGTCGCAAACAATACGGAACAGATGTAAAGTAAATATAAGGTAATGTGTCTCTTCATATGTCTGAATAACAAAACCTAAGAGATGCTTATTTGCTCATTGGATGTGTTTCCAGTATAACAGAACCGACATTCTTTGTCTTAACTACTCTCTGGTGTTGGTGTAATTTACTGGGAAGCCAAAATGTTCCCAAACTACTGATTTAAGTGTCGTGGGAGAGTCTGAGCTCACCAGCAGTCGCTGTAACCAACTCAAAGTCACAATTAGCATTATGTTTTCTGTGTTGAACATCTACCTGTGAATTTTGGCTCCGCCCATGTCAATAAATGAATGAATGCGTTTCACTGTACGGTCTAAACCGAATATGATGTAATCGACTGGTACATAAGGATTGTGCATCGTTACAGCCCAAGGAAAGAGGACGCAAAAGAATCAGAAGATCAGGCTGCTGAGACATCAGCCGCAGTCACCGTGGGTGGAATGGGCGATACTTACGATTCGGTTTTTCTCATGCGTGTTGCTGGAGGGGGCCCTCTCCCTGTGTGTGGGGGCCAGGGTCTTGGACTGGGACCAGCCCGTTGGGCTCTGTTTCTGTGGACTCCCTGTTGTATGAGAGCACGTGTGAAGTTTTACTGAAGAGCAGAACAGCTGGAAGATATTACTACAGCAATGATGAGATAAAAATTTATATCTGTGTAGAATTTGTATTATACAGAGGAGTAAAGATCATTTGGGGAAAAAAAACTAAATTTGAAAACCCTGTGATAAACAAAAAAAAAAAACTTTTGGAAGAAATTCATATTTAGCATCTTACCAGTATCACCACCTATCAGGACATCCTAAAAGGGGGAGGAAAGGCAGATTAAATGACATCAGCTGTGGATTTCATTATACAAAAGAACCTCTTTCAAAACCTTTCGAAGAGATTATATAAAACTCAAGCCCCAATAAGAGAATCAGGATTTCCTTTGTTCTCTTTGGTTATTCATAACGCCAGATTAAGTGCGACATGCACAAGTGTGTTTTCAATGCCAGACTCCACACTGCTGCTGAGGCTGCAGTAACACACCAATTAGTTTCGGTTAAGATGTCTCCACAAGGCTCTGCACATAACCAGGTCGAGCAGAAAAGCACCCAAACCAGGCAGCGTTAGTCAGCAAATGACGGTTCCCGGCGGGATGAGAGGCCGCCAGTCATTTGCATCATCACTGTGCCTTTCTCGCTGCTGTTTTGGACGCAGATGGACAGAGGTTGATGTAGGGTTATTCCTGTCCTTGGATTTGGCCAGACTCCATCCGGGGGGGGGGGGGGGGTATTAAAATTAACCAAAAAAAACAAATAATGGAAATAAAAAAAAAATAACCCAAAAATAAAATAGGGTGGCGTGGCAGTCAAAAAAAAACA
>JAODJX010000129.1:6139642-6156887 GCA_026776945.1 Isichthys henryi | reverse complement strand
CATCAAACAGAAACAAAAGTAACGGAGTTGGCCTGAGAATGTGAGACGGAAGGAGCAGTTATAAAAACATAAGATGCAGGCATCCGTCTCTGTGCCTGCCGGCCGTATGCATCCGTGTGGAAGTTAACAGAAAAGTCACCGTGATGATAAAAGAAAAAAAAAAACAATTAGATTCCAGGAGGTTTCCGAAAACATAATCAAGGGGGGAGAATGAAAAAACCCCCAAAAGAGAGGATGAGGTTTCTTTTGTAAAGACTCGAGCAGCTTGTTTTCTTCCATGCAGGCGTAGCTCACCTGAAATGCAGGTTTCGGCCTTAAATTTTCCCCCAAAGTAGTTTAGGTTGCTCCACCCAATGAGGAAACAAAAAAAAATACTCCAAGAACAGTAGAGAGACGCAGAAAAAGCAGAATTTGAAGTTATTTGAGAAAGGAGAATGTTTTCACAGAAATCAAAAATGTTATTTTTGTACAATATATCACTTAGACTACTGTAAAAAAATATCATTTGCTTGTACTCAGTTTTTAAGTCGGATGGTAAATGCAACTAAAGTCCTAGAACATAGAAATGTAATTTTAAGCTATCAATAAAGCTGGAGGAGGAAGGGGAGTGAGACTGACGTTGTCTTTCCTGAGTGGCTTTCATTGCTTTCTTTTTGTCCTGTCTCTAAGTTTGGATGTTTGAAGGTGTATCATCAATTTTTTTTTTTTTTTTTTTTTTTACTGTCACCGGGCAACAACGGGATCGGCCATGCAGGCCTTTGCTGGGTGGGTTGGTGGGTATCGTACCGTCACCCTATGTCCCGTGTTTCTGCAGGCCGGTGGGAATAACTCCTGCCTCTGGTCCGGTTTCAACCCTTTTAAAGCCGTAGTAAAAAAAAACAACTGTGAGATGGTTATTTCGGTCCATCCATCCATCTATCACGTGTGAACGGGTGAGGATTTCAGTGACAGCAAGCCCAGCGGGTCATGCCCATATTACCAAGGTCACCGACGGCTCCACCTCTTTCTTTGGGATACCCTGGTATTCCCAAGCGAGCTGGGAGATACTCTCTTTCGGGTGTTTATGGTAAGATGCCAACAAATAAAAAAATCATGAGGAATGTGCTGAAATGGCTGTGTGGCTTTTATTTTTCCCCTTTTAAATTTTCTTTTTTGAAATTCGAAATTTTGAAAGGACGCCTAACCGGGCATACCCCCTGCCTTCAGCCGTGGGCTATCGTTTCAGTGCTATTCCTTTCTGGTGACACTTGTCATATAAATAACCTGTGTATTAAACTGACTTACTTTAAATGCCTCTAATATCCTATGAGTCATTCTGGAGGAGCCAGAAGTTCTTGGAAAAAATAGATCAGTGGAAGCTACCTTGAAGCGGCTATTTTTTCCCCCAGCTTTTTATTGGTGGTAGTAATTTTGCAGCTTTGTAAAGGTATATTCCATATATCAGAAGAAGTGCTTTTAATAAAAATATTAATGCTCATAGTATTACAAATTGTACTATGAATGTCATGTAACTAACTGGCACAATTGTTCAGTGGGTAGCACTTGCTTAACAGGGTTGGGTGCTGAAATCCTGCCTCTGGGGGGTGTGTGTGTGGGGAGGGGGGTTGCATGATCTCTCCATGCTGGGTGATTTTCCTTCTGCGATCCAAAGACGTGCAGTCAGGTTAATTGGTGTCTCTCACATTGGGTGTGTTGTATAACTGTGTGTGTGTTTACCCTGAGATGGATTGGTATCCTGTCCAGAATTATTTTAGAATTTGGTGATCAGTGGTTAGTGTTGACACACCACAGTGCACAACAAAATGTGTCCTCTGCATTTAACCCATATGTGACATTGTGACGTAGCAGGGGGCAGCAAATTCAGCACCCGGGGAGCAGTGCTTGGGGGCGATACTTTGCTCAGGGTACCTCAGTCCAGTGTTTTCCACTACTTTGTGCTGCCTGGGAGAGGCTCCAGGCCCCCTGGGGACTCTGACCACGATTAGCAATTGAAAGATGGATTGATGTCACATGGCCATTTTCCAGAATGGGTCTAGTGCCCAAAATGTCTCTTGTACAATATCACACCGTGAATCCAAGAGTGCAAAATGTAAGGTGATATACTTTAGGTCTAATGGCTGATACTTAGTTTTCCAGATATTCTAGTTTAATTCAGTCAAGGTATTAATTTCAGTTTTAAATAATTTAAAGGGATGCCAACTGTTACGCAGCACATTGGACATTTTCAGCCTTTTATTCATGTTCCCATGTGCAATTAAACCAATTGGTATGCATGTGGGGCAGAAGAGGTGAGAAGAAATGTCTATCCATAAAAGGTAAAGTTAGCGACATGAAAAGGAACGCTTCATGGCAGCTATCTAAGTGTATCTGTGCTTGCTTCAAAACTTACAACGAAAGCCCATTTTTAAGAGCAAAGGCTCGGAGCCGGAAACACGAAACAAAGCTGAACGATAGGTGGCTGGTGAGGGAGAAACGTGAGGGCAGGATTACCCAACACCACTGATCCTGTCTGCTGTAACTGAAGCCGTGATCACCTGGTCATCAACAAAGGTAGAGTGCTCTTAAACTGAGGCAAGCAGTTACCAGGTGGTGGTGGACAGAGAGAAGCCCAAGTATTGGATGTGCTCTCTGACTTCAGTATGGAGCCTCCTTCAGGTAAGATAGCGGCTTTTTCAGGGCTAAAGAATTGGTGCTTCATCAAAATAAAAGATGCATGTCGTTGCATCTTCTGTACGTATGTGCAGGAAAATGAAGGTCTAAATATACATTCCAGAGAAGAGGCAATTTGTACAATGCTTGAAAACTTGAGATTTCCAAATCAGAAAAAAATTATTCTCAGTGAATATGCAGTTATCCTACAGGCCGACTTCATTAGTTACAAGTTACGTTTGTTATGTAGATTCCACACAGATGATTTCTGCCAAGACTCTGGTGATGTTCGAAGATGCTGAACAGCACATAGAGCAAGAAGGGGAGCGGGGCACATCAGAGAAAGGTGGAGGGGAGATGGAGGGTAAGTACAGCATCCGCTCTATGAGCCCATCTTCAGCAGAGGAATCTCTACTGAGAGCAACGAGATCGGGAACTGAAGCCATGGAGTCTGCTCTCCGGGGGAGCCTGGAGTCACCGCTGCAGGACGACAGCCTCGACAACACAGCTCACCACACATCCCCTCTGGAATCCATCAGCGAACTGGATGAAAACGATGAGCATACAAATGGGGGATCTGAGCTCAAGAGGGGACCAGCAGATGGGGCGGTGAAAGTCAAGGGGCAGACCACGGAGAAATTCCCCCCGCTGTCTCCTGGGAGGAAGAGGATTGAGGTAGCGGAAATTTCAGATCACACAGGAACTCAGTCAGGTGCCAGCTTGGTGCAGACCTTAATGTCTGAGGGCACCTATGATGATTCGTTGCAGCTAAATGGCTCAAAGGTGGATCATTTGGAGTGCCCACGCAGTGCTTCAGCGAACAGATTTTTCAAAACAGAATTTGACAAAATGCAAGTGGAGGAAACTTGGGTGGGCGAGGACTCCTGCTCTCTAAGTGAGAGTGGAATTGACAAGGAAAAAGAAGTATGGAAGCTTATGAAAATCTGTCCAGGAGATTGTGATAGGAACATCAAAGGTGCTAAGCAGGACACACAATTGCCAGTCACATTGCTAAAAGAGCTATGCGACATCCAGCAGCAGCAAGAATCTCACCAGGCAGAGATCAAACATCTGAGCTCCAAACTGACGGACTCAAGGGAGAGGATAAGAGAGCTTGAGTATGAGCTGAACTCAGAGAGGAAGAGGAATGAAAGCCATGCCCATACAATCCAAGAACTTGAGAAGACGTCCAACGATTCTCTCATTGAAGTCCTGACAGAATGCAAATCCAAGGTGGAGCAGTTTGAAGAGCTCAAGCACTCTTCAGTGGACCTTAAAATTCAGGTGAGCAACTCGTCTTATATCTCAGCTCTGAACATGCATGAGATCAATTTATCTCTCTTTAGAAAGACTGGAATTACTTTGTTTATAGGTCTGGATTTTCAGATGTTATTCACGTTTTTTGCACGTTGTAGAGTATATAAGGAAGCATACAATTCGAGTGAGTGTGCATGTCCATCTCAGCTTCAGGCTGCCCAGGGCACAGTGGCCTTCCTGCAGCGGCGGATGCTCTCACTGGAGGAGGAACGCAGCCAAAGGCAACATGAAGTGCTCCACCTGAGCCGAGAGCTGGAGGGAGCCAGGAAGGCGTTGCGGGAGAAGAGTGCCGAAGCTGCCTGGGTCAGCAAGCAGCTCCAGGCTCTCCGCTGGGAGGTGGAGGGGAAGTGGGGGACGGGGGCCACCGTTGAGGAGAAGCCCGCCAACGGTCACGTCGACATGAGCCACCTGCCACGGTCCAGACAGGACTCCAGGGTGTGCGTCCTGCTGTGATTGCAGTCTGAAGGCAGAATTGTGGTCAACTGCTAATATTAGTGTATCATATTATGTAGTCATTCAGGCAATAGAAAGTCACTGGCATTTCCTTGAACTGACTGATTGGATTTAGGAGCACAAAACAAAGATTAAGTATCATGACATATTTTCTGCATTTATCTTTGTTGAAAAGAGATTCATACTTGACTTCCTGTAAAACACAAGGGAACTGTAGCACTTATTCAAAGAATCAAAGATTGTGCCAGGGAATCACTATTTCGCGATTTTACTGGAGGAACAGAGTTTAGATTAAGAATTAAGATTCAAATGCGAAAAACCTAATTTGGTTTCTAGAGAAATTTGGCGTAGTATAAATTTAGGTAGGGCGGATACATCAAAAGTCCCGCGTTTCTAGTTCATTTCTACACGGTAGCGCATTCAATAGCATCACATTGCGAATATAGTCCTTGACCTATTTATCCGCGGCAGATTTCTGCATGAATCCTTAGCTTCTGATAATCTCATCACCCTAAATTGCTATCATACATAGCGCATTTTTGACCGACGGTATTATTTTGAAATGTTTTACTCTTCCGGTCTCTAGCTGTATGAGGGATTCATCTGAATTCCGTTATTACTGCAGGTAATTGTAAGCAGAGATTCAGCCTCCTAGTTCTAGTTGCAGCCGGATTTGCGCGGCGCGGACATGCGCGGACGCGCTTCACCTGCGGCCAGTTTCAGCCTGAGTGGGGGACTGGGACCTCCATGTGCGGCGTCTGCGAAAACATAGCGCTGAATAAAGTCCTATGAGATTCGCACAGGCATCGCCACTCGCCGGGATTAAACCTTTCTGTTTATTCGGAGCAGCTTTGATTTCAGTAAAATATTGATTTGATTTCTGTAGTCTACTATTAAGACACTCTCCAAAGACTGAACATGAATAAGCACGCTGATTATAATTATGACTACGGTTATAATTGCATCTACGATTTATCATGGATATGGGACAAGGAAAATAGGTGAAGTTAATTGGCATATCTAACTGTATTATTGCTTAAAATAAAATTTCCCCACTGTGCATAATTATGATTTAGTAGTTAGGCTTACTGTATACTGTAAGCAACTACATGGCATTATGAGCTTTTTTTCTTTGGTTATATGCTTATAATAATATTTATGTAATTTCAAACTAAGCGGGAAATCTGTCAGTACAGGTTAAAGTATTCAAACGACGCACACTATGTGTGCAACAGTAAATACATTGTACGACTGAAATGGAGCCGTTTGTCTTTTTGTTTTAACATAAGAATAAGTTCACTTAAAACATCTCATGATGGTAAAAGTTAATGAAGTAATAATAATTAGGCACTGTAGTGCACAAAAGCTTTTGTTAGTTTTGTGTCCTACAAAGGGAAATGGCGCCCTCATTAAATTTGCAGGATGGAACCTTACGCACTCTGCGGGGGCAGATACCTGCCTCCCAGCAGCTTGACAGAAAAGCATTGTCCGATCAAGATGATGGACACACCGTGTCCTGAACCTCTCAACACTTTCTCTTATGAGGAGAACACACGGCTAAGAACGCCTCATATACAGTAAGTGCATCGCGGATAAATTATTCATGGGCGCCTGAGGTACGATGTAGGTCAAGTGGATGGGTAATCAGCTTACCCCAGTCAGGCGTTTACCCTTTCCCACAAAAACACAATCAAAATTTGATTGTGAGGGTTGATGTTTGCCCAATTACTAATCAATGCCGGTTTCATAAATATAAGTCCACAGGCAATGGTGAAAAATCGCGGTAAGAATTTTTCCCTCCATAAGTATTTATTAGGGGTGCACCTAATTAGATCAGATGCAGAACAGGATGTATATCTAGCTCGACCACGCTAGACACTGTTTTCTACAGGCCAAATTCAGTATTTCATTCTCATTATATACAAATATATCTTTTCTACTTCCATACCTTTCAGTGGTTGTAGCCTTGGGCATTATGAAATTCAGAGATATTTGATTTTGCTGACCCCCCATTGCTGTTCATCCAGTACTGGGTCACAGCGTATTTGGTTTCAAAATTTTTCAAATAAACTTCCTGGAGGCTCCCGATACACACGAGACTGTTGCTGTTTAGAAGCAACTAACAGAGATGATCTATTATGTGTCTACTGGGCAGTCTATGCAGTTTGCTTTGCCGTGGGGTCTTTATGCTATTGCTGCATACAACCGGGAATATTGTGTGTTAAGCTACAGATATTATGGGGAAAGGGTCACTATGGTTGGCCAGTGCTGGTCCAATTAATGTCTGACTGCAAAGCATTACCAATCAGCTTTCTTTTTTTTTAGGACTAAGCCAAAGAAATGCATCATTCTCAGAATTCATATCGAGGTTCAGGCCCATATGTACGACAGCTATGGCAAAATGAAAAAACGCTTAACTGTGGCAGAGTGCCGCCACAGCTCCGGACCCGAGGATGTGACTCAGATTGGGTTTCCCTGCTGAATAACTGGAATTGGAATGCCTGCCAAGCTTCTAAACTGTGCTGTCAGCAGATGGCGAGACGGACAGTGAGAACTGACAATGGGTCTGTCATCGCCAGACAAAATAAAGAGCTTCGCCGTCACTATAGGCAAAAGGCCGACTCATGCACTGGAGAGCTCAAGAGCAGGAAAAGACACCTAGAGACACATAGATGCCAAGACAGCCTGTGTCTGTTCTAGAAAGAACGTTATTTACTTTACTCCAAGTGAGAAGGCAGACGTTATCATAATTCATTTTGCTTTCTCAAGAGCCAAGTACCAATATGTGAAATAATTTACGCTGGGAATCAGGATATTTTCAACCCACTGTTGTTTAATGGGCTGTTCCCTTGCACATTTCCATCCAAACGTAACACACGAAGGCTGGACTGAATTTACCAGACAAGTAGCATCTGGGCAGCCGGTTTTATACTCAGGATCCCGGCAAGGAGAAGAGGGAGGGGTTCACGCCATCTGCCTGAATGACAGTTAAAGTACTTCTGCTTGAAACTCCTTCAAAGAAGATGTGGAGTATTCAAGGCCCTTTTCACATAAATGTATACATTTTTTAAATTTAATTAAAAAAACAATCAGGGTTATTCAGAGGTGAGTGAAACGCAGGTGATAGGAAGGAATGGCATTATTATCCTCAACATGAAAACCATACATCAATTTATGATCAACATGTCTACATGACTATTTTGTTCTTATGATTCTTGCTTTTTAATATTAAAGCCTAACATATCAACATCAATTGAGCCTAAGTACCTTAGAGTACAGTCTTGCACCTACAGTCCTAAATGAGTTAATATACAGAACTTCAAAACTGTTGTATATGCATATATGCAGTATATATCTTTTCGAGTAGAAGGGCAATTGTAACGTGCAATAGGAGAAATAATTTTCCCCCAACCAAATTAAAAACAACAGCACTATATAGAAGCAAAATCTTAAATTATAAGCCTTCGCTGACAAGTGGTATGTGAACATTAAAAACAGCACCACCACTTAGTAACTTAATGGCAGTGGCTGCGCAATATTCACTATTTTAATGTAGCATTCTTACGCCACACCCACAATTACGTTTCAAATGTAGGCACTGGGTAAAAATGCACTTGAAAACACTATGATATAAATCAGATTCAGACTGCCACTACACGAGTTATAATTTGTATGAAAACAGACCGCAGGAAACAAGGTCCTCTTGCTGAATACTCTTCAAGAAGCCGATCGGGATTTTTTTTCCCGAAAGAAGTAATAATGAGGGCTAAACTTGTGCCAAGAAATAAAATAACTCAAAATAATCGGATTGGACTCAAGGTTAAATATAAAACATGTGATCCGTTGCGCCACATAAGTAAAAAGGTGGCGTAAAGCCCACACAAAGAATGTAAAACAACTTCAGTGTGCAAACCGGTTTTATTGCAGCATTTATTTTATTGGATTTAACAACTGCACTCACAGCCAATGTATTCTAGAGGTGAATAACATCGGTAGCGTTAATACCCGTTCGCAGACCACGGCGTTAGCTACCCACGTGACCAGCCAAGATTACGTAATTGTTTCACCTTTCACCCTTCACCTCTGATATTCTGGTGACAACTTCCGGAAATTTTGTAATAGTGTGGTGGCAGAAAACGAAGTGAGAAAGGCGTGGATAATAAACTGCAAATATGGTATAGTTTGAAATATATACTGTAGTCTGTTAATAATCATATTGGGATGTATTTATGTCACACTATAATAAGCAAATGTCCCGTGCTTAAATATGATATTTGCTATGAGTTGTAGTTCGCTAACTAGATTATCACGATCTTATATTAAGAAGTATAACCGTAATGCAGTTTGAATATCAAATCGGAAATTTTCAAATATCGGTGTTCGTAATATTTAAACATTCTAGTAATACGTATGGTAAATTCCAGAAGACATAATGCTACATTTACTTTGCTAACGTTCAACATGAAGACTCTGGCTCGGGGTTCTCGTTTTAATGTTCATTAACGTGACGTTACAGTCTGCATTATGTTAAGTTTTGAATAACTATATTATCCGTAATACTTTTCCGACGTTTGAACTCTATAATCACTTAACATCGAAACAAAGTAACACTGCCGAAATACTCAGAAACGTTGCTGAATGTTGAACCGTAATGGTGTTGTTTGTATTACTTCATCTCACCTTGTGAGTCACCAAATGTTTTTTTTCTTTAAAAACAGGCCCGAAATGCAGAAAAGGCCATGTGAGTTCATTTCTAAACTACTCTTATCGCTTTGAACTTTATGCAGTTTTTGTCTGTTCTTTTTTAACTTACATTTTTGTTATACTATTGAAACGTGTGACTTTAAATACTATTGTGATTTCAGAGTTCACATGTAACATAGTATACTGTAAACTAATTTAATGACAATTCTGATGCATTTTTCATTTCTATCGAAACATTAACTAGGGCTGAGTTTATGCAGACTTTTAGAATGAAGTTTCATTTTTTTTTCTTCTGCTGACAGGACGGCCTTGGCCCGATTTCGTCAGGCCCAGTTGGAAGAGGGGAAAGTCAAGGTATGCGTGAAATATATGAACCTGCACATAATCATCATTACGCTATTTTTGTACAATAATGTGCGTGTGTGTATCGAACAAGACATTGCATGGCACCCTGAAATATGATAGCAAAAGTTTAATTAAGTAAAAGGCTCTACTCTTTATGTAGATGAATAAAGCATGTGAAGCGTAATAGTTGTGTGACAAGGTGGCTGACTAGGTAGCACTTCGGCCCTCCCCCCTCATGGCCTGGGATTGTGATTTTCACTCCCACTCTGGGTGTGTGGAGCTTGCATGTTCTCGCAGTGTTTGCTTGAGTTCCCTCCAAGTGTTCTGCCTTCCTTCTGCAGTCCAAAAACATCTGAGTTACCTTTAGGCTGTGATTGTATGTCTGAGTGTGTGAGCCCTGCGGTTCACTGCCATTCTATTCAGCGTGTCTCCTTCCGTGCGCCATGCTGCCTGCTCACTGTGATCGTTTTTGAGTATATTAATATTACAGGATAATTCTGCAACATTGTTTCAAAGGTTGAATTTGTTATTTAAGATCTTACGCACTTTCTTGAATATCTTTCTCTAACTTATTTCATTTGAATGGTTCAGTTCGGGTTTTATAGAAGAAGACCTCATTTGTATTGTAAAGCTTGTAGATTGGTGTATAGAGTGTTTTATACCTTTTTTTTGCTGATTTAGTTTATTTAGTTATTTCTGGCCCTGTGATGGACTGGCCCCCCCATCCTGGGTTGTTCCCTGCCTCGTGCCGATTGCTTCCGGAATGGGCTCCGGACCCCCCACGACCCAGTAGGATAAGCGGTTTGGAAGATGGATGCATGGATGGATAGTTATTTCTGTTTAAACTGATATTTATTTTCCTTTTAGGAAAGGAGACCCTTTCTTGCTTCAGAGTGCAACGAGTTACCCAAAGCAGAGAAGTGGAGACGACAGGTAGGACATTTTTCACGTCATGTATATTAAATGTATATACCTGTGTTTCTTTTCTTCTGTTTAATGTACATATACCTTAATATTGCTCTCTTTACCATATATATAATGATGCTGTGTATAATATATATATACACACACACACATACATATATATATAACATATATAAACATAAATAAAGGATGTGGCTGGTTTATTAGGTGCACCACTTTTATCAAACAGCAAGTCATACACATAGAATATAAACATTGTCACGAGGTTCTGAAACTGTAAAGATGTGTGATGTAATTGATTGGAGATATGGTGTGATTGATGGCGCCAGACATGGTGGATCGACTATCTGAGAAACAGCCAGCGTCCTGGGATTGTCATGCGCTGCAGTGTTTAGAGTTTATACAGAATGGTGCTAGAAAAAGCATCCAGTAGGGCAGTTCTGTGGCTGAAAACACAAGCCTCATTAATTAGAGATCAGAAGGAAATGTCCAGACTCATTCAAAGTGTCAGGAATGGTACCAGTGCAGCAATAACTCTGTACAACTGGTGTACAGAATGAACACTCTGAATATAGAAAACGTTTATGCTTAAAACGGTTTTGGGGACAGGCAAAATGAAGCTTTTTGTGCCATTTGTACAAAACCGGGCACACATGTATTTGCATATCCAATTTCGCTCTCCTCCTTAAGATATATACGCACACTTAGGAGTGAGAGTGAAACTTCGGATCACGGGGTCAGCTGTCCATCCAGCATCCCAGACCATTTTTCAGGGGGTTAAAGAGATCGCCCAAGGGCCCAACAGAGATGAGGCTACTCTGCTAAGGATGGGTTTCAAACCAGCGGCCGCCTGATGATAGATGACAGACACAAAGGCCTAACTTGCTGAGCTACACGCTGTACTTGATACTGTGTATAGATGTACCTAATGAAGTAGTTACTGAATTTATGACTGCCAGGAATGGAAAGATCAAGGCTTTTCTATTGAACTTTAGTCATATCATCACATGTAAATCATCCACAAATTGTTTAGCTGATGGAAGAAATCATTCTCAGATTGTACCTGTAGATTTTTATTTTACCCAAGAACAGCAGTCTATCTACAGATGGCAAGCATTTTCCTACTTGTATAAGAACAGTAAAATGGTAAATAAATGTACCACATAACAGATAAATTACAATGTACAGAGCAGTTGGGCATGGGGAGTCGGACTGGGGGGGACATAGACAGTGTGTCTCACCATTGGGTGGTGCTGTTTCTCCTAGTTTTTGACACCAGATTATTTAAAACGTTATGCTCTTTGACTTGTGTAATAAGTTCCTGGCATCATGTTAAATTAGTTTTTTTCTGTCTTTCTATTAAGATCATCAGTGAAATTTCTAAGAAGGTCGCACAGATTCAAAACGGTAAGTGCCTTCAGAAAGCAGCCAGTGTTTGTGTGGGGAGAAAAAAAATGTCGGCGTAATGTAAGCGCCGAGGTTTAACAGATATTCGTCTTGTCACTCTTAGCCGGCCTCGGCGAATTTAAGATCCGAGACCTTAATGACGAGATCAACAAGCTGCTTCGAGAAAAGGGACACTGGGAGGTGCGCATCAAGGAGCTCGGAGGCCCGGACTATGGGGTAGGACGAGTGAATGGGCATGGTCTTCACCATGCCTGTTATTGTCTGGCTGGTGTGTCTGGCTGGTGTTTTTCCAGGGATGCAATTGCACCCCCTCCTGGACAGAAAGTTATTTGAACAATGAACTTCATTCAGTAAGATTAACTTTATTGATCCAAGCTGGGAATTCTGTTGTAAGGATATATTTGAAAATGTGGTTTGTTAGTCTTATCGGTGTGTAATAATTTATTCTAAATGTATTGCGTATTTTTATTTTTTATTTTAAACTAAGTTATGAATATTTATGTATGGACTAGTTGGGTACTTTCACCTTAGACCCCACAGAGGACGGCCTGGTGTCCCCAATGCATCAGGAACATTCCTGCTGTGGCTTTAGGCGTGAGCTCTGAGCAGTCGAGGTCTGCCTGTGCCTAGTTCAGGTTCATCGTAAGGCATGAGTTAGCCTCCTCGCATAGTTTTAGTTTGCAGTTGTTTCTTTGTGTGGGTTTCCTCCCACAGTCCAGAGACACAGAGCTGGCTGCAGTGGCATCTCTAAATTGCCTGCATTGTGTGAGTGTTTACGTGTGTGTTTCCTGTAATTGACTGGCATCATGTCCCGAGCTTTGTGGCCCAAGCTTCCTGGGATAGGCTCTAGGCCTCCTGAACAGCCCTGTGCACTTTAATAGGTTAAGGGATGGATGGATGCATAGATTTAAATAATAAACATGCCATTTATAATTTACTGAAAGGGACACACGACTTAAATGCTTGGATTTTGGTTCTTTGATGCTGATAAAAATTATTAATTTGAATGTGTAAATATCATTAAAAGCATGCGCTCAGAAATGTATGTGGTTATTCATTTATATCCACGTCGGAGGGTTATGTTGACGCATCTGATTTCATCCGTAATGTAGTCTATGAGTAATATGGGAAATTGGAGTGAATTCAACATGAAGACATTATCTTCAGGCAAGTAGGGTCCAGTTGGTAAGAAACTGCTTATGTCAGACAGTCCATTCCTCAGATAACACTAATCGGATGTTTTAAAATTGGTTTTCAGAGAATAGGACCAAAGATGCTGGACCACGAGGGCAAGGAGGTCCCAGGAAACAGAGGGTATAAGTATTTTGGAGCGGCTAAAGATCTGCCCGGTGTGCGAGAACTCTTCGAGAAAGAGCGTAAGTGCCATGTCATGTTCTCTGCTTTGGTTTTTAACCAGCATCATTCTAACAGAGACCAACTGTCAAACATGACAAGTGTATAAATATATGATAATTACTCTATATAATTATATAAGAATGCGTTCTATATTTAGCAATACCACCCCCAAGAAAAACTCGAGCAGAGCTCATGAAGGACATAGATGCTGAATACTATGGCTACCGAGATGAAGACGACGGTGTTTTGGTACCTCTGGAGCAGGAGTATGAGAAACAAGGTACCTTCCTTCACTTACCTTCACATTTCTGAGTGGAGAACATACTCTTTTTTTATACTGCATTGGTGATAACTAACCAGCACAGGAACTGCTCGCCACGCCGAATCAAATTTGTGAATCAGTTTGTGGTTAAGAGCCACATGACTGAATGAATAGAACTCCAGTGACGTGTTGTAATATTACAATAGGGAGGTGGGGTGTGGCTCAGGAGGTGAGGATGCTGTGTCTGTGATTGGAAGGTTGTTGGTTCAAATCCCAGGGTCAACAGTGATTTCACCATTGGACACTTTAGCAAGACCCTTAATCCCCCAGATACTTCAGGGACTATATGACTGTACTGTTTTTATTGTTGAATAAAAGTGTCTATTAAATAAACTGTAAAACGTATTAGAGTCTAGTGTCTGAATGAATCGCAGGGTATCATTAATGCTAATGTCTTCGCATGACTGTCACATTGACTGTGCTTGCTGTCCCAGTCATAGCAAAAGCTGTTGAAAAATGGAAAGCAGAGAAAGAAGCGCGTCTGGAGGGAGGAGGAGGTGGGGGGAAGGAGGATGAGGAGGAGGAGAACATCTATGCTGTGAGGGAAGAGGTAATATCAATTCTCGGTTAAAACCAGATATGGCGAAATTATACTTAATGCTGTATGACTTGATTGTGCATATGGGCGTCTCAGCATCAGCCTGAATCCTTGGTTCATTATTGCCTTTTTTTTTTACCAATAAGAATTCCGATGATGAGATGAAGGAAAACATGGAGGGAGAGGAAGGATCGCAGGCCTTCATCGCCCATGTCCCTGTACCTTCACAGAAAGAGGTAGAAACCGAGCAGGACAGGCTATGTAATTCACAGCAAGCACGCTGCATCTCTGAGACTCTAAGAGGCTGCTTTGGAGAAAAGTGACTGCATTGGTGTTTAAAACCATGGCGTTGTTGAATATGTGGTAGTACAGGCCTGTGCTTTTTCTTTTTTCCCTTCCATTTTTAGATTGAGGAAGCGCTGGTTAGAAGGAAGAAGATGGAGTTGCTGCAGAAGTATGCCAGTGAGACACTGATGGCTCAGAGTGAGGAGGCCAAGACTCTGCTTGGGCTATAGGGCACGGAAATCACTGCATCCCCAAAGACGTCAGGCCTAAGGTCCAGGCGATGGAGTCTGCCATTCTCCACAGCAGGACCTTGGATCGGGGCTTTATTGATGTTAACATCACGCAGGTCCTCATAAGCCTTGTTTGTGTGTCACCGAAACAAATGTAAATAACTGCTTTTGGATTTTTATATCACTGTGTTTGTCAGTAAACTATTTTCTACAAAGTAACAGTTTTGTAATTTTTTATTGTTTAACAGAATAGTTGTCCATCCTCCCTTTAATGTAAGTTAAGCCCTTGGCCAATCACAACAGTGCTTTCACACGTGTGTTCTTGATCCTACTGCAGGCACCTTCCATTGTGCAGATGACTGGCCTGTTCATTTCTACATGGTTGGACATGAATGTCATAATTTTTTCAGGCTCTTTTAGAGGGTGGTCAGCTTGACTAAGCCTGTAATGGCAGACGTCACGTTTTAGTAACGTGTTCTGTTGTGTAAGAGTCTGGTCTTGGTAAGAACAAAAATGTATTGTCATTTACGCAGAGCACCCTAAACCGGATAATTGCTTGGCAGAATTTGTCTTTATTGGGACTCTGAGCTGGTTTTGTGGACTCGGATTAAGCCAGAATCCTGGACTTAGAGGTACTTTGAATGAGTTTCTTCATTCCTGAAGGCCATTTAGTGCAGGACAAGCCTTAGTTTGTGGCATTCAAATCTGATTTTCTACTGTACAGCTACTCCGACACCCCCTTTACACCCAGAGGTCAGCACCACCCTGCAGACGCCCCGTCTGTCGCTAATGCAGCTCAGTGCTGTGGGCAGGGCTGCTGCTATTCCCAGCTAGTACAGGTACTGTTATTCAAAGCACTAGTAATAACTGTCAATCATACCACACTATTTAAAAAAATATCAATTTCAATATAATGCTTTTACTTCTCCATTTACTATTATTAACACGCTACTATTATACAAGGCTGCATCTAAAAGAAGTACTACAATTACAATGCAGCTGTTGCGACAATCGATTAATTCCACTGTTGATATCCTTGCTCCTACTATAAGTAGTTAGTAGTAGTATTTTGTACTACAAACCCTACAATAGTAGCACATCATAATTATTAAAAACTGCAACCTGTGCTTGGTTTTTGTAAACCAATGGACCACTTAAGACAAAGTTCATTGGATTTTGCGGGAGTTTTCCGGATATTATTAATACCTCTTTTTCAAATACAAGAAGCCATTGCGCCAGGCAGCTACCAGTTTCCCACACAATGCCGTGACCGATGGGCCTCCGCTTTTCGGCGGCCCGAGGTCGCCACTCCCACGGCGACGTATGCTCTTACGTAGCAGCCTCTGTATGCGCTTTTTAACGGCTATTGTCCAATCCGATTCAATTGGCGTATGGTGCGTTAAAGTATATATTTATACAGTACGCCAAGCAACGCTTTATTTGTTTCCTTACCGCACGAGTCGAACCTCCTTTTCCGGTGTCTCCGCCTGAAAAATACAGTATGGGGGAATAGATAGCGGGGTGGAAACCCGTAAGACACAAAGGAGCTCATCAGTCAGTTCGGGTGCTGTTATATGTGAGGCTTTGCACAGTCGGAGCAGCTGCAGATTAAAATGCAGGCTTTTTCGGCTTTACGCCGGCTCGTAAGCGCAGTGTGCAGCCGGCCGGCGCTGCCACGCTGCAGGGTCTGCGGGATCTGCGGGACGGCGTCTGACACGGTGGGTTCCGAGGGCGCTCCTTCGCCGGGACACTCTGTTTTAACGAATGCATGCCACGATATAACTTAATCATGCTGTTTTTCGCGTACACTGTTTGTAACCTCACTGCTTAATTTTACAACTCCATTCGTTTACTTTTGTGATGCCGACCATAAATTGCGATTATACGCAGACATATATGTAGACACGTGTTATGCATGTATGTGTGTGCATATAACTGTAGGCTAAATGTGTATGTGTATCTGCAATTCAAGATGATAATCTCATTCACCGGGTTTTTTCTGCTATACGGAATTTAAAACGTTTCTCAGTAATTGATCGTTCAAATGAGATAAAATTCTCTTTATGTAAAATATATCTCGCTCGAAATAAGCTGTATTCACGCAGCGTTTTGGGAAACAGATATCTTAATAGTGTAATTCTCAATCACTAGCTTGTTCCTTGCCTGTTCTCGAAGTTTAATTGGGAACAAACACTTTGTTATAAATCGTCCCGTGATTCTCATGACTTGAGATGCCTAGTAAGCTGAATAATTGCATATGTAAATGCACACAGAACAGCATACACTATGTGAACGGGTCACATTTAAGTACGAATTTGTGTAACGATTAATAAGCTTAAAATTGTACAAATGCAAAATGAATTGTTGGATGTTGGTGGTTGCTGGTTTTAAACTCCACTCTTCCGTAACCCTAATACGTGACGCACGGACGTTGACAAACTGTGGTGCCTCTCATTTAAAATGCTCGCTTTTAAAATGGTACTTGATTACATTCCCCTATGCAGTTCTGTAGATCAGCAGTTTTCATTCCTGATATATTGTTTTCAGTTATGCACTCATTTATAGAATTATATTACCCCAATCATTTACATTTACATTAACAGCATTTGGCAGACGCCCTTAGCCAGAGCGACTTACATAATTCAATTCAATTTATTTTTATATAGCGCTTTTCACAACAAGGTTGCCCCAATGCGCTTTACAGGAGTGTGTTTT
>JAODJX010000129.1:6125742-6136098 GCA_026776945.1 Isichthys henryi | reverse complement strand
AACCAGAGTACCCGGAGGAAACCCCACGATGACATGGGGAGAACATGCAAACTCCGCACACATGTGACCCAGGCAGATACTCGAACCCGGGTCCCAGAGGTGTGAGGCAACAGTGCTAACCACTGCACCACCACGCCGCCCCCCAACTGGGTGGTATTTAATTATTAACTGCTGGACATTTTCTTTAAAAAGTTAGTTAGCATTATATTTTTGAAGTTAATCGTGTAATTCAATCTCCCCCTCCTCAGCTCCAGCCAGGGTTTGGCCTGCTATTTGATATCGATGGCGTTCTCGTTCGAGGGCGGACACCCATTCCCGCAGCAAGGAAGGCCTTCCAGAAGCTGCTCAGTCCCCAGGGCCGCTTCGTGGTGCCTGTGGTCTTTGTCACAAATGCAGGGAATTGTCTACGTCAGACCAAAGCAGAACAGCTCTCGCATATCCTGGGAGTGCCGGTGAGTCACTCTCTCATTTTTGGTTATGAGGCTATTAACTTGTTTCACAGCTTTGGCCTTTATCCACCAGTATCTCTGTACGTACGACATGTTATGGAGCGATACAGTATATATTTCTGGACCTTGAGTCAAGTGTAAAGACTTCTGATGTGTTAATCCGCCCCCTTCATGCTGAAGTCTCTCTAGGAACCAGGTTACCCTTCTTGTCTTTAGTAAACACAATGCAAGAAGTAATACAATCATTGACAACACAGAAAACATTAAAATATTAATGAATTAATGTATTTACCTGCAACTGTGTACTAGACAAGTGACTGGAGGATAGATGGCATTTATAATGAAACTTTCCAGCTAAGTTTTATTTAAAGCCGGCTTTGTGTGTGGGAGAGAAAAGATTTAGGCTATCCTGTAAAATTATTTTAGGAAACATCAATAAGTTCTGCTAGCATTTCTTAATATTATTTTGCACTAGTACAATAAGTGTTAGATTCTAAAGCTTGACATTTAGGTCTCTTTCTAAAAACCCATTAGAGTAATATCAAAGAATATTGAGTGACTTCTACAGAAACCCTAGTTGACGTTTTAGACAGGAGTAATATCTTACAGGCAGTTTTCAGGTTACGAATGAGATCTGTTTCCTAAATCTGTCTTTAAGTTGAATTTGTAGCTAAGTCAAAACAATAATGCCATGCTAATAATAACGATAATACAGTAATAACAATAGTAACTACATACAGTACTGTACTGTACCTCGAGGCGATAAACCACGTAATCTGCTCAATGTTTTCATGAACGTCACAAAGTAGTGTGTACTTCCTTATTACAAACCATTGACATGTAACACACATTTATAATACAATAGACTTTACAGCAGTCCATTCGTAAGTTCAAGTTGTCCGAATGTTGGACGTTAACCAGGGGACTTGCCTGTACAGGAGAACAGGTAGCAAATGTCCATATTAAATATATAGTTGTGTTTGTTAGGGTTCTCCTGTTGTGAGTGGCTTTCTGCCTGTGTTTTTGTTTGCTGTTGGGATCTGATTGTAGGGTAACCTTCTAACAACCTGTGTGGTCATCCACATGACGATGGCGAACAGTGACTGTTGTGCCATTTTGACAGATCTCCCAGGATCAGGTCATGATGTCACACAGTCCTCTGAGAATGTTCAGGAAGTACCAGGACAAGTGTGTGCTGGTGTCTGGACAAGGACCGGTGCTGGACATCGCCAAAAAGTGAAGTGCAGGGCATGCTTTACCTGTAGTGCCTCATCAAGCCAGGTTTCTCCAACTCTGTGTGTTTTGCATTGTCTTTGTTTTCCCAGCACTTCCGTCTAGAGTGAATTGGTCATATCTTGTTAATGGTATTATCATGGTTTTTTTTTTTTTTGTTCCTTCGTGCAAGCAGTTTAAGCTGCTTAAAGCAAAAACATTTCTTTTTTCGGGAGAGATTTGACACATTTTATTAAATCAAACACACCTGCAAACACCTTAGACCTCCCAGTATTATGAGATTTATTTATCTATTAAAAGATCCATTAAAGTGGTTGCTGTGATTCACACCAGAATGACCTGGGTGTTTTTCGAATTGAGAACCACCGCTGCAGCTGTTACAGCAGAGTATAGATGAATGGTCTGCTACAAGCGTTTCCAGACTAGATTAAACTACTCTCAAAAACAGTCAAATGAGTAGGCCAAGCACAACCAATCATTTTGCTTTGTGGTATAGCTCAGGAATACATATAACACTCTGGGAGTTATTGTCAAGCACTTACTCTTCCCCACCTTCCTTAAATGCGATTACAGCACATGGGTCTTTCAAACTGGCATATTCCCAGATGACAAAAAGACCGATATTATATCATAGTGAAGAAGAGTTATTCCCTGCCACTAAAATGTTTTGAGGATAAAAATCAGCTAAAACTGGGATCAGTCAGTTATAATTAGTCAAAAACAATTTGGTCTTTCTGTGAAACTCTGAGGAGCACGTTTCATTGTCACGTATTTGGTGGGACACAGTGAAATCCTTATGCCATAGTTGAAGGGTAGGGGGACGGGAGAGAGAGGTGTATGGGGGACAAGTGGACAAACAGCAGTGCAATACAAGACAAGACAATGCAAGACAGACAAAACAGTGCAATATAAGTATGAGTAAACAATAAGTAAGTAATATGTGAAAAGTAGACAAGGATGCAAATAGAAGATTTATGAAACGCGAAACTTGATTATTCTCTAAATCAAGTGTTTCTTAACCCAGCTCTCTCAGACCCCCAGACAGTCCACACTTTTGCTCCATAACAATTCCTAGCGCCCAGTAGGAACCAAAAATGTGGACTGTCTGGGGGTCCCACAAACTGGGCTGCTGTAAATTGTACAGCAAATTGAGAGTTATTAATTGCTTTGATGATTGAGTGATCCACCTGAAACGTGCTTCTGCAGTTTGGGCTTTGAGAAGGTTCTGAGCATCGACATGCTTCGAGAGTTGTTCCCCCTGCTGGATGTGGTGGACCACAACCGGCGCCCTAAACTCCCAGTGAGTCGAAGCGTTACGTCTGCTTACTGTCCGTCAGACTCTTTGGCTGGGTTTCTGCCTTCTTATAGATAAGCGGATAATTCCGAGTGGCCCCTTTCATACCGGTTAACACGTATTTAACTTTCCGTCTGAGAGTTTCAGCCAGCGGTGTGGCTGGAGATTTTGGGCCCCATGAAAGCATATCAAATTGGGCCCCCAACCAAGACCAGTCAAATTATGTTCTGAATCATTTAAGGCCATTTACACTCAGAGGCCCCTTGGAATCATCTTAGCATCCCACCCCCCCTTACGGCACCCCTGGCTTCAGCTCACGGCCGATATTTCAGGAGTTCTGGGAATTTTGAAATATCAGTCATCTAAGGAAACTTTTAAAATGCGTGAGATTGCTTGAGAGTTTTTGATAGCAGCAACAGCAAATATCAGCCGGAATAATTTAACAGTGAACAGGAGTAACAGTTTAAAGGCATTTGCCATGTGTTTTAGCAGTGTATATCTTTAAAATTTAAAAATGTCTTCAAATTTTAAGTTTTTAGGAATAGTCACACATAGTCACAAGATACCATTGTTTTTCACAGTGGGTTTGTCATCCTGGACGTATGGCTAGTTATATTGTGAAATGTATATGTCTGGCCATTTCCTCTTAACAAAAGAGGAATCAGATTTCTTTTTTTTAGTGAGAAAGATCCAGGGCAAACCTCTGAAATGTTTTTTCTTTGTATTTTTGTAGTCGTCCTCCATTGCTAATATCCCCCAAATTGAAGGTAAGAATTCATGCTGTCATTTGATAGATTGATTACTGTTTTCTCATTACATCTTGAATAGAACAAATCTTGCAAGTCAAATTATGTGAATGTTTTAATAGCCTGCGTGCATTTTTTATTTCTTCTGCCCCCAAGCCAACTTTAAACACTAAATACCTGAATAGTACCTTAAATAGTCGATTTAAATAGAGGCTCAATGCCACACCTGTTCAAGACTCAGTCCATTGTTTTCAGCCAAATTATTTCTATAATGCAGTGGCTTGTCTTTAAACACGCCCAAAAATATACACATGCACAGGCTTGTTTGTGCTTTGACTTTCTCCTTGTAGCCGTTATTCTTTTCGGTGAGCCCATTCGGTGGGAAACCAACCTGCAGCTTATCGTTGACATTCTTTTGACCAATGGAAACCTGGGCCATGCCCACCAGAATCTGAAGGTCCCCCATCTTCCACTGTTGGCCTGCAACATGGACCTCATGTGGATGGCAGAGGCTCACTCCCCACGGTAGAGCATTCTCTGATGGGCGCTGCGGTTTAAGAGCCAGGGCTTGGGGCGACGTTTAATCCGTACCTCTTGGTCTCAGGGAAAACGGTCTTCTAAGGCACAACAGTCTAAAACCGGAAGTTAGTATTGCAGCTGCCAGTCTGTTATAATCCCAAGCGTATACCATTGGTAGAATTTATGTAATAGTAATGAACATCTGATTAATAGGGTTAACCTGAAATACGGCTAAAATTTTTAAATAGTATAGTGTAAATATAAAATCATTACACATTCTGAAGTTTATCAAAACCTATTATAGTATAGACACAAGAAAGGTCATGTACCTGTCAGGAGTTAAATTAGTATTTTTCCAAATCCATTTGTAAATACAGGAGAAAAATATGGATGGAATTTCCATAGACAAAACATTTAGATTTTGGCTTTTTCAATGTTTTAGATGAGTACAATTGTGGTTCTAGAGCGACCGCTTTCTTTATATAAAGGTTTGGTCATGGAGCCTTCCTAGTCTGCCTGGAGAACATCTACAAGAAGATAACGGGCAAAGAACTGAAGTACGAGGCCCTAGTGGGGAAGCCCAGCGAGCTGACGTACCAGTACGCCGAATACCTAATCCGAGAGCAAGCCTTGGAGCGGAAGTGGAGCCGGCCAATCCGGTCCCTGTATGCCATTGGGTAGGAGCAAATCATGTGTGTTACACCCCCAAGCCAAAGCTGTGTCAGTCCGGTTAGCAGATTCTTCAGTATGATGGAAGGGAGTTAAATGACTTTGTAGCATTTTAGTTGCACTGAAATTGTTTGATTGCCAGGTTTTAGGACTAAAATTTTGTTTTTAAAAATGTAAACGGGCAATTTAAGATACACAGTTCCCACCAGTATTGTCACCGTTGGTAATTAAAAGCAAAATGGGCTTGTTTAAAGTAACATACATTTTTTTCTTTTCCTTCGTCTTTGAATCAGGGACAACCTCATGACTGACATCTATGGTGCTAACCTGTACAACCGCTACCTCGACGAGCGGCTCGCCAGGAAGAAAAGGAAGGCAGTGGCCAAGATGGCCACCGTCACGGGCTCCTCGGGCATGCTGTCTCAGGAGGATGAGCTGGACGGGCCTTGGGAAAGCGAGCTGGCCGCTCCCTCTGCCACCAGCTGCAAGTCCATCCTGGTGTGCACTGGTGTCTACAATCCCCACATGGAGGCGCTGTCCGACGAAGGCCGGAAGTTGCAGCAGGCTGCGTTCCATGGGCACCGTGACTTCCAGTTTGACCCGGTTCTGGTGGAGCCAGGGCATATCGTGCGGGACGTGGATGAGGCTGTAGAACTCATCTTCGAGCAGGAGAAGTTTGTGGCCCAGTAGCTCCAGATCACACTTTATAATGGACCAAGACCATCGAGATTATCTGAGCCTTTCCATAGCTTAGATGGATAAAAAGCCATGTGTTGGATTTGTTCAGTGTATTCCAGAAAGGAATATAGGAAACACAGACCAACCGTCATTTAGACATTTCAGACATTTAGGACACTCTGAAGTAATAAGCATTTTTAACAATACAGTAGTGTAAGCTTTGTTTAAAAATCCCCTATTGTTATATTTATCAAAAGATGTTTCCGTCTTAAGATTTATTATATTGACAAAAGACACATTTACAAAAGATCTTTGACTACAAAATTTTATTAGGTAGCTACAGAGTAGATATAATAATGGTTGTTAATGTTAAAGCTAAATTAATATTTTTACAAAATGTTAAAATTATCTTTACCAGTACTCTAATTTTTAAATATTACCTGTTTATGTAAATGAGAGTATTTTTTTCCATGCATTATATTTCCAGTAATTTCTAAGAGCTGCTCTGTAATGTGCAGGGAACCACACAGTGGCGTCTTGGTTGGTTAACGGGAAGCTCTCTAATGGCGTCGGTTTTTAAAGCCTTTCACAATCCAAAAATTAACAAAGAGCGAGTTACACGGGCAGCTATACAATTAAGGACATCACATTGTACTGTACTGCACGGCACTGAGAAGAGCTGGCTTTTGTGTATGTGTTTATAGACCGGTTACCTGTATTGGTCTGCCAGTACGTTTTTTTTACGTTGAACTGCATCTGACCTCCAGTGGGATGTTACGATACAATCCGCTGCAGTTCACGCGGTGGTGGGTTAAACCCATTGGCTGCGTTTTAATTGCGCTACATTAATCGAACAACAAGGAGCCATTAAATTACATTTCAAGGCTGAAGCCAAGTAACACTGAATAATCTGCAGTATTAATTTATCCGCTACGTCTTTAGTCTAAGTTGTGGTCATCCTGGAATTCAGAGTGCCTTATACACCAGGCAACTGTTATGGTAGACATATACAAATATGAAAATTACATTCATTTTGATAATCGCATAAAATGTTTCATTAGTGGAATTTCAGTACGGTTTCTTTGCTCTGTGTTTACAATTAGCGATCGAATTAAAAATTAGTTTTAAAAGAGACGTCTGAAATCTGGATCGGAGGATGACATCCACATACACACACATGCAGCACCGGTTCCGAAACGTAATACCCAAGACGAAGGAGATGGACGGACCCGCAGACTGGCGGATCAAGGTGCAAATGAGCGGAATGGTATAGGCATGGGGGGGGGAGAAATACTATAGTTAAAAGATGGGCTGGATGTCCGTGCTTAATGCGCGTTACCTTCATTGGCTACTGCTGAAGGTCGATTTTAATGCAGTAGGGACTTTCTTTACTGTGATAATGGAATTCTTGAAATTTTTGCATTAATGTGTAAAGAAATGAGACATTTTATGCTCATATAATTATCTTTATTTCAATATAAACAAATAATTTAGAGTCGATTTACTCATATGCTCAGAATAAAAAATTAAAATGAACTGGATTTGTTTTAAACAAATGCAATTACTCAAACAACCACTATAAGGTTTATAACCTTATAAACCATAACTAATCCCTGCTCCTGATTGACATAACATTTCAAAGGCACTCGGTATAGAAATATGAAATACACAATATATAATCAATCCTTAATACAAAACTACATTATTTTCAAGTGAATTCAAATTTTTTGAAAATCAATGCATACGATATCAAAACGCCCCGCAAATCTGACGATCTAGCAAACAAAACAGACGTCAAGTGAGAAAAATAAGGATGTCCAATATCACTATGTGTAAATTACAGATAAAATATTTCCAGCTAAAATTTGAATTTTTAAATGTATTAATGAGGCTACAAATCATTTGCCTTCTCATGGAAAGTACAGAAAAAGTCTAAGTAGGTCAGTGTACTAATAGACTAGTACTCTGATTCAAGTCCCTGGATATGGAATGTACCTCATGTCAGGCAGAAGGAATCCTGGGCCTTTAACCCCAAGAGACAATTTAAACAGAAATCAGTGGGATTTTTCCTCAGTAAGGTCCTTTAGGAAAAATAAATATCGCAATGCATTATAATATGCCTTAAAAAGAATGCTTTAAAATGCATTTTCTGCAAACTTGGAGGTACAGCTCAGTATTGGCCATGTAACATGACAGCACTGCTGTATCCAGGCACTTCTCATACCGATTCACAGAATAAATCCACTGTGGTATGAATACTCACACAACTCCAGTAGTCAGGACAAGCTACCAAACCAACAGATGACGACACCCCCAGACCTCCTGTCTTCTGCCAGGTTCACATGGAACCTTCATTGCACATATTAATAAAACAATGATAATAATAATAATGATTAATATTAGGCAATCGCCTTGCTGTAATGATGACGATTGCTCAAGACAAGGAAAATAAATTAAAAGATTAGCATCTCTATACCCTTGGCAGCGAGTTTTAAACGCTCAGGCATCAACCCAAACACCAGGGGTAGCTGAGATATGAAACCGGAGCTGAGAGACGTGACTTTCTGCGTTTCCTCCAGCTCTGCTGGCGGGTTGGTCTCTCTCTGCTTCCTCACCCACAACTGGGTGCTTCTCCGTAGGGATCTCAGTAACGGCATTTTCACAAAAGGTAATACTGGAGGTGCACTTCCCAACGACAAGAGGCTCAATGCTCTCTTCTCCCTTTCAGCACTTCAAAGGCATCTGACCGTGTTCCTGAATCCCCCCTAAAATGTGGGTCATACTGGGAACATGGATCCATTATGCCAATTCACAGGAATGATGGGAAATGTTCCTTAGAAAGACGTCAGCGACCATTAGCCGACAGGAATGATTTTAAGTGATTTCTCTATTCGTCTAGTAAAAGTACTTCATTCAGACACATAAACTAAAAGCTGTATTATTTCAAACAGGAAATGCAATTCTACATTGTTCAAATTCAAAAAGACTATTTCATAAGTTCAAAGACACATCTACTGACCTTTCAAAGAGGCACTAAATGATTGAAGAAGGTCATGTACAGAGCAGTCACCATTAGTTTTTGCTTCTCCATTAAAAAAAACACACCTCCCCTATCCTGTACACGCCTGAAGCTTCCCTCGACTTTGCCACAGTGAGTTTACTTGGTTTTCTTCAGCATTCTTTATTTCACTCGTATTCCTCCACAGGCTGTTTTTTATAAATGCCCCGTTCCCTCATTCTAAAACTAAGCAGTGGACAATGCCAGCCACAAATGAAGATGTTACAGGTCAAGATGGAGGACCATTTCCGCTCTCCTTATTGTGCGGTCCAACAAAGGATCTTGACCACTAGCACCCTCTCTGCTGTGAAACTGCTTTTCCAGACCACAAAGGTTGATAATGCAACCATTTTTTTTGTCATATCCCTTCGACCAGCCTTTACTTTGGTCCAAAGATGTCTATTGCTATCTTGCAAAGGTATTGCTGACAATGGCATCAAAAACAACAAAAACAGATACAATGATGCAATCAAAATGATATTGTATCATTCAGGTACAATGTTTTGCCAGAGCTCCCGTAATAAAAAAAGAACTTAGCATGAATCTTCTCAGCGCTTCTTGGGATAACATTAGCATCCACATCCCCAGCCCTCTGACACTACATCCTTACTGTTCAGCTTGAAGCTGTCTGTCACATTCTCGTTGAATAAGGGCCCGCCGTGACGCAGAATCAGCTCGGCTGCCATTTTATTGAAGGCTTCTTCCACGTTGCTGGAGTCTTTTGCCGACGTCTCTATGGCATCGGCAAACTCCAGTTGATGGGCCATTGTGTAAGCGTCCTCAAAGGGGACTTCGCGCATCTCAGACAAATCCGACTTATTACCTGAGGAGATTGGCATGCAGTGTTACCGACTTATGGGTGAATCTGTGGGATGTAAGCGCTGGCTTTGGCCTTGACGCAATTCCAAGCCACTTCCCTGGCTTTGGTGCTACGATTAATAGCTACATATCAAGTGCTATATACGCAAACATGTTTGTCCCAAAATCAAAATTACAGGCAAGTAAAACCTCCTGCCAGGTTACGATGGGGTTACGTTCTGATAAACCTATCGTACGGCAAAAACGTCATGAGGCGAAAATGCATTTTTATACAGTACACCTAACCTAACAAACATCACAGTCTAGCCTAGCCTACCTTAAACATGCTTAGAACACTTACATTAGCCTACAGTTGGGTAAAATCACCAACACAAAGCCTATTTTATAAAAAAAAATGTTGAATATGTCATTCAATTTATTGAATAATGTACTGAAAGTGAAAAACATTTCCCCATCGTAAAGTCGAAATATCGTAACACAGGCCTTTGTAACCCGGGGAGTGTCTGTATATGACTACAATGGTTTTGTATTATCAAAAGATTAAAAAGAAAACAAATAAATAAAAGATTTGGCCCAAATGAGTAACAAAGGTTAGGTATCTGAAGAAAACCCCAATGCGTACAACACCATCGAGACAATCACTGCATCTCCACTGCCTTTTTGGTCACAGCCTCTGCCACTCTTACCGATTAGGAGGGAAACGATGTTGGAGCTTCCGTACTTCTGCACATCCTCCATCCACTTAGGCACGGAGAGGAAGGATGACTTCTTGGTGATGTCATAGGCGATGATGGCGCCGTTGGTGCTGCGGTAGTAACTCTGTGTGATGGTACGGAAACGCTCCTGCCCTGCTGTGTCCCAGATTTGGAGCTATGGGGTTCATTAAAAGGG
>JAODJX010000129.1:6090832-6125716 GCA_026776945.1 Isichthys henryi | reverse complement strand
CCCCCCCCCCCCCCCCCCCCCCCCCCCCCCCCCCCCCCCCCCCCCCCCCCCCCCCCCCCCCCCCCCCCCCCCGCGCATGCAGATGACAGCCGGGATGTCCCAGTGCACTCGGGGCACCCAGGGACACCAAGTCAGTGCCAGGCCGCGTGCCAAAACCACGGCACAATGCAAAGTGCTGACATCCGCTGACTCAGCATGGTCGCTCAATAGGGGTCCGGCACAGACCTGCCTGCTTTTGGCAGAAACGCTGCCAGCGAACCATGAAACACTCAGAGCTTCATTTACACAATGGATTTATGTAGTTCATCATCTTTGCATTTTAACCATATATATATATATTTTTAACCATATATATTATTTTTTTTAAATAATAATAAATAAAATAAAACACGACCAAGAGAGGGTTCCTCCAGGAACAGGAATGGGCCCTATTTTATACACACGTCTGTATCCTTAACACTTGTTACGTCATGCTGCTCATGTGTCTGGGAAAAAAAAACTAGATAGCTGTCTATTTAGCACGAGCCCAACATTAACTTGTCTGCTGAATTATTTCCCATTCTATTTACCATTCTACCATCTTCAACTGACTGGAGAAGATATCGCAGATGTCACAAGGCTACATGAGTATTGCACCAGCTTAAACAAACGCAGCCAACAGGCACGCATAATGTTTATGTGGTGGAAAACGGAGTTCGCACTGTTTACCTCAAAACTTTGCATTCAGACTAGAACTATTTCATGTCTGAATTCCTTCTAGCTTCTCATCTGAACGCATATGAATCTTCAGAACAATACACGACTTATTTTGTTCAAATTAGTTCTGATGCTGTCAGCAAACTAAAAACGAGCAACAGATAACGGAAGGGAAAATATATGATGACACTCATCTGTAATCACTTTATTGGACTAACATCCAATGTGAAAACTATCCGCGTATACTCTCGAAGTAGTGACTGTATTTACAGTCTTTGCTGTTATCGCTTGCACAATTTCTCTTGTCCTGGTGGCAGTTTTTGACTCAAATTCCACATGCACAAAGGCCATTCCAGTTAGTTTCCTGGTAGTCTCTTTGATCCTTGTGACTCACCAGCGTTAAAAAATACGAGCGTAAAGCAATGGAAAAAATACTCTTCTAAGCAAAAACAAAAAACAGATTTTTGAAATACTTGCATCAAACATACTGTCAACACATATAAACAGTTATATTAACTATAACCACTGCTTTTTTATTACTACAATTTCTTCTTTTTCGCAATGAGGTAATACAAATAACATCATACTGGAAGGTAAACCCGCTTCTCAAATCCACTCACGCTATAGCAAAATACAGCTAGAATCACACAAAGTATACGTAAATCCAGATTACCTTGACCCTCTTGCCTTGAATATCTATAGTCTTCATAGTAAAGTCCACTCCGATCGTATTTCCTTGCCTCTCGATGAATATGCCGGTCTTGAATCGCTGGACAACGCAAGTTTTGCCCACGCCGACGTCCCCTACTAAAACTATCTTAAATACGAAATCGTAGTTATCATCGGTCTCTGGTGATGCCATGTCTTTATGCGGGAGGTGCGAGCTGGTGCCGGGTCAGCCCGCTATGATCATACCTAGCTGTCTACACAGGCACAGGATACGCGCTGCACGGGCTGCGCATGTGACGTGGATGCATGTGCATCAACACGGAAGCTCTGCGCTGACACGCGGTCCTGTTTTTTGGTGTCCCTAAACATCGCCTGTTGTTTATTCAACTGTCATTTACTTCGTACAGGTGTGTGACAAAAAGCGAAATACAAGTCCCCTGCGCCAAGGTGTTGAGCAAGATCACATAAATTGAGTTTATGCACATTCATATACTTTGCACTTCACACATTTCTAATTTGTCTTTGAGCCTCGGCACGTTGGCGTTATTTCTTACAAAGTGGAGCAGGTTTGATTGACGGCTGTTTGTGTTAGCTTGCGTCGGGAGAAGTTTTGCTTGTGTGTCCATGTACGTTATCTTATTGACAGCTCTCGCAGTAAAAGAAAAATACCCAAGCAAGTTTAAACATAGTAACCTATCAAGAGCCGAGACAAGGCCCCTACAAGCTGGTGGATGTGTTTCACTGTTATACATTGCATCACTCAATATAGTATACTGGTGGGGCACTTATGTAAGTCGCTCTGGCTAAGGGCGTCTGCCAAATACTGTAAATGTAAATGTGGGGGGGGTGTCAATGTAATCTGCCTGCTAGGTAGCAATGAAAATCTTATCACTGTTAAAAATGCAAAATATAAAACAAACGAAGAATTAATAATCAAATGATGGTCCACGTGTTCCTGAAGACAAGCTATATACTTGTATTAATGTGTATTACAGACTCATGATAAACACATTACTGGGTGTACAAGTCATTATACTGCTCTTTGGCTGAACAGAGAGAGCAGAAGCAATTCTGTCTTCTGCAACACCATTTGTCATTTGTGCTGACTGCCACAACGATGCTCCTGTAACAGGGCTAGTGAGAGGGAGTCATTGAACTCTTCACCCGCCAGAGGACTCTCTCGTGTTGTTTAATCAAGTGGGATGGCTTGGGCATGAACACAGTCTCTAGGTGGACTGTGTAGTGGAGGGCACCCATTGCATTGGGTGGGACCGACCCCCCTGGCATACACTTGGGGGACAGGTGACTAGGCATCCGGCCAGCAAGATCGCTCCACAGCCTCTGAATCACTGGCCTGGACCTACTGTCCCATCTGGGGGCTGGCATTGATATACCCACAGCCACCTTGATGCTCCCAGAAGATGGTGGCTAGTAACAGAGCCAATGCAGATGGCAACAGACCCAGTTGAAAGCTACTATTTTTCCCTTAAACTGTTCCAGTTCCCCCCCCCCATGTACACCCAGCCCCCCGCCTCAGCACATGGGTGATGGTGTGACGACCTGCTCCCTCCAAGGAGACAATGCAGGCAGTTTACAAGCTGTGGCAGTGAAGCAGTGGTTACAGCTGAGGACACTGTTAGATGGACATCTTTACTGTTAGATGGACATCTTTACTGTTAGATGGACATCTTTATCGATGAGTGCAGACCAACTTGGATCATCCATCATCGACACCCAGCCCATCCATCTGCAACCTCCCCAGCTGGCACTTGCTAAGAGTCAGGTGGCAGAACAGAAAGTCCAGTGAATGGCAGCAGTGGGAATCATCCATCCTTCTGACTGTCCGTGGGCTGTGCCAGAAGTTCTGGTCAAGAAGAAGGGTGGATCGTAGCATTTTTGTGTGGTCACGAATTTATCAAACAAAACGTGATGGGGAAAAATGTGTATATTTACAGAAACTCATGAGCAGATATATGCAGCATTTTGGACAAATCAGAAAAAGTGGGTCCTCATTGTAAAGCAATGGAACTACAGGTAAACCAGGGAAATGATCACTTAAGCCAACAATTCATACCATCAACCCACACCTATGTGAATATTAAAATGTGAATGCAGATTTACAAATTTTCTATATATTCTTATATGTCAAAGACTTGAATATCAAGCTCAATGAAACATTTATGATTCTTAATTTTCATAATAATGAGTCTTCAGTCTTGACATTGCTCTTCACTTTAGTAACTTATGCAGGTCAGCGCCAATGACTGTTTTACCTCCCAAACTGAAGGGGGCAGCCGCACGCTTTGCGTCTGAGGAGTGTGCGCGTGAAACACCGAAGAAGACGACGCGCCAGATTCAAAAATACGTTGGTTATAGATAAAGAAGGTAAATATATATGTGTATATATATATATGTATCGTGTTTTATTGACTAATAAAACAGAAAGAATCGTGCGCACCTAAAAGGGAGAGCAATATGTTATTTTAGAACATACTGTATTATTCTAAATTTAGTTATTTGGCTAATAGACAATTTTTCTAGTTGGCCACCGCCTGGCTACATAGCAGCTTTTGTTACGTTTGGTAGATTTTTTCGTTTGCATTGCACAGCTCGTATGTCTATACAGCAATATTGTATGTGTATTATTATATTGAGATTCAATAGCTTACTAGTTATCTTCAATAGTTATACACGGCTTTGAGAGTATCATTGTCACCGTCGTTTAAAATCGCTGTTGTTTTGTTTCACAGGACCATGTCGGAAAATACTTTCCCAATTTTTAAAATTGATGCTATCGTGGCGTATATCCGGAGTGATGTTTTGACCGGCCAGGAGGCAAAACACTTTACCAAAAGTGACATAACTCCAATACCAAAGGTATTTAATCAGTGTTAAATTATTTGTATACTAAACGTCCACATGATCACTTGGCATTAATGACATGCGTGCCAACCTTGGTGGGAAACCAATTATCAAAAACATGGGGTCTCCTTAAACTTGCGAGCCGCGGATCTTTTGGCGATAAAATTAGGGGAGTATGTAACGGTGTTATACGAGCTATACTTAGATGTGTGATCGTGATTGTTTTAGCTCTTTATAACACACATTTTCCCAACGCAGCCAGACATCATCCGGACACTCTACATGCGGATTTTGCAGCTCTTATATCGCATCGGGCCTGAATGTTATTACGTGGTATGTAAAAATAATTATTTTAAAATGATAGGAAGTGTAAAACTGAGCTGCATCTCCCACCTTCACTACTATCACTCATATTGGTTTACACAGGTGCCGTTGGATGAAAATATTCAGTTCCCCTTGTTACTGGAGATGGGCACGCCTGTAATGAGCCTTTATGTGCGAATGTAAGTTTTACAGTCCCTGTTTCATCCTCAAATACTTCACGTGCTGGGTTCACAGTTGGGAGCAGTGTGAAGCTGGCAGTAAGGGGGAAAGTTCCAGTTGCTGTTTTCGCTCTGGTGTCAAGAGAGATCGGTTTGCTACTCGATTAATATATTTTATTGTAAATCACATGCAGGAATGATAACCCGTTACGAGAAAGAAAAGTATACCTTATTTTATACATCATATATTTATATTTATATTTTCTATACAAACTTTAAATAAATGCTAGTCATCCAGGAAAAACAAATACAACGTGAATTGCTCAAAATTTCTCAATCCAATCGAGCATCCGTGGGATGTACTTGACAAACACGTCCGATCCATGGAGGCCTCACCTTGCAACTGACAGGACTAAGGATCTGCTTCTAATGTCTTGGTGAAGGGTATTACAGGACACCTTCACAGGTCTTGTGGAGTCAGTGCCTCAATGGGTTAGAGCTGTTTTGGTGGTACAGGGGGGGACCTGCACAGCATTAGGCAGGTTGTTTTAATATTATGACTGATTAGTGTATAATTTAAATAAACTGTAATGTCTTCTTAGGGAACTAAATTAAAAAATAATAAATAGTCAGCAAACGTTTTACTGATGCTTATTTCATATATCTGGCACTCTTCTATTCAAGGACAGTCGCTAGAATGTATTTAAGTAGATTGGAACAATCCTTTATTTTTATGCATATAATTTAATCTGTCAAATGCAAAAAAATGTAAGGTCAAATTTATTTAAAATTATGGTATATATAAATTAAATGAATACGCAAATTATATAACATATCTGAAAGTGTGTGTATGCGCGCGCGCGCGTGTGTGTGTGTGTGTGTGTGTGTATATATGTATGTATATATATATATATATTAAAAAAAATCTCCAATCCACAATTGAGGCTGAAATGCATTCACTTTTGCAATGTGTAATGTTGCAAGATCTTGGTGTAATCTCACAAAGTCACGAGCTATCTTGATCTCACGGAGCACAGACATTTTCATTTTAAAATATGCCTTATGACAACGGAAGTACTTCCACTTCATTGTTCTTTCTTATTCTTGCGAGCTTCACAGTACTCCAGTTCGGCACGCGTGACGTCCTGTTTAATAACTGTATGGCAGTAATATGGAGAAGGATTTTTGTACGCTGTTAGTCAAGTCCTCATATTGACTTCCTGTCCTGATTTCCTCTCTAGGTGTCAATTTCTGCCAATGTGTTTTGTGTATGACTTCCAGACAAATGATCTGCTCAATCCAAGTAAGTCAGTATAACTGAAGGTTACAGAGTATGTACCATGCATGTGTCTTTTCACATTATTGTATTTTACATGCATATGATTCTTTTCATTTTTAGAAGCAAAACGGACTATTTACATTTTGAGTGGCATCTTAAATTTTCTAAAATTCAGAAACTTGAGGATTGAGATGACAGCGGAGTACCAGCAGACTTTCGTAAGTTCACAATTGCTTCAGTTTCCAGGTGTTAAGGCACCGTGAAGCTTAATTACATATTGTTTATGATATCAGAGCTCTTTGTAGGTTGGTAGGTATTGCAAAAATTGGTTGTTCTATTCTTTCTAATTAATGTGCAAGAAATCTTTGGATAGTTTTCATCCATGTTCAAAACTAAGATGGTGCTGGTCTGGCTCCTCGGTGTTAAACACTTGTGCCTGTTGGTATTTTGCGGCATCACTTTGACCTCAAGAAGGTAAATCAAATAAAAATCAATTCAGCATTTCTTTAAACTGGTGAGTCTATGGAGCTCATGAGAGGATGTGGTTGGGTAACATTTTGAAACAGTTTTGCGTTGCCTCACATTTGTTTTTGCGTTCCCTTACACAACTTTGATAATTTAGCAAAATTAAGCATTAATACTATATCTGTGTATTTTGGACCGAGTTCAAGATAAAAATCAATGAGGTGATCCATTGCTGCTGGATCTGTCAGAACGCATGGCACAGCAGCGAGGCAGTGCAGAGTGTAAAGGTCACAAGACAGGATTGTGAAGGAAGCGCAACTTACAAAACATGTTTTCCATCCCTGTTCCTTTAGGGTTCATATCAGTTTTTTTAGGGTAGTTTTTGTATTGTCATTTTTTTTGTCTTGCTAAATTTTATATATTTGTAGTAAAAATATATTGTTTTTTGAAATATTCCTGCACACGCCCTCTAGAGAGCAGACCTGGATAAGCAGCAGGCCTACATCAAGGGAATAAAAGATGGTGAGAAGATGACTGAGAAGCTAACGTAAGTCGTCGTAGTTCCTGTCTCACTAAAGTGTCACTCGCACACATGACCCTGCTTTTTACCGACTCTGGTCATGTGCTTCGCTCAGGACTGTCCCCCCAGAGCAGCAGGTCGAGGCCAAGGAGCTGGCGGCAGCCCTGTCCGACCTCCAGAACGCCACCACCCACGCCTGCCAGGAAGCGGTCGGTAACGAGGCAGACCCACCCCCCCCCTTGCCTGCTCACTCCCCCGACAGCCCCCACCAATGGCCGGGACACCCAAGTGACAGTGTTGTTGTCTCTGTCGTTTCAGAATGCGATCAACCAACAGGTTGCCGAATGGAAAGCGGAGATCGCAGAGAGGTCACAGAAACTGGTCAGTGGGGTCCAGTTTACATGCTTATCTATTAGTTCTTATGTATTTTCTTTAGAAACTTGGCGGTAAAAGTGTGAAGCTCTTATTCCTGCTGATAATTTATCAGGCTTTTAGTTAAACTGTAACTTCCTGAGTTACTCATGCTGTTTTATGCGACTGTCAGACTTGATCTCGGTAACAAAGTGTGTGTGTCTCCTGCAGACCCAGAGGAAGGTGGATGTGACCACGCTGAAGGAGACCATCGGCAAACTGAAGGCCCAGATCGTGGAGTCACCGGAGGAGCTTAAGAGCGAAATGGAGAAAATGAAAGAGAAAGTGAAGGCGATCAAAAACTCAAAAGTATGAAGCACCCAGAATTTTGTAACTCGAAAAGGAATCCCACTACTTTTGTGTGATGCCACAAAGCTGTGCTGTGTAAATTTGACAGTCACAGCTAGCAAATAAGTAACCATATTACATTTTATCAAAGATTACATTGAAGTCAGGATGTCAGGTTCTTTTTTTAAGCATTACATGTGTGAACTGCTGTCTTGACAGGAAAATGTCAATGCCAGAGTGGTGGAGTGGCAGATCAAGGTGCAGGCCGAGACCCAGAGCAAGGCTGAGTTCCAGCACTTTAACAAACTGCTGCGGGACCTCGGGGCGGGCATGGATAAGATGAAGAGCCAGCAGGAAGAGGTACAGCCCTTCCACCGCCACACGTGCAGTGTGCACGGCTCTGGGATCCATGCGGACACCGGTGGGGCAGGCACTGACTCGGTTTGCCCTTTGGGTGCTGACAGATCCTGGTGCTGGAAGCTCACTGCGAGGCCATGGAGAAGGAGATGAAGAACCTAGGTAATGAAAAGGGTGAGCTGAAGTGGGCCCTCGAGAGGAAGATGGACAAGCTGACCAAGCAGCAGATCAGAAGGCAGAGGAAGAAGGAGATGAAGGACCAGCACGTTCAGAACTTCATGGGGTAATGCGACGTGCTAGTCTGCTGTCCTGTCTGTCATCCTTATTCCTTCAAACATATTATTATTAAAAATATCTTCGAACATAGTTATGCAGAACGAGAGGGGGATATAGGGCTCTCGAAGGAACAAACAGGCACGCTTAGGTTCTAACAGAAACACTTTATTAAAAGTAATACAATATAACCTTGCATTGTAATACCAAGATATTGTATCAAAAGCAATGCAAAATAACCTCGTGGAAAGACAAGATAGGTGTCCCAGCTCTTTGTGTGAGAACACAACATATTGGGCAACGCTTTCCCTTTTCCTGTGGGAGAGACAAAGGGAAGCATCCGTTTCCTTTGATAAAGACAAGACAGGTGTCCCAGCTTTCTGTATGAGAAGCAAGTTATTTGTGAGAAGCAAGTTATATAAGTGATCAGTGAAAAATATGTTTGTGCAGTTCAACCTTGGCACAATAATTTTATGGGTGAATCATGGACGACATATTTGAATCTCGGGATGATAAGTCCACACACGATGAGAATCAATCCATACCTCAATCTCCTCGTATGTATGTAAGCTCGGTGGGGGGGTTGGAGGTGCTCTGCCGAACCGTGAGTAATGGAGCTGAACTATCACAACTTCACAAATCATTACAGTAACAGGGGGACAATGAACATATTTCATTAATTTTATGCTACGTGGGTAATGTGGCCATCTGGGGGGGGGGGGGCACTGAAAATTTGTCTCAGTAAGTTGAGAATCCTCTTCTCAAGTTAGCCCAGTATTTGAACTAACCCTCCAATATACCCATGTATTTGTCGATTCGAGTTACTAGCGTGCCTTGCATGGCTAATCAGAACTTAATGAAGTTAGGCAAGATGTGGTGAAATTTTAACAAATACATAGAATGTCTCATGTACCCCTCACGGACAGCCATTAAAATATTAGTAACTTTTTTGGAGTACTGTTTATTTGTAAATATACTAATTCACAGTGTTTTTTTTCTGAGCAGATTCACACATGATAAATAGCTTAAAACATTTTTTGGCCTTTCTCATAGTATTATGCAGTGTTTCCTTTGGGTCAAGAGGTTTCGCATGGGGTGAAACGTAACAAAAGCCTAACTGTACTGCACACTGCCTAACTGTACTGCACACCGCCTAACTGTGGATGTGATTCAGTCAAACTTTGAGACTTTGTTGTGGGACGTGAGTCTCTCCTGATGTATGACCCCCTTTCACATTTGAAACACAACATCCTTCTGTCATCTATAAGGGCAAAGTAATGGGTGTCATGTACTCCCAACTGTAATGGGTGAATAAAGGGGGAGTTTACCCCTGTACAGTGTTCAAGGGCACTACAGATGGGCCTCTCTTAAAAACTGGTTCCTGATGTTTGAAACTGTATCCTGATGTTCGATGACTTGTCTGCCAGCGAATGTCTCCAGGTAAATCAGAAACGAGAGGAAATCGTGGATCAGATACAGGACATCAGCCGAGAGACACAGCACATCAAGGCGACCATCCAGGGTCTGAGAGATGTGTGTAGCCTGGATACAGACAAGGCCCAGGTAAGGCTGCTGCCAGCTGTGTCGTCTCCACTTCCTTGGTGGGGAACTTTACATGTGGCTGGTTTCTTTCCACTCAAGCGTGTAATGTGGGCATTGTTTCTGAGATCGTTCTCTATGGTGCTATTACTGATTAGCATGAGGTGCTAATGGGGATTACTGCTTTCTGAGTGTGTGTGGCTGGTAAGACTAGTTAGTGTATCTGTGTTATGTTGGATGTTTTAGTGATGTATTCAGATAATTACTTGCTTCCACTGTCTTCCTAGGCTATCTACGATCGCCTGCTGTCTTCCCTGGACCATTATCACAAGAGGATTGAAAGCCACGTCGTCCAGGGGAACGAAGACATCATGAAAATGAAAGCACATTACTAAGCAGCAGCTTTATTTCCGCTTCTTGTATTTATCTCCTATCTTCTGTACTCTTGTTTTATTATCCTCAATACTGTTTGTATTAGTACTCTTACTGTTTTAATGTCTTGCATGCTTTAGTTGCCGGAAAAGTTACAACGGAAAACAAATTTAATACAGTGCACTTGTTTCAAGGCAAGATACCATTCGATCAGGCTGATTTCTGCATTCTGAGGTGAGGCATCCATTGTCAGAAGCATCTTCCACATTCCTTAGACTAGCATCCAGTTCTGTGTGTATAATGAACCCTCACTGCTTTGCCTCATCATAGGGACACATTATGGTTTTGTGGAAATGATTCTTCACTCTTGAAAAATCTGTGTATTTTGATAAAATACACAAATCACAAGCTAGCTAAGAAAGTCACTAACTGCTTAAATCCCTTATTTGGTTTTGATTAGAAGCTTCACAAAATTAGATAATTGTGCAATAGTCAGTAATACCATTATTTAAATGCTTCAGTACAATTTTGTTTAATAAATACAGAATAGACAGGAAAACCTATGGTCCACTAACACCAAATAACATGACTATTTGTACCGCAAACATCTTAGCTGTCGTAGTGTAATATAGGCCAGTTGTAGCAAACCATGATTACTCCATGATCTGCATTGAAGTGTGTAGTAACTACAAACATTTATTAATCCCCCGCCCCCCCCAAGTTTTTACTGACTTGCTTAAAATGTGCTTCTAATGTATTTCTACATGAGCCACATGGTGGCAGCAAAGTAAATGCTTTAGTCAAGTGACAGCATGTGTCAGCAGGATCAAGACATTAGCCAGCCCCCCCCCCACTCAGTTAGAAAAGGTGATGAGTTATAACTAAAATGAATTATGTAAAACACGTCTATGAAACAGGAGTGACTTCGGTTCAGTGTCCTAGGTAGTGATTAGTGTGAAAACAGATTTTGTTGACTTCCTTTCCCTCCCTGGTTTCTGTAAGTCCCCAGGGCAAACCACTACAGTGTTGGCACTTGTTCTATAAACATCCTTGTGTTTTCAGGGGCTTGTGACAGATTGGGGAATTTTTTTGAGCTGGAACCTGAAGTTAAATATTTAAATAATAAACATTTCCAAGCATATATCAACTATTCCTGGAAATCAGGAAATCAGAAAACAGAATTAGTCGTCTAAATGGACTTTGTCCACAATTGAGCAATGAAACTAAGATCTCATTCTGTTTTGCAGTCTCAAAACCATTGTTTCCTGCTTGTCATGCCACAGTGGCAATAGACACTGATTGTATATAAAAGACGTAGTATGGTTGCCACACCTTCAGGTTTGGGAATTGGAATCCTTCATTCTGTTTTGTGTGTGTGTGTGTGTGCGTGCACGCACAGATTGAATATCATCCTTGAATTATATGGGTTTCTTCCATTGGCACAGGGCCTAACGGGCATCATGACATTACCGGTACAGTCATGACTCGGCTAATGGCGGCTCTCCCATAGAAATACGATGGACGAAATTGAATAGCCTCAAAATGTATCAAAGGCCATCATAAAATTTACATCAAATGAAAAATGTTAAAAGAAATTGTGCAGTGTAACATATTATAGTGCTGCATTAAATTTATATAAATGATTTTGAAAGCATTACGAATAATGATGGCATTGAGTTGTCTTAACCCCTATGCAATACTGCTAATAATACAGTATTAGAATTTAGTGATTAATTATCATTGTTGACACCTCAAAGTACACAACAATGAAATGTGTTCTCTGCATTTAACCCATATGTGACACTGACATAGCAGGGGGCAGCATATTCAGCGCCCGGGGAGCAGTGCTTGGGGGCGGTACCTTGCTCTGGGTACCTCAGTGGTACCTTGCTGGTCATCTTTCAATTACAAGTGCACGTCCCTAACCATTAAGCCACCACTGCCCATTACAGTAATGAGTTAACGTTTTACTGTAATTTATGTGACGTATGTATGCTAATGTTAGGTTACTTTAGGTTGAGTTAGCTTAAGGTAGGTTAATTCCGGTCAGGTGTATAAACTCACTTAGCAACAAAATCGACAAACAGTGCCCTGGTCAGAACCATATGCCACCATTAAGCTAGACAGAACTATACTGGGTAACTGTATGTGTCAGAGGATATGTTTTCCCTGGGATGGACTGGCATCACAGCCCAGGTATCCTACACTGCCGGTGAATACCTCCGCAACCCTGGATTACATGTGGCATAGATAGTGATTTAATTATGATTATTGCTTGCATTTGTGTTAAATTAAGCCATTAGTTTAAATCCTCAACATTAAGATATGGTGATTCTTATTCTTCTAGATGTAAAAACAGGCATTCTTAGTGATGCAGGTTTTCAGGAATGGAAACTGATTATCACAGAGAGCCATCATAATGAATATAATCTCTTTTATTATTTGCTTGGTAACAGCTTATTTAGGTAATCTTTTCATATTACAAAACTAATAATGATTTACCAAAGAAGTAAGGTCAAACAAAAGACAATTACAGGAAATGTGCATATATAATATCTAATGAGTCATGTCTATGTTTAATATTGTCAGATATTTTGCATAATGAAACTGACTAAATGTACTGCACACTTGAACTGGAACATTAGATGAAAACCTCAGATAAGGTTTGTCATGTTGTAAAATGTACATTCCCAGGTGACTTAGTAACAGACCAGCAATCCATTACAACACTTTTGTTGTACTTGAAATTTTATCTTCAATATTTGCCATCTGTTTAACGAAGCTGATATCCTGATTTTTACACGGAAATAATTGTAAAATGAAGATGGCAAAACATCCATAGCACAAAAGTACAACGTAGCCTTGACCTTCTGGCCAATAAATATGAACCACATTCACGTTCTACTTATAAATCTGCTAAAATTACACAATGTGTAAATTTAAAAAAAAATGAATATTACCAGCTTCTGTCAAAAGCCAGCCGAAAAACCGCCGTAAATATAGACAATCAAATCATAGAACCTCTCCTCACTGTTGCATAACAACAATAAATGGAACCGTGTAGCTTCTTTAAACTATGAAACACACAGCATACACAAAACCACATTTTTAATGGAGCCCAATGACATGGAGATTGCAGAGGTAAGAAGTTACTGCACGAGCTCCCTCTCCTGAAACTTCTCTTGTTATTCTTCTATCCGAACTTCAGAAAATCCCCTTCGGTCTCAGCTCAAAGTCCAATTTGCTGCGATATGTTATCTACATGACTTCCCAGCAGTTGCACTTTGCTGATGGTCTGAGACACGTTTCTCAGCATGTGATTAGTAGGGCGTTGGTCAGGGACTGATGACTGTGTGTTCGCTCCAGGGGTGCACTGGCGAGAAGCTCACACGCAGCAAGCTCGTGATAAAGAGCGTTCAGCACCTCAAGAATGTGCGCCTTCCCTGAAACACACACAGAAGAACATCAGTGATCTTGCCATCAACATCTTGATTTAACTGCAGGTTGTTAGCTTATGATCACAGAGCCGAACATCACATTTCCTTTTCTGAGGTGAGTGATCCTCACCATGTTGTGGGTCACTGCAAGATTCCAATGTGCTTAACAAGATCTTGCCCAGAGATCTTCTCGATACATTCTGGAAAATGTAGAGTGAACAAACAGTCTGTATTAGAAATCAAAGTAGATGTATGTCATAACAGTTTGCAGAACATGGAAAACCACTGCAGAAGTGGCCGACTTGGCCAATAAGACTGAGTCTTCATTGTGCTTGAAGTTAAATCGGTTTGCATTCTTTGAGTGGTCATCGCAGGAGCAGTTATATGAATGGGCCATTCTTCTCATCGTCCTCAACTGACCAAGTCTCGCAGCTTCTGCAAGAGTTGCAGGACGTCCATGAGCTTCTCCTCCACCAAGGACAGACGCACCCGCTCCGTCTCCAACATCTGCAGCTCCATGTGCAGCAACTCTGTCTCCTCAGCCTTCTGCTGGAGCTCCAGCAGTAATGAGTCCTTCATCTTGCCAAAAAGAGAACAACATTTAACATTAATGAACTGTTATTACTTCTTAGTCTATTTCATGTTACTTAAAATCAAAGTAACAACCCAAATAATTTAATGGTAACTAGTCAGGGTTAGTACGGTAGCTCAGTGGGTAGCATGTCTGCCTCCCACCTCCAGGACTGGAGGTTTGAATCCCACCTTCAGTGGATGTGTGTACCTTGAAAGTTCTCACAATGTTGTATGGGTCTCCTATGTAAATGTACTGTCTAAAAGCGAATTTAAGTGGCATCTGTAAATTACCCTGCATTACAATCCTGTTCAATATCTATCCCTGTTCTGTACTGCAACCAGAATCAATGCTCGTAAGATGGCTGAATGGATATACATCTAAGAATATAAGGAAGTACAGTATGTCATATCATCAAGGTTTTTCCTGGGAAACTGATATTTTCTCTCCATGAACAAGTCCTTAAATACACTGGCTACTTATTTGAATCTTATTTTTCACTTTATAAATTCACTTTGTTACCCATAGAAATTGACTTGGCCAAGCAATGACCCAATAGTACAGCTGCAGTGTATTTTTTGTCATTACTGCAACACAATAACTAACAGCTGTGACCCAATTTGGCAGGTTGGCCCACCTGGTCCATATCCATCTCAGCCTAATTATTGTTATTTGTTAAAACTTTATTTTTTATCATTGCTTTTTTCCCCCCATTACAAAATAGATCACGAAATACCTGTGAACAGTCTGGATCGTTAACTCATACATATTTATCCTGTGATATATCAGTATTCCAGTCCTCATCCTGTCCCCGAGAACATAAACAGTCCATTTCTTTTATTTCTCCAGACCTCGTTCCTCTTGAATTCTTATTTTGTGTGTTAACCGCCCCGTGGTATATATATATATTCTGCCCACTATTTCGAACCATTCGTCTTGTGTTGGTGGGACTGGCTTATTCCATCTCTTTGTAATGACCTTTTTACAGGCTGCTTCAGCCTAGTTGTTTTTATTACTGAATAATAATGATTATTATGTACTGACTTATCTATAAAATCAACTTAATGACAGACTTAGGGAATGGATCGCGTTCGTAACCTGGGGACGGCCTGCATGCATGGTAGAGGGGTCTCTCTCTTTGGTTGCTACAGTTAGCAACAGAAACAGACATCAGCCAGAGACCGCAGGGGAGGGCGGAGGCAGGCAGATCACTGTTGGAAGCTAGGAGGAGCGGCTGGCCACACGTTGCGGTTTAACTTTGAAGCCCTGCATAACAACTCACTAGGAGGCTTCCCAGCTTGACGTCCTTTCCCAGTGTCATTTAAGGCGAGAGAACCCCATGGTATGTAATGCGAGGGCTGCAAGGCCATAATTTAATGTACCATTAGCATGGCATGACCGTACTTTCTAGAATTTGCAGGTCGCCAACCCACAGTTGTGGCCCGATAGGCATGTTGACCTACCTGGTCCATGTCCATCTCAGCCTTGCGTGCCAGGGTCTCCTTTATCTCCAGCTGTTTGTTAAGCCGAGTGACCTTCTCCAGGAGCTCCACCATGGCGCTCTGGTTCTCCTCGCTCCTGGTGTCCCCAAAGTGGGACAGTAGCTTCCTGACAGCCTTGTCGTCACACCTGCGGATCAGAAGCATCAAACACCTAAAATGACAAGCCATGAAATATCCGATGGAGAAAGTCTGAGGGTTATAGTGTCAGGCGGACACACTATGTTGGTGGAGACAGTAGCATGGCCATGAAGCATAGTCAACAAGCTATACCTCTCGCCACAGCAGGACAGCCTGGTTAAGATCCTCTTCACCTCATCCACCTGCGACTGCTGCTTTCCCGTCCACTTCTCCTCCTCTTCGTCAGATGCTGCTTGGCCCTCTACTGAGCGGAAGAGCTGCTCTTCCACTGATGGGCACACAAGCACAACACAGGAGGGTGAATTAAGCAAGTCAATTGCACTGACCCTGCATTTAACGTTACAGTCCTGACCATTTTCCCCACCCCATTATCCCCCCATCTTGAGTTGCCCATAGCGGTCTTGTCATATCGCGCCCCCGACGCAGCATCCAGGCCAGCTCTGGAGAGGTGTAGATGGGTAGACTTCCCCTGATGTGCCAAATGCCAACTCACCACTTCATTCCACTCTATTTCCTGCAAACGTTATTGAGTGACGCTGGGAGCAGCTCTTCAACGTTGAAAATCTTGTGGTGGCCCTACTGACAGCAGGTTGAATGGCAGTGGAAGGCCAGCTACCTGACCCAAGGGAACCCAAACTACACATTTTCTGCACTTCCCGAGCATAAACATTTAGCGTGGCGTCATTGAGACCAAGCAGTAACGTACTGTTATCAGGTGTTGCTTCGGACCGGCCGGTAGGGGAGCGCCGGTCCTGTTGCGTGTTCAGGCAGCAGCGCCGACCTGTACCACTGCCACTGCTGAAGTCGGGTCCCCCTGCCCTGCTGATGGGGACCTTCACCTTGGACACCTCGGACCTAGAAAAGAGAGACAGGCTCTGAATGTCTGAAATCACCATCGAATTGCTGTCTGTATACAAAGGTAGGTATGAGAACTGGGTGGTAGCCTGTATCGGATTTTTACTATATATTGTTTCACGACGAGATAAGGGTTACCGCAGTGCTGTGGTGTATGTTGATATACACTATATGGACAGCAGTTTTGGGACACTAAAACTCATTCAGACTCATTGCCACAGGTGTAAAAAAAAAAAAAAAAAAATCAAGCACCTAGTCATGCAGTGAGGTTTACAAACATTTGTGGAAGAACGGGTCGTTCTGAAGAGCTTAGTGAATTCAAGCGTGGTACTGTCATAGGATGCCACCTTTGCAATAAGCCAGTATATCCAGCCTTGCTAGATATTCCATTTTCAGCTGTAAGTGGTATTGCTGCAAAGTGAAAGGTATTATAAAGTGAAAGCATTTAGGAATAACAGAATCTCAGCCAAAGTGGCAGACTACGTAAAATAACGGAGTGGGGTTGCCGAGTGCTGAGCTGCATAGTGCACAAAAATCACTAAAGCTCTGTTGACTAAAAAAACTACAGTTTCAAACTTCCTCTGGCATTAACTCAACACAAAAACTGTGCTCCAGGAGTATTATGGAATGGGCTTCCATGGCCAAGCATCTGCATGCAAGCCTCACATCACCAAGCACAATGCCATCAGATGGAGTGATATACAGCACGCCGGCACTGGACTCTGGAAATGTGTTCTGTTGAGTGACGAATCCCAGTTTTCTGTCTGGCAGTTTGATGAACGAGTCTGAGTTTGGTGGTTGCCAGGAGAACATTACCTGTCTGACTGCATTGTGCCAAGTGTAAAGTTTGGTGGAGGAGGGATAATGGTATGTGGTTGTTTTTCAGGGGTTGGTCTAGGCCTCAGTGAAGGGAACTCTTAATGCCTCAGCATACCAAAACATTTTGGACAATTCTATGCTTCAAACTTTGTGGGAACAGTTTGGGGAAGGCCCTTTTCCGTTCCAGCATGACTGTGAACCAGTTCACAAACAAAGTCCAAAAAGACATGGTTGGGTGAGTTTGGTGTGGAAGAACTTGACTGGCCCTGACCAAAACCCCATCAAACACCTTTGAACTAGATGAACTAGAACTGAGACTTAGGCAGAAAGGGGGGGAACAACCAATTCCAATTAATTAACAACTTTCAATAGAACCCATTAGTATTCCGTCTGGTTGTAAACAATGCAAGAGCTTCGGTCCATGACATTACACGAAATACCAGAATTCACAGCTAAAACCAAACCAAATTCAGTTAGCGACACCTCACAGTGAAGCTGATGGAGGGGAAAGGTGAGGAATCAGACCTTAAAATCAGAGTCTTTTCAGTTAAGTGCATATTTAATGGTTGTGCTTCTGATTTAAGAGCCATTTGATTTATATCTGGAGAAACGATATCATAACCTGTGTAGGCGGGCCCAAATGTGTTTTCCTGTACACAAGGAGTCTTTGAGAACCACTGACGTAGGAAAGGCAGATTGGCAAAGGAGTAGGATTTTGGTATCAAGTGTGCATGGTAATGAGTACAAGGGGATTTATTCTCATGAGCTGTATTTAAGATTAATTACTTCAGCAAAATATCCACCCCAACAAAAGGGGTAAAGGAACAACCATGTAAGGTGCTTCAGCTGTTTTGCTCAAAGGCACCTACTAGCAGTGTTTGCTGAGACTCCAAAGATAGATCATTTGTAAGGCAGAAATGCAAGTAAAGCACAATTTCAGAAGCCTTGCAGATAGTGAAATAAAGTGGGAATCTGAGACTATGAGAAGCAGTATTACTTGAGTATCGAATGATTTCCCGACGTCTTTTGAAGAGAGCCGAGGAGGCCTAATTGGAGCCAGGCTTTGAGCGCAGACTGTCCTAAATATTTTCATCAGTTTATGAGTGAAGCAGGACGGTATGGAGCCAGGCATGTAGAATGAGAAAAAGCCGTCATCCGTTAAGCCAGAGGAAACTGGGGAGGAGGGAAGGACAGGCGGATCCAGGAACACTTTTGGTGCATTCATCGGTGAGGGGGAGAGGGACTCAAAAGCTGTGGAGCTGAAGGTTCGAAATTTTCCTAGACACCAAAAAAACAATGGAAAAACCTGGGCTTAGAAGACGTACTAATTGATCCAACATCCTTGAGTTTTTAAATCACCTCAGTCATGGCAAAACTATGTTTCTGAAATTACAATAGTCTCTACACCTACCTGTTTATTAATTTTGATACAGTAATAAAATGAAGCCCCACGTCCTGGAGGAGAACATGCATTTTCTTTTGTACAGATCAATTATTTTGCACAAATTTTCAAACTTCCCCCGTCGCAGTGAGTTCTGGCATTTGTGTTGGAGGAAATCCGATAGTGGGCCTTAGTGACTCACAGAATAAGTGCTTCCAGATGAAGGCGTCTTTCGGGGGAAAAAACAGAGGGGGGAGAAAAATGTCTTCAACAAGATGAGTCCAAAAAAAAAAAAAAAACCTGATCACTTCAGTTTAAGTCATTCCATCATGAAAGTTATTTCAGCTCTGGGCGGCAAAAAACATGCCATTATAATTAACGCAATTTGTGTGCTGGATATCAACTGTGGAGAAAACGACGGTGGGTCCAATGCATAGTCATTATTTGGGGCCCCAGTAAAGGTGACTTGTCGCAGAGGTACGGCGTGTTTGAGTTATTGGGTGGAAGCTGGAACTTGGGATTGCGGATGGGGAGGGTGGGGGCTGGTGCCGGGCCCATGACGACCTACAGCAGCCTGGGAAGTTGCTGGAGACCCGAGTGAGCACCGCCATCTGTTGCAAAAGTGGCATTGTTCCAGTCCCACATTGCCATGTCTGGGACCTCCTGTGAAAAGCCCTAAGAGTGTGAGTTGTGCTGGGCCTTCATAGGCCAGAGACCCCCATTTCTGTGAGTAAAATATCTGTAATAGATATGCCACTCACTGGAGCGCACAACATTTACCTTTTCCCCAATGAAGGCATACAAGCCTTTGGAAGGAGACACTGTGAGGGGAAACCCAGGGAAAAGCCTTTAATTCCAAGAGACCCAAATGACTACTCAGTTTATCTATGGACATTATAGATTCTGGAAATAAATATAGACTTACTGTCATATCTGGCCTAACATTATCAGAATTTCACATGTGAGCAGCAAAGGGGCTGGTTGTTTATTGAAGGAGCCCAGAAATGCAGGTCTGATTCATAAGGCTGTAATGCGGAGGCTGGATCTGCTCTCCAGACAGTGAGACTCGTCCTGAACTGGACGGCGCTCCTGCAAACGGACTGAACAAAAGCTCCTGCCAAAGTTAAAACGGAAAACCTGAACCGACACGCTGAAATGCCGTGCACTTCCAGATCTTTTCATGTGAATCTCTTCAGCTTCGTGAAACTTCAAAGGGCGGCACGTCAGCCATACAAGGCAATCCGCAACTAAGGTAAATTACTCAGCTTTTGGTCCAGGGTGAGAATTCCTGTGAATTCCTACATAAGGGTTTACAAATCAACGCTGAATAGATAATTAATGATATATTATGATACTTCAGCCTCAAGCACCAATATTGCATGGTCTAAACACATATTCTTGACCCTTTTGTACCTCTACAATCAGATCTGAAACTGTAGACCTTCAGAATAATGGAAACCACAGAGGGAATAATCACCAATATGGCCATCTGGTTTGGGTTAGTTTCCTACCATTATTAATTCTATTTCTTTGTTTTAATCTCACGTGCCTTTTCAAACAGAACCCTATATCACACGCACCCTGCTTTGATTACAGGAAACTGTGCAAAAATGAGCCCGTGTCACGCTCCCATGAGAAAGGTAGAGTATATGACCTCAAAAACAGAAATTATTCATGCGCTTTACTCCTCATGTACTTTAGATTTATACTCCTGGTTTTTATTAAGAGCATCAAAGCAAATGGTATATGTGCAACTTATACCAGAAACCTGATGAAGACTTTCAAAAATTGTGCCTTAGAATAAGCTCAAGGAATTTGATATGGGTTCACTGTAAAGAACTGGAGAGTCATGAGAGACTTTGGAGTGTTCAGTAATATCTACACACCTTAACACACAAAGCGAAGTATAAAAAAATTGAGTCTACAGAAAAGCTGGGTGCCGTTTAAAGTGTCGGGACCTAGTTCACGAGCAACCAAACCAGATGGAAAAAAGTGCAGAAATCCACAACAGTAACAGGTAAGTTTTAAAGCCAACAACATTGTGAAATTAAGAAATAAAAAAAACAAGCAGACAATGGAATGTTATGCACAGCGGAGGCAAACGTCACTTGGAAGTGAACAATGAATGATCAACGTTAATTATAGCGCTTTAGAGACCACGCTGTTCGTATGCCCTGTGAAATCCCTCAGAACGTAAATCCTGCTTTAAACCAGCTGACTTTAATTCCGAAAACTACACATTCTGCAGTCTCTGCAAAGCAGAAACAGATGCCAAACAAAGCATTTAGAACTGCAGAAAGGCACCTGCATATTTATGCAGGGAATGCAGGACTCCTCAATCTATAATCTCATATAAATGTTTTTCTAAAATAATGCAGGATATTACTTTGCCCTCGAGATTTCCTTTGTCCTCCATGACACTCCTCATAAATCACATCAGCGGTTTGCACAAGTTAGCCGAGCACTGCTCACATCTCCAAACGTTATACAGCCAAGCCTACGTATTTATAACAGGATTTTCTTATCGCCGACATATTTATACAAGGCAGACTAACGCTTTTAAACCAGGGTGGCCCCAACTGTTTGTGGCTGAAGTGAGGACACCAGGCTGTTTCCTGTGTTTATTGCAGTAAGGCTTCGACGCAAGCCCAACCGAGTGGCTAACGATCACTTTGGAAAGGCTACATCATGTTCTGGACGTTCCACTAGCTGAGGGAACATTTCTTATTAAAGGGAGAAATGTTTACGACTGTCATCGATAAATACACGTTATTCATTCTTGGGTTAAATAAAAAAATCAAACCGACGGGAGGATTAACGGAGACACAGGCGTGCCGTTTCCTACTCGGGTTTAATCTTGGCTCAGAACATATGCAGACAGCAATTAATGTGACCAACTGCAGCCTTGCCGTTCTGTTGTTACTAGGAGGTCAGACTCGTAAACATTTTTCAAAGGAAGAATGTGGTTCGCTAGCAGACGTGCCCAGACAAAAAGCAAACATCCAACGAGGGTGCAAAAAAAAAAAAGGGGGACCAAACGCTGGAAATTGACACATATGAGTGGGAAATCTGGTAACTTAAGAGCATATGGCCTTGAAGAGTACTTTTCTGAAGCCACTGGGAGATGAATACATTACCATAGTGCTGATGTGTGCACACTCATAATATCTGTAAGAGGTTGGGGGGGGAGGGGTGTGTTCCCAAACAGCCCATTCAGCTGAGGGATACAAAAACCAAGGAACACAGTAAAAAAAGGCAAAGGAGGAGAAGGCTGAGACCTGCCTTTAACCTAGCATTCACTCTGCTGCCATTGCTCAGTCAGACCTTAACCCAAGCGCATACGCTCCACACGCAACGCTAGTCTGTAAAACCCATCATTTCTGCTGCCCAAGTCAGACTCTCGCTCCTGCCCACCAAAGTGAACCAAGGAGGGTCTGGAGAAACAGCCTCTTCTTGAGGTGACAAGGACAGATACAGCCAGCTGGCTGCCTGTCCCCTTTTCCAGATGGCTATTTTTTTCACCCACCTCTATAAGCTTTTTTTTTTGTCAATGGCTTCCATTGTCTGCAGCCTTATCCCAGACGTTTCCAAAAGGGCCGCAGTAACTGATTTAGATACTTTAGCTTCGCTGGGTCAAGAGAAGCACACAAGGATAAAAAAAAAGAAACGATACTCCTCCGACCTCCCCTTTCTTCACGGTAATGATCCCAAACGTTCCTCTCTGTTCCCACCACCTCCCTCTTTTTGGGAGGCCTCCATGCACTCAACTCATTCGCTCTCTTTCATTCCCTGGTCCAAAGTGTGGTGCAGAACCTACATAAGAACCTTACATAGGATTTTGGGAGGCCTGGAATTTGGAAGACCGTATCCGGTATATATTTTTTTTCTACAAAGGAAATTGTACCACGATATGAAAACAACCGGAATGCCTGTGGGACGCCAGTATCCAGCAACAACATCAAGTCGCAGGACTTTCTGGGTCAAAGACAAAAGGTTTGACCATTTCCATCAGCAAACCTTTATTCCCACCGTTACCCTAAAATCCACGAGTGCCATTAACTGACTTACCCCACATGGCTGATCTATCCCAGATGACCCCTGACCGTACCTGAGAAAATCCCATAACTGGTGCAAGGAGGTCTTTAGGAGATTTAACAAGAGATTAAAGAGACTCGATTTAAATCCCATGGCTTGTTCTCTACACAATGTATATGAACCACTAGCTTTTCCCACACTCCACAGACACGGAACGCTAAAAAGCCTTCCCACGTCTTAAAACCTCTTTCAAGTCATAATCGGAGCTCTATGTGATTATAATGGCATAATTGTAATAATTAATACTATCATTATAATAATTAATGTATTATAATAAACAAGTTTATTTGTCGTGTTGAGGGGAACCAGAAGAATCAGTTGTTAATGACTACATGCTGAAATGCAAGAGGAGTTTAAGGAAGAAACAATTCAAGGGGGATGGAAAAAGCAGTGGTCTGTGTGGAGGATAAATCATACTCCAGGGAAATGACAGAATCAAAGCAGCCGGTGATAGCTGAAGGCAGCCCCAAGTATTCAGCTTGAGGTTTGCGAGGCCCTCACTTCCAGGCTGTGGTACAGCCGGTGTCACTCATCACTGACAGGGGTGTCAGGCGTCTGCTTCTCTCCCAAACAGCTGTGGGCCGGCTGGATTCAGTCCAGCCTTTTCACCGACCCACAGGGGTGCTCACGCCTCCCCAGCCGTTTCCAGCACTGACACAGCATGGACTTCACCATCCCAGAGGTTCAGGATATGCTGGTTAGCAAAATCAAGACGCGTAAAACTCAGTCGAAATTGCAGGTCGATATTTTAAGTTTTAGGTAATATCCAAAGTTAGCAGGACCGTGCGGAACGAGACACAACTAGCAGAATAACAAAGACGACTGCACTGGATGCTCAGCCATTTTCTGCAGTGGAGGATGAGGGATTTTGTCGGCTCCTTCACTGCAGTTGCACTACAGATTTGTAGAGCTCAGATATGAGCCAGTTATTTGTATTGTTATCAGCATTGGACAAATTTGGTCAAAAATATACTGGTTATCCGTGCTAGTCAAAATGGCCAAATCAGTGCACCATTACATTATCCCCATTATTTAATAGCTTCAACCAAATTTTCCAATGCAATAAACAGTAAGTTTCAGCTTTTAACCACAAGTTATTATTCTGACTAAAGCATGTTACATAAGAGGTATGCATTACAGTACATTCATAAAGCATTATAAACATGGCTATAAATATTTATGAAAAGGCATAACACATTATAGACATGTTAATAACGCATTATGAATGCTATTTGAAGGTCACCTATAATGCACTATAGATACCTTTATAATGCAGTACAAAGCATCTTTAATGCTTATGCCGACCGTTATAATACATTATACAGGTATCTACTGTACAGTGCAGATGAGAGCTTCATAAAGCATTTATAATGCATACTACACATGGCTATAATGTGTTATGGCTTTTGATTAACATTTAAAGCCAAGTTTATAATGCTTTAAAAATGTATTATAATGCATACCTTTTGAGTTTGGTCATGCAAAAGCATAGGGCAACACATAACCACCAGTTAATTACTTTGAAATTATTATTTTTCCTTGTTAAATTACCTAAATTCTATGTCTGTCGTTCTATACATGTCATATACAGCACAACATTATTCGATATGCTTCTAATATATCAAAGCTTACACACTTGAGATTGCGCTTTTTCTTTAAGTCTTTAACTCGCACCTAAACATCCAGCCGAATCGAAGCTCAATGCGCCTGCCCCCCTATAGCCTCGGTGCATTAGTATTCGCAGCCTCGCCTACTGCACGCAATTCAGAGACTCTACAAGCAAAGCTGGTTACACTCAGTGTTTCTGTAAGTTAAACTTGTTTGGAATGCTGCTTTTTCCACTGACTCGACCCACCCACACCCGCAATATTTTCTGGCAAGCTGAACCGAACCCGCCTGACCCGCGGGTCCAATCACGCATTACTACCGTCCAGATAATTGCTCATGTTGAGTTTTTTAGGGAGCGTCCAGCTCTAAAATATATAAAAATATATTTATGATTCCCCTTATGTATAATTTCTCTTTGAAATGCCGTTCCTTTTGCAAGCTTTTACCCGTTTTATTGCGTTATTGTAATGCAAAGGTAGTCTTTGACTATGAATCACAGTGGACTCAGTCTCTGACTGAGAGTTCAAATCATAAACTTTCAGCTCTAACTTGGACCCTGTAGTGCGAAAAGTTGACGGCCAATGAGTTTCACCATGGGCAGCTCCTTCCAAGTTCGTAGAGTCTTCCCACATTACAGGTAACAGCATCATCAGGTTGATAGCATGTCCTATGTGGAGGAATTTCACTGTTCCTGCTACACAAATGAAAACCATATTTATATTCAATGCATAGAGTATATACCAGGGGTGTTTCTAGCTCTTGAAAAGATCAGGGGCAAAGTCAAGTTTACCTGCAGCTTGACCTATTTTTCCTTTTTCTATGAAGGAAGATTGGCAACGGGGCTAAAATACTAGGGGCTATAGTCTTAAAATACTCAGAGCTATAGCCCCGAGTGATCAGACCCAACGACGCCAACGGTATATAATGTCTAACAGCCAGGCCAACTTCTCCAATTGATTGAAACACACGCCTTCCCACAAAGACACAATGGCAAGCGTGTTCTGCTCCACCAGAACATCTAGCCACAATCACCGCAATCCGGATGACCCTAAAGATACTGTAGGTGGGGAGGTGTAAATGGACCTTTGGTATGACCCAGACCGACAGGCTCTGTCACGGATGACATTTAAACAAAAAGGGACCTAGAGCATTCCTTCAAATTTAACAGTCCTGTAAATTGTTTAAATTCCACCCAAGCCTGGTATATAAGTGTTACCAGACTTCTTTAGCTACTTCCTTCGACAAAGCTCTGAGATCTCTGGGGAAAAAAGTGGTTGGATTCTCATTTGTAGGGTACAGGCCATGACAATTTCTTTAGTTAATAATACTAGAAATAGGGATTCATGATGAAACATCATAAAATAAGTCATTGGTTTGATAATTACTTCCTCGTTGCCTTTATTTGCTGAAATGATATACAAGAGAACACCACCACAACAACTGACTGTAAACCATTCATCCAATTTAAATATTAGACCTATATATTGCCATCGCAAATTTTGGACTTGCCTATGATTGACAATGACCCAAAGTAAAATCAGAACACATTACAGGCTCTACAAAACCAGTGTTCAACACAATACATTATTCATCATGAAATAAAGTCCTAGGAACTGCAATTATCAAGATGTCCACAGGGCCCCAATATATCTGCTGCTTATACCATTGTTATTTCAGTAACATAGACATAGATTAAGAGACATGGGAATAACTTTTGAGATCAAACGAAAAGTTACTGTTTGTTCATTGAAAAGTGTATGTAGGCCTATAAGGCAAGTCAGGAGGAACAATCACTTGGGTTGCTATTGGGAGAATGTGTGAAGGAGTGTTGCTAGGATACACCCAGTGAGTGTTTATCTATTATTCATTGAGAAGAGAGAATCCAGGGAAACTACTTGGAGATTGATGGGTACTTTCAGTCTGTTTCAGTCAGTGTTTCCCTGGGTGAATAGAGCTCTTTGCCTGTATGGCAGAGCTATTGTGGTGTGAATGAATTATTCAGCTCTCGGCACATCAATGGTGACCAGGGGAAACTTTCTAGCACCGCCTGTAAAGTTTGATAATGTGGTGTGTGTGTGTGTGTGTGGGGGGGGGATTAGTGCTGTTTACCCTTGACACAGGTTGGAGTTTGGGTCTACTGCACATGTTACATGATAATAAAGAGTACAGCAAATTACAAAATGTTGACATTAAATGAATATACCAGTGTTCATAAATATACAATGTTAGAAGCTGGGATGTTTATGATTGAACACTATTACCAAATAATGCTGAATCCAAAATATTACAATAACTTAATTCATTAACAATGCAACATATATCACATAAACTTAGCCAACATTCCATCCATAAAAATTATGTAAATACTACTTCGTGATTCAGAGATTTGGTAAACATGTCAAGCCACTTGTACACCTGTAAGGCATAAACTGTGGTTCTCAAGATTCCAGAGTGGCACTTTAAATGTCTTATTTTTGGATCGGTAACTCCGAAGCCTAACAGCGAACAGCTGTGAAAAGTCATCTTAACCCTTCAAACCTCTGCTGGTTCTGCATGCTGTAAATAAAGCACTTGCTCCTGTAATCACAAGCCCAGAGAGGCAGATTTACAAAGTCAGATCCAAGCTGGCAAGAAAGGGTTCTCTCTGGCTTAACCTGTCCAGCAAGAATTTATGCACATCTCAGTTTTCGATAATAAGAATCCTAGAAATGTTCTGAGAACGAAATCTGCAACAATTTCCCTTTCCGAGACCCAGTTATGGAAAAGCAGTTTAGGAAGATGAATTGGTGAATATTTTGAAAAAAATATATAGATTTTTTAAAAGCATGTATATCAATGTCCAAACCTCTTAAACAACTTCTCCAAACTGGGCAGAGAACATAACCATTATAAGAGCACAATTCCTCAGAAATATTGTTCTCTCACATGTCAGAAGTGTCTGTGTTCTGCCTTCCCGTGATTTGCTTGGTTGTAAAATAACCCGTCTAATACACACAAAAACTAATTTTAAGTTCACATATTTGAACCAGTTGATGCACATGCAGAGACGCGATGAAACCGCTGAAAAAATGACGACAAAACAAAATGTTACAATGATCTTAATTTAGTTAAATTGCTTCAGTATACTTATAGAACCAGAATTTCTAACACATTAAAAGCATCTGTAAATTCTCCAGACTTTTGGACAACAGTCGTGTAATATTAACTGAAAACAGAAATCGCGATCCTCAAAATGTAGGAAAATTTTAAGGTAAAAAAAAAAAATGTTGCCAACTGAAAAGCAGAGCAGAGCATCGGCTTGTTTGAAAACCACGGGACCAGTTCAGCGCCACGTACATTTGCTTCACAGCCAACCAAAACCTTTCGAGCATTTCAATGTGAAAGCCAATCGCAGCTTGACTGCTGTCAGTGGCTGCAGAGTAAGTTACACTTTACTTAGTGCGGATTAGCGGACAGCACTGCGGCTTCATACCTACGGGGTCAGGGGTCTGATTCTCAGCCTAGCTGTTTGCTAACGCGTGTGGCCTCTCTTTACCGGCACTAAGTTTCCTCTCGCCGTACGACGATGTTTAGTTCAGGTCAATTTGTGGTTCCAAACTGCCTTCAGATAGATGGATACTCCGCTGATGACAAATAACAGATTTAAAAAAAAATCTTTCGAAACTATTCTTGTTCAATTTTAAAGTGCTAGAACTGTGATAACTTAAAATATTATTATTATTTTTTTTTTCACAAAAATCCACATTGTGTTTGCACATGCACGAGTGAACGAAAGAGATGAATAACAAACTATCCCATCTGGCACACACCATCTTCCGTCGGAGCAAAGTTAACCCTTTCCTCATTTCTTACCCATGTTCTTGGGGAAAGGAAAGGAACGATAAAAACAGTCCAACCACAAGCGAGTGAGGAATTAATCTTCATACTCTTCAAAATCTGCACCCTAACCCACCTAAAATTCTAAGCCTAAAAAAAAACAGTCATATATGCCTGAGATGTGAAGACCACCAACATCTAACCACTGGACTGTTTGTCATATGCGGATTATCTTACAGCTACAAAAATAAGATATAATTTAAATCCTTTAGAGAAAACATGACTCTTCCTTATATAAAGTACATAAAGTATATTTACGATGGATGCACCATCCTGTACGAAATTTGTCAACCATGCAAAAAAGGTTTCAGGTTTTTCCAACATATCCTATACAGCCAAAATTTGTAAATATCACCCACCAATTCACTTTAAAAGCTCATAAAATGTCATGAAATACAACCCGTTCTCACCCAAAACAAAGCTCAGAACAGCCAAAATGTCAGGCCGACCACATTAGAATGCGGTCAAGGCTTTCTGAACACTTTCAAACTTTATATGTTTTAATTCCTTTTCATATACCAGGAACCCTGCCTAAATTTACGAGTCTGGTGGCGTCATTTTCTTCTGTAACTGGAGTTTAAATATTGCGCTCGCTTTTCAACTTAAATCATATACTAAGTGAGGCAAGAAGCAACACTTTGAAATTATGTTCACAATGTTACCAGCAAACCCAGGGATCTGCCTGCACTGTGATTAGGGGCGGCTTGTGTGGGTGATGAGCCGTCTAATTACCTGAAGTACAGCAGCTCTGACTCCAGTTGCTGGATGCGACGTTGGAGCAAAGGCACGTGATTGGCCCTGGCCTCCAGCTCCTTGACTTTGCCGAGGCTGTTCAGCACCGCCTGCCTGGCGTCCTCCACCTTCTTCCTCATCTCCGCCTGCTCCCGTTTCAGCTTTCTGTTGCTGTCCTCCAGGGAGAGCAAGGCCTCCTGCGATCGTTGTAGCTCCTTCTCTAGTTTCTGATTGAAGAACATGGCCTCCTTGACCTGCTCGTCCCTCGAGCTACGAATAAGCTCAATCTCCCGAAAGAAGTTCTGAAGGCTGAAGCCATTGTCCTTCTGAGCCACTGTCACCTTCTGGTGGCTGATGAAGCAGCCTCCATCTGCAGAATGTTTGGTGTGGCTCTTCCGAAGTCCCACCTACCAAGAAGTGATGCTATCAACCCCAGTCATAAAATCATGAGAATGGCTAGATTTCTATAAAGACCTTCACAGTAAATGTCAAAGTGTGACAAAGGAGATGGGATGAAGATGCAAGTAAAGACGAACAAATTCAAGATCCTCAAAAACGACATAGATGTCAGTCTAAGACCTTTCATTGACCGCTCCATCAACAAAAAGTAAATGTTCTTTTTAGTGCGACAATATATGCATGACCTTTATTGCTACTGGGACAAAAAAAAAAATCACACGCGCAACACTCTGTTAGAAGAACCGGCAATGCCGATTGGAGCAACACTCACCTGCAGAGCCAAAGCCCGGGCGTCGCTACTCTGCAGCGCCGCCCTCATGTCCTCCACCAGCTCTCTGAGACTCGCGTTTTCATCCTCCAGTTTTGCGATTCTGTCCTCGGCCTCCTCCAATGCCACGATTTCCTCATAGCAGTCCCGGGTGCACGATCCCAGTTGCTTGCAGTCGGATGAGTGCCGATCGCGGGTGGGCGAAGAACCCCTGCTGAATCTGCCCTTTGCGCCGGCCGACAGCGCCTTCCCCCTGCGCCGCAACGGGCTCCGCAGACGGATCTGAGTCTCTATATGCTCACTTTCCCTGCCCACAAGCAACCTCCCGCTTTCGTACTGACACCCGGCTTTGGTACTGAAATACCCGCAGAGTTTGGCATGAAACTGCCTGAAGGTGAACTCGTGCGGTATGTTTTCCAAAATCCCGGCGCACTCCTCCAGGTCGCAATCCTTATTCAGCCCCAAAATTTGGCAGAGTATTTTAAAATCTTCGGCGGGGATCTTACCATCGCCCTGGCTATCCATATGATGAAATATCTCCTGCAGATACTGGTCTAAACCCGTTGCCAGCACTATAATTTCATTTTCAACGCCTCGATCTAATCCATAGTGATAAGCCAGGGTACTGACGATCCACTGTGTCCGGCGCGCAGGTCGACTGTACGGATCATACGCGTCTGTTTTATCCATAGTTGTTACACTTCAGAAAAGCTCCATTAAGAAACCTAAAAAACAGCGATGCGTACAGGCTAAGTGCTTAAAGTCCCGTTCGCTTTCGATCTCCGTGATCTGCAGCCCATAACTGCGCGCATCCTCTCGGTGGGATACGGGAAACTCCCTCGATTCCTTTGAAATCAGCTTGTGACCAGGGGCGTTCCTGTGAACTGGAATTTATATGCCACCCCCCCCCAAAAGTATAGTGCCTAATCAAAAATAAACCTCCACATGTGTGCGATGACGTCCGAGAGGCTGTGCTTCGTCCTGGTCTGCTTTCCATTACCGTTGATTTGCTTTGCATATACTGTAAATGTTATTATAGAAGTGCCATATAACTTTGAACAACTAAGATATCGGCCTTTGTATTATTATACAACTTAATAATTGTAAAGCAAAGGTATATTTCTTATGGTGGTTGAATGAGTCCAAGTTAAATATTGGGTGGGGGACGTCCTCACGGTTCTTATGCCCCTATAGTTATTCCTAAACTTATCTTACGTTTATAATTTATTTTTCATTGTAATAATGCAATACATTATGGTTTCGTCTTTTTACCTCTACAGTATCATGTTTAGAAAAAAACAGCGTTAGGCTACTTGTTTTATGCGTAACATATTAAAGTATGCAAACATCTGTCAGCGAGTACAGCTACATTATTCTCTAATATCTTGCGTGTGCTCAACCCGATTACATTGACTTTAAAGAAAGGGTGTTAAGACAGTTCTTAATTACTCTCTCTATACAATTGCAAACACCGTTTATTGTTGCATATTTCGGTAAACTCTACAGCCACAGTTTCAATTATCGTGCCTGTAATGACAATAACTTACTCCTTACTGAAGCAGATTGCTTCTCATTTACATGATAAAGAGCTCTATAAACTTGATAGAATTTTAAAATAGCCATTAAACCTGGCGTAAAAATGTCATCATAAATTAAAACCAGAAAACCTGGGCTCTATACAGACACGATGCTGATGAATTTCCCGCTTTTGTTTTGAAAAGTCGCTTTCACACTCCATCTGGCATTTATTTCCATAAGAAAATCGATAAAATTCGAGGTTGTTTTGAATAGGTGGGTTTACAAAAATTAGAACACACACACATATATATATATATGTTCTATGTATTTGTTTGTTTGTTTGTTTACAAAAGAGTGGTAATTAGTTTAGTTAGCATTTAAATAGTTTTCATAAATTATAATGTAGGCCTACTATATGTCACACAATCTCAATGATTGCACTACATTCGTTATAGCACACTTTACAAAATAAAAGTCGACATGTTGAAAATAGTAAATTATTTATTGAGATGGATGGTGCCATCTATTGACAATTCAACTATTATATTGCCAGCAACATGTACATCTGTAACGTACAGATTATACATCACATACCGTATTATTACTGAATGATATAGCCCTCGTATGGTCTATTGTCTAACAATGCGGACATGGTCAGGCTGCTGAGTCTGGATACTGAGATCACCGGTACAGACTTTGTCACTGTGGCAAGAGGATTGGGATACGAAATAGGAACACAAGAAGGAGAATAAGAGTAAATGATTACTTCTAGTGATTTATAGTTTTTAATAGCATCGTTCCGTAATACAGGGTATACAACAGATACCATTTTGATCTTGTGCTTTTTGTTACGGTGTCTAACCTATATTCACTTCAGAACGTTAAACAAACACTATAGTCTAGAACACGAACCTCGCTTATTATGCATTGCCAAAAAATCTCTTTTAAAATACAAACAAAAGATTAACAGGGGTTACCAAGGTGACGTTTACATTGGCTTAGTTTTAAATAGTTGAAATTGTTCCGCCAACATCAAAATGGTTATCACAAAATATTTGCATGATATAGCAATTACGCATACATTAAAGTGATACTTTATTTGTGAGAAAAATAAGTCTATATACTGTATGTCCAGTGTGTATCATCATGAAACTACTGGAACTATTCACTTTGGCGGAGGTTACAGCGTATGTTGTCCGGGTGCTAAGCGGTCATTTGGTTGCCCTTGGAAATTTTGCAACTGAAGTAAAGTGAAGAACTTTTCTACAGCCGTTTTAAGCGGAAAGCAGTACGATAAAGATTTTTTTTTTATTTTTTTTTGCAATATAGACATGGATTCGGTAAGATGCTTTAAAATGTTTCATTGTATATCCGTATGAATGACTCACTGAGTTCTGTATCACTATGCAATCAAAAGCAGAACGGATAATAAATACTGTATATTGTTGTGAAGTTGTTACTCGAGCTCGTGATTGACTATAACCGTCCTGTCATAAATATTTTGTATTAAATATATATGTAATTTGGTGAAGTTTTTATTGGAAGCCATGACATAGACACAGAATTGTGTAACTGATTGCCAAACTAAGAAAAGCTACAAAAACGGTCAAAAACAACCCTGTAATCTGAATTGCTTCCAACCAAATTACATTTAAAATCTAAGTAATATTATTTAACCTGTGTTTACTTTTTACAGATGAGAGCTTTTTGGACCTCCTGAACCATCGTGATTTAGTGATTATTGAAGACCTGTGAATTCTGCATCAAATGGAGTTCAGCGATTCTGCGACGTCCCCAGTCCCTACAAGAAACCCTGCTGTTTGTGTAGTAGGGTGTCCATCTCCCGGGGAGCTAGACTCTGCTCCTGCCACGAACGAAATGTCAAACGAGTTGGTTTTACAAACGGATAATAAGCAGCACATTCAGAAGTCAGACAAATGCCTGTTTGATACTGTAATTGACCGCAACATTGTTTCAACAAGCACAGCTGAGTCTTTTGAATCCAAAAGTCAACCCTGCTATGAAATTACATTTACAGTCACAATTGCATTGGCTATACCCAAAGGTATTTTATTTCACAGTGAATGCAGTTTCTGTTTCAGTTTATGCAATTAAATACGACATGGGTGGTTTAGTCAGATACAAACTGCAGTTGTTTCACGTTTCTGTTAGGTATTTGAATACATTCATATTACAGTAAAATAAAGAAATACAACATTTATGAGATAAAACATTTACTTCAAAATGATTATGATAGAATGGCAGATTTTTCTTTATCCATGAGGACATAGGTAGCTAGCTCTAAATTATATGTTATATGTATTTTTTTCCCCTTGTTAGGAAATGATGAAAGTCTAATTACCGATGGAGAAAAGACTATTAAAAAAATCCCAAAGCAGTATTCCTCCAGCACAATGGGGGGGAAAGCAGCGGAAGCTCAGAGATACTATCATATCGAATATAATTTATTCCCTAACGACCCAGAGCCAAGGAGAGTTGACCTGGTAATGTTTGGATTTGCTGCAAACATTTACTTGGAAAATGAAACTAAGGTAAATAGCGGGCAAATACTGCACAAGGGTGAAAGTGGCAGCATCTGTTGTACGTGATGAGCGTACAGTGTTAAACTCAATTTAACATTTGCGTTTGCAAAAGGAGAATGTTAACTCTTGTCATTTGTTTGTTTACATACACGTTGATCGTCATGGTTATGTAGAACATATAGCATCATCACCACTCAGAATTTGTTGTAAATTCAAATCAGTCTGATTTTCTTATGGTAGTAATTAAACATGACACAAAAACTGTTCACCTAGTTAACTTTCCATTTGGTGCTGATCCGCTAATTGATCTCTTGGTATTTTTAATTAACATTAACATTAAGTATTCTGTTCACTGGGCTAAACTCAACCCAACCCAGAAGCACTGGATGTTAAATCCACAAATGATGTAGCCACTTTTGGAGATTTTGGACTGACAAGTTAAATGACTGGATTTGTGTGCCCTTATTTGACTGAAGAGAGAGATTTACGTTTCAAACATTTATAAATGCACAACACATTCAGCCAAGAGAAGTTGCCCTACGGCCCTTATCATTCCGTGCATGTACAGTATCAGAGCTGAGACTTATCCGTTTTTCATGCAATAGAGGACAACAGAAATACAGTTAAGTAGCAGAACTTCAGAGAACATTCTGGAATGTGTTTCACCCAGTATTCTAATGGAACTGTAACTCAAAAGGTAAAACTATCATCTTGACCTAAAATTAAAAAATAAATTGAATAATTGAAAAAAATATTATCAAGAGAATGTCTTTATAAGAACATAAGAACTACACAAACGAGAGGAGGCCATTCGGCCCATCAAGCTCGCTTGGGGAGAACTAAACTAATAGCTCAGAGTTGTTAAAATC
>JAODJX010000129.1:6064136-6078583 GCA_026776945.1 Isichthys henryi | reverse complement strand
CCCCCCCCCCCCCCCCCCCCCCCCCCCCCCCCCCCCCCCCCCCCCTGGTGGACGTCACAAAATAGGTGGCACCGTGAGGAAGGGTAATTATGTAGATATATTGAGGCAGCATCTGAAGACATTAGACAGGAAGTGGGCCAAAATCCCAGCAAGTTAGTGTAAGCTTGCGAATGTGACCAAAATGTGTGTAATCTTCTCGTCCTCTTGAATTGTGATATTGTGAATCAAGAGTGAAACATCTGTCTGTAAACAACTGTTGGAAAAATAACTTGTGTCATGCACAAAGTTGACGTCCTCATGGGCTCTCTATGGTTAACATGAAATCTGTGGAGTGGTTAAAAATGAGTGAGAAATATCCAACTTCAACCATACATGTGCTGCGATTAATACTGAATTGGATTGGTTGTAGTATTATGTTATTTTGAAAATAGTAAATAGTATAAATTTAACATGCAATTAACTGATTTTTCAAATTCTGATTCTGTTAATGACACATCTAGGGCTCCGCCTGCACACAGTAATAAAATGCAAATAATAAAAATAAAATTCATCTATTAATGTTTGAGATTAAAAGATTGTCACGCAAAAATAAAAAAATTACTGCTAATTATTAGCAGGGGTGATGATGATAGTAAATAAGTCTAATTAAAACGATGGTTTGAAAATCGAGTTGATTTTTTCAGGTCTTGATCTTGATTCCTTGATCTTGAGTCTCGACCCACTCCTCCAAAGACTCAGTCTTCACCACCCCAAAGGTCTCAAAATCTGTCCATCATGGTCTTGGCCTCGTCCTCATCACTAATATACGAAGTGAAATGCACCATTCAATGTGGAGGAAAAGGATAACAGGAGGGGATGTGCTGGGATAAGCAGATGCCATTGGCTGTTGAAAGGCGCACCAACATATGACCAACAGGATGGGCTGATTAACTGTAGGGTTTTTCAGGGGCAGGTGCTCAAAGGTTGCAAAGGGGGGGGCACTTAATACCTTTAAATTTACTGACGAGTTCAGATTAAAAAGTTTGGGCAAAGCAGGCACCCCTCCCACCCACTTCCGCATGTGCCTGTTTGGGAGCACTGGGCTACAGCTGACAGCCTCTTACATACAAGGATCTCAGAGTTTGCTGTAGTCCTTGACCACCGGCCAGGGGAGGGAATGGTAGGCATTCTGGGCCTCTTCGATGCGGGGGGAGCAATAATTCATGCCCCTTTTATTCTGACCAAATATTCCCCAATACCCTCTCAAACTTGCTGAGACAGGCCCCAACATCATCCTGCTCAATGAGCTTGTTGAGGAGCTTGTGCGCCATCTGCTGGGGGAACTTTGTGGCTATTTCTGGTAGCCGAAGGAATCTGCATTACCCAGTGAGTGATTGGCATCCAGGATCCAGGCTGCTCATACATTCTGGTCAAGGTGGAAAGATGGCTGCAGTGTCATTCTAGATTGAACAGATCTATCACCAAACTATACAGCAACAGAAGTCAAGAGCTTTGACTAAATTATCGCAGTGCTGTTTAGAATAGTGCTAGAACAGCTTGGGGGAGGGGGGAGGGTTGTAATTCTTCAACTGCAGTAAAATGACCATCCCTACTGTCCCTTTATGACGTTTGTGGTGGTCTAATATTACTTGAGGTTCTAGGTGAGGATAATACTAAACAATAACTTAATCATGTCAACTCATTTAGGACAAGTGGAGGTATAAAGGTGGTTGTTTTGCTGTTGTCTCAGTTGTTTTGACTGCACCAGGATGATGGGTGGCCCAACTCATGTCTGTCTATGGAGATAACGCCTATCAGAGATATCGTTTGCAATCTTCAGGAGTTTGACACATATGTCACCAGATATACAGCTCTGGAAAAAATTTAAGAGACCACTCTATATTTTTTAAAGACCTGTATTTTGTACCTATAACATGTATGAAAGAATTACCTTAATCTCATTGCAATATACAACGTCAACAGTATATGTGCAAAGACAATCAAGATAAGACACGCTGATTGTACAATCAAGCTAACTGTAAATGATTTTTTATTCATAAAAACACACCTTTAAAAACATTTGTGAACTAATTTTATATAAGTAATAACAAATAAAACATGTGTCTTTGGAGCTAAATAGACATTAATAATCTGATAAAAGATGTTGGTTGTAGTATCAAGCTAAACGTAAACAATTTCTTAATAATAATACAGTAATAAATTAAAACAAACTACTTACGGAACATTCGTAATCGTCTTTAATTGAGGAGAACTGTTAGAAGTAAGGGGGAACTTCAGACTTACGAGGTACCGTAAAACCGCATCATCACGATTGCAACACCATCATAACAGCTGAGTTATAGGGGAAGGAATTTGGACGGTGGAAGGCATTTGCCTTGACACACCCCTAAAGGAGCGGAGGTTTTTTTGGGGGGATTTTCCAGTTCTTGCAGGAACCTTAATTGGGCTGGTTGCCATATGTCTGACACCCCTGCAGTACTTGGGCAAATTCATCTGCATGCATCAGCGACGTAGGCTACATGAAGTGCACAGAGAGGAAAGAAACTCAGGACAGAGTGCAAAGACACAAGGTGCCATCAATATTGTGCTGTACGTGCAATTAACATAGTAAAAGTTTGGTGCTAGCCTTATAAAAAAAAAAAAAATTGCAGTGACATGTTACGGTTGGGACTGCATCAGGTGGAGTCATTACAGTCGATGGCAGCGATGCCGGAAATATCCCCAATAGCATTTCTAAGCACAACGTGGTGGAATGGGCCGGTATATAAGGATGCTCCATGTGTGATAAAAAAATCAAAAGAAGCTGAGTCATGCAACATGACAATGATCAAATACATTGAAGCGTTTTGCAAATGTTAGCTGTTATGTGGCGATTAATAGCTCTCAGTCTCTAAGCGCGACGTCATGTTTGTTGTCATTCGTTCCCCTGGCAAGCAGTATTTCAGGCTGCGGATTCTGTTGCTGGTGCTGTGAGGGCGTTTGTAGCCAGCATATCCTTCCATGCTTTTTGTCAGCTACTGATAGCTACCAATGAAACAAAAGAACTTAATTTATTGGTTGTTCTGATTTTTAGCACGGGGCGGCATGGTGGTGCAGTGGTTAGCACTGTTGCCTCACACCTCTGGGACCCGGGTTCGATGGGCTGGCCCCCCCATCCTGGGTCGTTCCCTGCCTCGTGCCCATTGCTTCCGGGATAGGCTCCGGACCCCCCGCGACCCAGTAGTAGGATAAGCGGTTTGGAAAATGGATGGATGGATGGATTTTTAGCACCCTGAGCTCAAAACATCTTCCCATGACAATGGATCACATTTTATGACAAAGGAGTGACAGAAAATTACAGAGTATTTGCCCTTCAGTCTTAATTCTTTTCAGCTGAGTTTCTAGCTATTGAAATAAATCAGAGGTTAAGTCAAGTTTACCTGGGATTTAACTCTTTTTTTGAAGAAAGACTGGAATCGGGGCTAAAATAAATAACCCCAAGTGATCGGACCTAATGACGCCCAGGATTCTTCCTTTTGCCTCATTCTCCCTGGGAAAAAATAATGCTGTATTATTCACTTGATAGTTTAATAGGTGGATTTCTCACGCAGCCTCGGAAAGCTCTGGTCATTCTCCTGTGATCAAAGCTTATGACTAAACTTTCAGTAAGTGTCCGTTCCCGAAGAAAAGCCCTTTGAAAATTTGATTAAAAGGTACTGAACAATTATTTTCCTGTCATCTTGCTTAGCTACTCTAGTTCCCGCAATATTAAACAAGTGACATATATGAGTCACATTACCTGTCAGTCATGTGTCTTTTGTGAAAATGCACTGCCAATCTACTGATATCTCACATCCCTGCACATATAATCATCCATTAAAGTATAATTCAGATATAATGTGACTTGTTGAGAGGAATGGGCTCAAAATTCCATCTGCTGTGCATCCAAAGCTGCTGCCCGAAACGCTGTGCTACACCAAGGGTCCCAGAGCCCCCTGATAATCCATATTATCAATGAAAAAAATTATATATTCAGTTACATGACCTTAAAATAGAATGTCTTCTATCAGTTTGGGTCTTTAATTACAGGGTGTGTATGTATGAGACTGTTTTGGCATAATGGCATCATGATCAATGCCGATTAACCCATCAGGCAGCACAGAGCTGGCCGCCCAGGGGGGCTCAGCAAACCAGCAACAGTGAAACTAGGCCAGAGCTCTACAGATCTGAGCCCCCACAGAGCCACAGCCAGAAATAAGTTTTGGGAGGGCAACCCTACTGATAGGTCCCGCTTTGGACAAAAGTATACGCTAAATATAGACTATTATTTAATTCTGTAAATGTTTTTTTTCCTCATCATCACTGCCAATTGCACCACTATAAGCATACTCCTGTGTACCTAAAAACCTGATTTAAACAGGTCTAACCTGCTAACTTTTAAAACCTACAGTAAACAATTATAGTAGTGTGACGTGGACTTGGCCAAATATTTGACAGTTGATATTTTCAGTTGTAAAAATAATGATTTTTTTTTTCTATCTATTCATCTATCCTCTAAATCAGGGGTCACCAACATGGTGCCCGCGGGCACCAGGATCCCCGCTAAGGACCACACGAGTCGCCCGCGTATCTGTTCTAAAAATACCTCAACTCGCCAGTGAGCAGCGTCTAAAATTTAGTTTTATTCTTCTTCAATCAAATTTGCATTTATATAGATTTGAAAATGACAATATCTAAAAAAAAAAGCATTTAATACAGTTTTATTATACATGAAGTTCAGATTGTTTAGATAAGTCTAGGAGGCCGTTTCAAACTGGTAGCCCTTCGTATGGCTCAGTACCCATGAAGTAGCTCTCAATTTCAAAAAGGCTGGTGACCCCTGCTTTAAATACTTATCCTAATCAGGACTGGGGGACGTGTACGTTGTTTCATACAAGGGTCGATTTAAGTAAAACAGATGTACATTTATAAAATAGTTTATAATGTAATATATAATACAGATTAAAAATTGCTTCTGATGGAGTCCTAAACTGCGAAGCGTCAGCCTGCGATAAAGCGGGATGTGCACTGAAACAGGGATCTGTCTGAACGCGGAGAAACGTGTCCGGGGCAAGACCAAACGTGTCAGCCATTGTCCCCGAGTTTCTACCGATTTTCTATCCTTCCTCCCACTGTCCACCCCTCCCCCCCACGGGGCAAGATAGTTTAAGTTAACAATATGAAAAAAGATCAAAATATCCGTTCGAATTAGCAATGGTGATGACGTCTGCACTAAAAATCGGGGGGTGCATTTAACGGACAGAAACTTCTGTCAAGCTACGTGTAAGGTGGCAGTTTCTGTAATTCGCCAGTTTCCTTCCTTGAAGCGAGTCCTTCTGAACGGGGAATTCCCTTTCGTAGCTATCCGCATTGTCACATGGCATTACCTTCTGCAGGTACTGTAGGAACGTCACGCCTACTTAACTTTATTTAGCCGTGTGGAGGTAAAACCGCCCCCGTCCGCATCGCATTTACCGCTGTAAACAAGAAGGCGCAGGTGGACAGGAGCTACAGACAGGGGATATTTATTAGAAACAGGTAAATGCGCTCCTTTTAAATGAGAACGGCAGAACTATCCTGAAGTATACAGTGCTCTGTTAAAATTATTTATTTATTAGATAAAAAAAAAATGAAACCGTAATAACTACTAAGTATTTTATTTATTTACATTAAAGTTCGTGTTATTTATATTTATGTAAATTTCTGTATATCTCTACGTTTTTACACTTTTTATGTGTATTTTTTTACGTTTGCATTTTTAAAAAATTTTCTGTCTTTACATTTTTATATAGCTCTATGTATATTTGATAGGTCTTTTAATTATTTTAAACTTTATATTTATTATGCCAAATATTACATGGATATTTCTTTCATTTTTTCAAATTTTTCTGTATCCGTGTATTTTCCACAGTAATATTGCTTGAGTTGTGCCTGTTGGTCTCAGTTGTAAATCAGCCATTTTTATACTGTATTTACTGTGTGGTATCTATAAGCTGTTTGCTGAAGGAGATCCCTTTTCTTCTGTCAGGTACTGCAGTTCCATTATGCAGCAGCAGAATGACCACGAGGCTCCGGCCCCGCAGCTACTCTCCATGCCCCAACAGGACACCCAACGGATCCTGGAAGTGTACGTCAAGCGAAGCCTCAGTCTCAATGATGGATCAGGCAAGAGCAAGAGAGTCAGGACCAGACTTCGCCGTTCAGCCACACTGACTGAGAAGCGGAACGCAGCAGGGAAGCATGAAACCTCTCGGCCTGCTCACCCACCGGCCAGCAGAGCAGAGCCAGAACCCGCTCGTCCAGCTCCACCGGAGGCCAGTAAGCCCCCTGACGCTGCTGCCGCATTGGAGGCCAAGGCCAAGAAGAGTGGAAAGAAGAACAAGAGCCATTCATTCTTCAGAAGCTTCCTCAACCTGTTCTCCAGGAAGACTGAGAAGAAGGAGGTAACAGACCCTGAGCAAGAAACGCTGGGTGCCAACACTACAAATCATGGCTCCTGCACCACCCCTCAATCTGAAAAAAAGATATGGAGGAAAAAATCCATGAGGAAGCCCTCATTCAGGCGTCATCATAGCCAGGAGGCCAAGTTCACCCCTGTGAAAAGTCCCACCAGCTTGCCCCTTTCTGACACAGCAATTCTCCCAAACAGTAAGATATCCTGCTTAATTTCCACATGATATTTTAATTAATGTAATTACAAGGGTGGTAGTTTACATCCAGGGTCGCTCTCTATAGATCCGATAAATTTGCTGTTAAATTTGCAATTGTTTACCAGTATTTTCTTCTTGCCGGATTTCTGTAGTGTAATTTTTACCATGATAATATAACACAAAGAGGTGACAGTGATTGCTGATGCCCCCTGCAGTTGTGAGTGTGGAACCCACAGAGAAATACTACGAGGAGCTATCAGAGGAGCTGGCTAAGATTGTGAAGGAGGTCAAGGAGACTCCAGTAGATGAAGGTCATAGGAGTGAAGTTAGGAGGTCACAATCAACTATAGGTAAGGAACTTTTTTTTTGTTAATGATCTTTGCCCTATATTTTGGTGTTAAAAGAATGTTAACACAAAACAAAAACATATACAGAACAATATTTGGGTTGCTTTCCGATGGGTTAATCTGAGATTAGGTGCACAAATTAAACAGTGTCTTCATTGTGCTGTCAATACAATAGTGGGGATTAAATTGACTCTAAGTGACTAAAATATATTCAAATTATTGCAGCCCCAATGTGCTTTTTCACAAGTAGCAAGATTAGATGTTAGTTTGGCTTTGAGCAGACAGTTTGTGTAATTATAATCTAATGGTTATATTGAACTACTTTGAAATAACCATTAAAATAATCAATTGAATTATGGAAATAGTTAGTTATTTTTTCCCCTCTTATTTTAATGTCCAATGTTTGGTACCTTTTGTCCAGATAGCATTCGTTTGTTTATGAAGAGCGTCTGAGCGTTTTAAAGGCGAACAGCCTTACAGAACATTTTATCAATAGGTTTGATCTGCAGGCAGTTGGATTACTGCATTCTCTCTTGTTTCAATGTCTTATCTCCACCATTTCAGAGAATGAAGTCATACAGAAGATCGTTTTGCTGCTAAAACAACAGGGGGATGTCATTGATGAAAAGGTTGGTGTTAAGATGCATGCGGGAAAAAATGATACGTCCGATTATTTTCTGACACGAGTGTCTTTTTTTGAGTCATGTTAAAGGCACAACAGAGAGAACTATCTTTATGTGGCAGAGGAGAGAGTGATTAACTGATTGTGCTTCTTGCCTGTTTGCCCTGTCATACAAGACAGTGTCTGAAAAGGTTTTTAATTTGATAGCCTCAATTCCATCTAGGCAAGCAAAATGTAATATTGGTGCCTTTTAAGGCCTGGAGGACAAGAAACAGGTGGTGTTCAGAACAAGTCTTGTAATAAAAACACATATATGAATACAAAACATGTAGCAAACATGGAGTAAAAATGATTAGATTAGCAAATTAAGCGAATGTTTCTGTGCAGTACTGGATGGATGGATTTCTGTTATGTCTTCACAGTAGCGGAAGATGTCATTCAGAAGACCCCCTTAGCATTGCAGAGACTTGTATTTGTTGACCCCCAACTGATTTCTCTCCTCCTACCTCCTCAGCTGAAGGACAACGACACCATGAACTCCATCCAGGGACTCTCCTACAGCTCCTTCCAGCAAATTGCCGATCACTACGTGGAGATGGAGACCCCAGAGGTGCTCCCCCATGGCACCGGAGGCCCAGAGCTGGTCCGCTTCGCAATCACCCTTGACGTCACTGCCAAGCTGGCCGGCCTGTCCAACCAGGCGGTGGGACGCATCATGGGGCTGGGGAGTCAGTACCTCCTGCATCGGTTCACGCAGATGAGCATGAACTTGGTAAGAATCCAATTAAAAATTCAATTCAACTAATTTTTTTCTGGTGTCTTTTCACAACATAGGCGTTGTGTCGAAGTCCATCATTACATTATATATACAAAGAGAAAGAAATAAAAACTAAAGACAAAAGAGGGGAGGAATGACAAACCCCCAAAAAGGGGGAAAAAAATCCTCTGGGGGTCCGAGGCTGACCGGCTGCCCAACCCCCTCAGAAATGCTATTATACAGAACAGTCAAGATGAACCTCCATTAATAAAATCATAAGAATTCATTATATGCTATATATAATATTAAATATATAATAAAAGAGCCCTGCGATGGGCTGGCCCCCCATCCTGGGTTGTTCCCTGCCTCGTGCCCATTGCTTCCGGGATAGGCTCCGTACTCCCCGTGACCCAGTAGGATCAGCGGTTTGGAAGATGGATGGATATTTAATAAAAGAAAGGAAGGAGAGGCTACTGCAGGATGATGGACTGTGAAATTGCCTTTACAGTTACAGTGAAAAATCAGTCTACCAGTAGATATGTTGCATACAACAAGGCATATAACTATTAACAGTAGAGTTTTTAATAAAACGAATACACGGTGCCTGAAACTGTCGGAAAGGGTAAAACAGTCATTTAAGTCCTGCCTGGCAACTTGCTTGTTTATGTAAATCTATTTATGACTGAATTTTTCCCTCTTATGGTTTTGCTGTCTTGAATTCCCCTCTACAAATGCCACTTTCGTAAGTTTTACCTTGAGTGTGTGGCTTCCTTTCATAACTGATGGGTTGTTAATTTAGCTGAGATGCCTTGATGCTGAATTACCGGTTATTAGGTCATCTGCATGCAGAGCTACAGGTGGCTTAAGACTCTGTTGTTTGTTGTGTCCCAGAATTGTTATCGTTACGAAAACTAAAACTAAAGAAGACATTTCCATTAACTGAAACACAATATGAAAATTTAATTTTAAAAATGTACAACTAAAACTATTACTTACAGAATATTGCTTCTAGAATTAGCTGAAACAAACGTCAAATACTTTGTTACCATTTTTAATATTTTTCTAAAATAATGATTTATCTTTATTACCATTAATGATACCTGGAACATGTGTGTGGCACAGTGTTATGAAACGTGTATTTGTGTCATTAATGATCAGACACATTCAACTTTCAGTTTATCCTGGAAATTAAATGGCTAAAACTTAAATTGAAACTATAATATAAAGAAACTAAATATAAATATGTTTTTAAAATATCCATCCATCCATCCATTTTCCAAACCGCTTATCCTACTGGGTCGCGGGGGGTCCGGAGCCTATCCCGGAAGCAATGGGCACGAGGCAGGGAACGACCCTGGATGGGGGGCCAGCCCATCGCAGGGCAGTTTTTAAAATATAACTTAATTAAAAAAAAACTAATGAAACCTCACTGAAAACTAAATGAACTAGACTGGATTTCAACTGAAAATTGAAAAAAATGTAAGAATGTCAACTAAATTTAAAAAATAAAAAAAGTTAGAAAGATATTTCAAAAGTGTTGACTGAGGGTACAAGAAGTGAGTCACGCTTGTTTTTTTTTGAAAAATTGACAGTGGTAACAGTATTGAATAGATTATTTCAATACCCAATATTCAATTATGTACTGGATTTTGCTGGTTTTAGTCAGTATACTTTATTGCAAATAGTGTAACTGGAACATTTAAGCGGCACATTAGTATGAATATCAGTAACAGCAGAAACTACATAAGTGCAGGAGGCGATGTGATGGTGTAGTTGTTCATTTCCTCGTGCTTTTGTGTGCTTGTAGGTATCTCAGGATTACAGGGGGCAGATGCACAGCAGCCTGGAATTGCCGCAGTGAGGCGCATTTCACTACTGAGGGACAAACCCCACGTCTTCGCCTCTGTGAATTACAGTTTTAAGTGTTAAAACTGTCAAAATGTCACATCGCTAAGTAAGCCAGTGGTCTCACTATAGTTTTTACCATATTCTTAAAACACGCACTTCTGTGGTCGTCAATGAATGAATGCTGACGATCTGCATTCGCCACCATCCATGAATGGAAAGAAGAGAAAACGGTGATCTAGTCATCAGTCCTCATCAGTTCACACATTACACAGCACTGGAAAACTAAAAACATGATGTTTGCACATTTGCTACTTCGAGACATGCACGAAACTGGGTAACCATGCAAAACTGTTAGTTATATTGCAATACATTTATTAGTCTAACCTTTGTAAGATACAGAAATATGAATTCCTAAGATTTGCAAAGCACACCATTCAGAAGGTGGGAAAATTGCATTCTGTTAAATATGAAACAGGAACTGAGGAATTTGCAAACCTGATTGAGGAGTTATATATGAACTTGCTGTATTTGATTGTATATACTGGTGTACGCAAGTTGTGAAACTCAGCACTTTATGCCAACAAAAACTGAAACTGTAAATTATTTTTTGGAAAAGAAATTATGTATTTATTTATGAAATGTGTCAGGAAGATTTTGTATTGTTTTACTGTGAGCAATGCAGTCACATTGTCTGAAGACATTGTTGCTAGTAAAAGTGTTATAATAACGGAAATTGTGCGTTAGCTGTAAGTCCTCTGAAAGTGTTACGCTAAGAGAACTTGTTTACAAAAAAAGTCAATCTTCATGTACAATATTGTATTTTCTAAATTAAATGAATGAAATTATGAATGATGAAGTAACATTAACTGAGGAGTGTTTCACGTTAAATAATTAAATATTTCTAAATCTAAAGGTCGGTTGGTCAGGTGCAGGTTTATGGAACAGACAGATGTATGCTTTTTGATTGGTTAGTCAAATAACCGAAGTAGGCTCAGTGGCACTTTTTGTCATGGTGCTTTTATTGAGAGCTCTTAGAAGCAGTGGGGTCACCATCATTGCACAGGCACCGCGGTCACATGACCTGTCCTTGTGTAATCACATGACCTTTGCTGGAGCTGTCCCACAGCCAGTACTATATGTCATAGCAGGTGGCCAAATACTGGAGAAGTGGCTGGCTAAAGGGAGAGGCTGACGATTCACATTGCTCTTTGGGTGTGGCTGGTTCACCTTGCCTTTGTCACCGTCAGAAACATCTCCTGCAGACCACTAAGCCCATGTCTACTCAATGGTGACACCAGACAGTTGGGCTTAGTAGTAGGATGGTGTAGCTCCGTTCTAGGGTTTTTCCTCACCTCCATCTGCAATGCCCCCCCCCCCAGCAGTAACATTCGCCCGCTCCAAGTCGGGGGTGGCTGGGGCATTGCCATCACCGGGCTGGACCCCGTTCCCCATGTTGTCTGCTTCTACCTCAGCATCTGAGTTAAACTCCACCTCAATGAGAATGGGTCTGGTGTTTGGCAGGAGGGGGGTATTTGGCTGACTACCCATCCCCAGGACCAGGTTGAAGAGAAAGGAGTAGCTTATGGTATCAGTGGTGGGGTCAACGGGAGTGTGGAAGCCAGGCGTGGCGAGCTGCATGTGCAGCGAGGACTGCTGACGCACCGGGTTGGCCTGGTCAGAACGTTCCTGCTCTGCCAGGACTCTTGGAGCTATGGCACGGGGAACTGGGACCCGCAGCCTTGGGGGGGGAGCAGGAAAACATTCACAGTGGCAGGTGGCATGAAGAGAAAGAGCTGCACTTGTACCACTTCTGCAAAATTATGCAATTATACAAAACATTAACCCATTGGCTGCACTGTTTTGGTTCATCAAGTTTGATAACAGGCTCCATACCTATGCAAACAGGAGGAGGCAACATCGATTGCATCCGGGACAGTCTGCCTTAGGCTCCGCCACAGGCAAAGGGCACATTCTGGAAGCTTACTCAGGCGCCAGAGTGTCCTAAAAGGGAGAGAAATCCACCTCCAAGCACGCACAAACACACTTTCGACATGCACACAAACACACGCATAACACACGCAGACAGGCAAGACCGCATGGACACACACGCAGCGCAGATATGTAGTAATTTTAAGTACCAAGACCTTTCTATTATAGTAGAACAGAACTAGAGAAGGGAGGATCTCGGTTCACTTTCTAAGCCAAATAAGATATAATTAAGGATCCAGGGCTGATTTACTTAGTACCTGTGGCTGGCAGAGATGAAGATAGTGGCTGGAAGCATGTAGGGGAGAAGGATGTAGGATAGGAGCCGTGCTGGGAAGCTGTTGTGGATCCCAGCTAGACCCAGAGGTGCTACAAGGTTGCACAGCAATGCTGCAACAACATCACAACACGTCGTCAAGGAGTCTGTGTTTATCTCACTCTACGTGATTTTTCAATATGCTCTGTGAATCCAATTAACCCATTTAGTTTGTTTTTCAAGTCTTGGATACTTTGTTGTGTTTTTTTTTTTTACCCTTCTTTATGTCAGAGGTGCGGCTAAAGTTTAGCCAAACAAGCCAGATTGAAAATACTAATGTGTCTGAACAGCACCACCCGTTTTGGGAACAGGGCAAGGCTCGTGCTGAAAGGAGCCATGAGTGCTGGAGACTTGCCATCTGGCTGTGCTGTGTCGTCAGGCCCTGACGTGCACAGGCAACGCTAACATACCTCCTTGTATCCATACAGGCAGACTGAGGTACACAGCCTGTTCCACAACCCTCAGACTCCAGCACAGGTTCTCCAAGCCCTGGTAAGACTCTTTCAGCAGCTCCAAATCCTCCTCCCCCATAGCATCCTTCAGGTGCTCATGCCCTGGCTTCATCTCTTCCTCTCCCTTGTCTTCCTCTACGATGGCCGGGGGAGCTGACCGGTTCGCTGGTGAGTGTGGGCAGTCCATGTCATCGCTGCTCCATCAAGTCTGAAACAGGGCCCCACACATTAACAACTTGTTCTCTGCCGTACCATGAGAGATAAGGTTCTGGCCACGCTAACAGCGCCCCCTAGAACTGTTGGGATAAAGAACTGTGCTCAAGGTCACACTGATGAAATCACTCTGCCAGCATCAGGATTTAAACCAGCAACCTTTCGATCACCCAAGAGTATCAGTCATGCTGTCTTGCTAGTCTCCGTTTCACTGGAAGGTGGTCTGAACATTTTCCTTGGCCCACCCTATTCAGATAAATCATGGCTGTCCAGAACTAACGCCCACAAAGAGTGAACTGAGCGATAAGTCAAACTGAAAAACACGCTTCACGCTCCTAGCTGGGAGAGACACTTGCCTGATATCCTTATGTCCCCAAGCCAATGACAGAAGGACGCTGCAGAAGGATGTAGGATAGGAGCCGTGCTGGGAAGCTGTTGTGGATCCCAGCTAGACCCAGAGGTGCTACAAGGCTAGAAGCAGCTGATGGCTTCGTGGCTCCAGCCTGAAAGCCCCCGCAGGTGCAATGCATTTACGGCATGTGTCCTGGATGTGACATCAGTTAGCAGGCAGGCAACTCGATCAGGAACAAAGGCCCCCCACCTCTCTGAGCGTGGTGGCTGTTGTGGGTGGACGTAAGGGAATACTGCCCGCCATGGTTCTTTCAGTGGGACTACATTTTGAATTTATATGTATTTATTTCGATATAGTAATGATATGTTGCTGGTTTGGACAGCCGATCGATTCGTCTCAATCGTGTCATTTCTATCTGATGTTAAACAAATGAACTATTCACAAAAAAATAAAATTAAAATCGGTAGAGTGCGTTTTATAAATATGCCTGCACAATCTTTAAACAGGGTTGCCCTGTCGTAATAATCACCGTAAAACATAGTACCGGTAAAGTGTGTGTGTTTCATTTGCTAACAATCTCATCCATAATTTCTTACAAAGCTATTGTGAGATTATGTGCCACAGGTTACAAAGCCAGGGTCGCCCATTGTGTCCCCCAAATGCCACCCACCAAGGACACTGTGACATTTTAAAATTATTTTATTATTATTTGTCATAATATTCACCCTAAAACAAATAAGCCCAGTTGTAGGGTTATTTTTGTGGCTATGGATTGTCCGCTTACCCAATGCTCCCTTCTGCCCCCCCCCCCCCCCGGGGCCCCCCCCCCGGGCCGGGGCCCCCCGGGGGGCAGCATAGACCACAGGCGCCAGGAGGGGTGCAACAG
>JAODJX010000129.1:5976454-5988871 GCA_026776945.1 Isichthys henryi | reverse complement strand
TAGTACTTGCCAACACTTTAGTCCTTTCTGAAGCTGCTATACATTCATACTCACAGTACTTATTGACACTGTAGTCATTTTAGAAACTGCTTTACTCAGTCAGACTCCAATATGTGTAGTACTTGCCAACACTTTAGTCCTTTCTGAAGCTGCTACACACTCCTATTCATATACAATACTTACCTATACTATAGTCCTCTAGGAAGCTGCTTTACTCAGCCATACTCCAATACGTATGGTACTTACGTATACTTTAGTCCTTTCTGAAGCTGTCACACTCGTATACAGTATTTACCTTACTACCGATGGACTTTTATACAAGAGGACCTTTCCAAGTAGTCTTAAGACTTTTTGTTTAACATGTTTATTTTTCATTTTTTTCTGTGTCTGCCTGGTTGGTTGGTGTCATAACCATTCAAAGATGGAAAGAGAGTTAAAAAAAAGAAAGCAGAGAAGGAGAAGAAAGAGCAAGAGGAAAAAGCTGAACCAAAAAAGAAGACCAGAGGTGCACCCAAGAAGAAGAAAAGTAAGGAACTGAGACATGGCTGTAGTGGTGCTGCAGAGAAAATCATTACACACTCCTTGAATTAAGATTCTGCCCACTTCGAGATCTTGGGACGGGATGTGGGATAATTATTTGTAGGTGAGCTTAGGTTGGTTCGGATTGTACATCCTTCCCAAAACCCAGCACATCAGACCCCTACAACACCCCACTCTCGTTCCCGGGCCAGGCGTAGATAGTGAGGACGATGAGGACGACACCACCCGGAAGGTCAAGAAGAAGGTCACAATGGAGAGCACGCCAGCCAACGGCAAGGAGAAGAAGGAGAAGAAGCCAGGTACTGGTCTGAAGGTACTATGTGTTTCAAGAGCAGAAAGCAGGGAGACCCTAGTTCCATGTAGTATCAGTCCATATGCCAGCCTCTTACCCAGGTCAGGATTGTGGGTGTTGTGGAGTCTGCCCAGGAAGGACAGGGCACAAGGCTGGGGTCGGCCCTGGATGGGATGCCAGGCCCAGATAGTATCCATGGAGACTGAATGAGAACAGAATCAGGCATAAATTAATTTAGTTTCTTTCTGAAGTGGAGTCACTATTGCATTGAGGTCACTACAATTTTACAATCACACTAAAGACGTCTAGCCTTTGAAACACTGTGTATGATTTACGTAGTTTGCAATTACATATTCCTCCCTATTTCTATGGCTAGATATTATACATAGATTATTCTGTTTGTACCTCAGCCCTGTACTGGATAATAATGTAAGATGGATGGAGGGATGGATGGATGGAAATAGAAAGCAAAAATGAAAAAGAATTCCTTGAGTTTTTTCACTGTGGATATTTGAGCCACATCTGGAAAACATTCCAGTGTACTGTATGTATACAGTACCTCATCTTTAACTGTAAACAACTGGCAGTATAATAAAAGCATACCGAGTGTTTAAGTAATATTCTGATCTTAAAACATTAAGGGAAAACTCCATCTGCAGAATTCCCTGCTCCCTCTGCCGCTGCACATTTCATCTTCTGACTTTGTTTTTTCCAGAGAACAAAAGCGAGTTTGACTCCAAAGCGAAATCAGCAAAGGCCAAAAATAATGAGGCCACCACCCTGTTTCACATAAACGGCGAGAAGCCGGAGGTCAAAGGCAAAAAGAAAGGTGAAGCATCGCTTCTCAGGAGAACAAGAAACGCACGGCCACTGCTGGGGATGTTTCATTGGCCACCTAAGAGGAAAAACCTACTGCCATTGAAAGTTTTCTCTTTGAGTAAACTCAAATAGCCACACCTCAGACTTTGTATGAAGATCTCGATGTCTGATGATGGTGATGCTCCTCTGATGATTTTTACTTCACAGATCATCGGTGAAGTTGTCACGTTTTTTTGCTCAGTTAATTTAAAGAAATGTAAATATGAAAAATGGGAACCTGGGATTAAGTACAGACGCTCCTCTACTTGCGAACGAGATACATTCTGTTCATAACTTGAAATGTTTGTAAGTCGTTATTCGACATCATTTTAAGGGTATTCGCAAGTACAAAGAAGTAGGATGCTGGGAGTACGCAGGCTACACTGGTGCACGGTGGGAGTAGTGGCCAGAAGTTGTACTAGGCAGAATTGGCGCGCAGAAAAAAAGACTTGATGTTGCGGACAGGAAACGGGAGCCCAATGAATACATTTTGGACTTACGGTCCTCTTCGTTCGTATGTCTAAAAGTTCGTAAGTTGAAAGTTTAAGTAGTATCTGTTCATGCCATCCACCTGCAAGTGTCCAGCTAAAACAGATACATTTCAGCCTGGTTTAGCACAGTAAACGTTGTCTGCATTTTTGTCAAAGACTCTGAGCTGATGTAAGCTTTCTGTTTCCTGTTCAGCCTCAGCACCCCAGTCGGACAATGAGCAGAGTGAACCGGGTGATAAATCCAGCAAGGTGAAGAAGAAGACTGACGTCTCGCTGTTCCAGGTAGGAGGGGACAAAGATAAGGACAAAGGCAAGGACAAGAAGAAGAAGAAGAAGAAAGGTCAGCCAATAGTTAGGACAGTCTGTTCTCCTGATCACCCTTAAAAGGTGACACCCATGTGGATGAGCTAATCCCAGCATATCGACGTACATAGCCTTTCTCATCCAACAGGGCCTTCGAATGGTGAGGACAGTGAGGTGGAGGAGGAAGAGGAGGAGGTCACGAAGAAGAAGAAGGGAAAAGGAAAGAAGGGGAAAAAGGTAGATGAGGAGAGGAGTCGCCGGATCATGCCCCTAGGCTCTTACGTGTGTGCGAATCACTCACCTAGATCAATGGCAGCCCATGAGGATTATTCACCGCCTATAATCATTTAATGCCAGGTTTATCCCTCCTTTTACCTTCCAGCTTGTTTGACATGTGTTCTATTGAACCTAAACTGTTAATTACAGGGTGTCTATTTAAAATATATATACAAGGTGTGGACAGAACTACAGACACATCTGTCCATACATTAATATCAAGGAGCTGAATAAGAACAGGTCCAGAACTCCTCGGTCCTTCTTGGAATGCTGTCAGACAAGTCTGCAGCTGTGTTTGGGAAGATATTAGTGCATTATTCATGAATAATGGCTTCCAATCCCTCCAGGGATGAAGGAGGTGGAGATCTACTTTGAACTCAGTGCTCCGGAACTTCTCATAACTTCTCATTAATGCTTGAATCTAGTGAATGAGGAGGCCTGGGAAGGTGTTTGACGTCATCCGGGTGTTCATGAAACCTCAGAGGAGTTTGTTTAGTAGCATGTTTATGAGCATTATCATACTGTAATGGGAACATCACGAGAACCTAGTGGTTCACACAGGATGACTGCCCATACCAACAGACCAATCCTTTGGCTTGGATATACACTGTTTCCCAGTGACAGATCTGCCATAAATTCTAGCCTTGTAACAGTTCACAGTGTAAAGTTTTTGTTTAGTCCTAAAGTCATTTTTGAGGCTAGACCATTCTGTTAAGTGTTCATGTTACCCCCCCCTGCCTCGACTGGTGACCGCTGTTCCCCTGTACTGATCACGTTTGCTATATCTTGTCAATGAAATACTTCAGGCAGTTTTTGTGACCTGAAGCTTGGGAATTGGCTTTTCAAACACTTTTGCGTCATGTATATATAAATTTTACTTAATCTGCGATTATCGCAAGAATGCATTCATCCATTCTCCAGTAATCCATCTTCTGCGCTGATTAACTACTACAATAGTTTTTTTTTCTATTTCCTGGGATCTCATGAACCTGATTTGACTGGAGTTGTGTATATACAAAGAAGTGACACTTTATAAATATAGAGCATTTATACAATACCTAAATAGGTAGTGTAATCTATGCGTGAAATACATCAGCATGCCGTAACATTCTAAGTATGCAGACAATGTCAGCTATGGTGTTTGAAACAGAATATGGAGAATAATGGCATTTACTGCCAGGATCCAGGAAACTGACAATATTTCTATTTTTTTCCAGTAAGCTATCCTTAAAAAGAGCCAAAAAAAATCCTGCTGAAGCATCCATGTTGACGTAAAGGCTTTAAACACGAAAATTGAACTCTCACTGTTCAGGAGGCTATTGAAGATCTTTTTTCAAAGCCTGAAGTAATGGGGCTGAAAAGCTAGCCGGTTAAGCCTTTTCTTAAGTAACGCAATCAGCTTCCGTAAACATGGCAGGCATCGCGTCTCAGTACCACCACCTCATGTTGCCGGCGACAGCAGCGGGGAAACACTGATCCCACCCACCCTCCATGTTCCACATCCAGGAAGAACGGGTACCTTCCCCTGTCATCGAGGTCGACAGCCTGGAGGAGTTTGTTCTCCGGCCGGCCCAGCAGGGCGTCACAGTGAAGTGTAGGGTGACTCGAGACAAGAGGGGCGTGGACCGCGGTCTCTACCCCACCTACTACCTACACTTGGACAACGAGAAGAAGGTCAGACATTGGGCAGAAGCTTTAAGGGCAACCAATGCTGGAGTCCAAGCTGCTCTTTTAATGTGTATCTGCAGATATTCACTATTATTTATTCACTATTTGTTGATTTTATTTATATTCCCACCTACTGTGCCCTTTCGATAATTATCTTGGCTATGCAGAGTGTTTTCACCTAGATCACTGCTTTTCTGCATGAGAGCTACCACACTGAATTACATTGTACAGTATGTTTTTACAATGACAGTAAAGATGTCTTATAGTTATAAGTAATATCGAAGCCTCTAATTATTGTAATTATCTACCACATGCAAGATTGCTGCTAGAATGTACACTGCTAAACGCATCTTTTGATAATGATGAATTTTTGATAATGATCACTCCATAGCATTTTCCCCTGTTGAGTATTTGTCCAATCAAAGTATGCTTTATATTACAGGACCACTTAAATGTATCCAGTTGATCATGTAACCTGTGCTTCTGGTGGCCAATATAGAAATAGTATTGTGGTTATTTGAATGCAATGTAATTTAATTGAAGATTAAAGATTCAATTCTTTACTGTCATAGTACACAACAGAACAATGAGACTGAGCTATCAGCTCTCTAAGCAGTGATAACAAAACACAAGACAAGACATGTGATATTTAAAAATAGGTATACAATACGAAATAGTCAATAATTATGTGCAAATGTGTGCAAACGATGGAGGAAAGCTAAGGGCATTCGCATAACAAAAACTTTCCAGAAAGCTCTTGACTGAAAAGCAACTCTTGCATTGGTTTGTCATTCAGGTATATGAACCTGCAATCTCATTGGACGAGGTCTAGAGGGACCTCGGGTGGGGGAATAATCGAGCGTAGATGGTTTTCTGGTGTCCTCAGGTCCTCCGTGTCTCTTGCTGACAGCTTCACCTGACGTTTCCAGGTGTTTTTATTAGCCGGCAGGAAACGTAAAAGGAGTACCACCTCCAACTACCTGATTTCCATTGATCCGACAGACCTGTCACGGGGAGGAGAGAACTTCGTAGGAAAGCTCAGGTAAAACTAGACGACAGCTGATCAGTAGGTGGCTGCTTCATGCACACCGTAAATGATTATGTCCTTGGAAAGAAAAAGAAATGCACAACCCAAGCTATTTGGAGAGCATCCGCTGAAGGATGTCATGTGGGTGCCGCATAATGTATTAAACAGGACCTTGTATAAACTTGTAGAGAACTTTTCCCAGAGACAAAATGTGTCAGATCGCTCATGTTTCAAGGAAAGTGTCTCTGGAATGTTCTGGTAAGAACTCAAGGCAATAAAATATTCCTGCAGAGGATTTAAAACAACCTACAAGAAACATTACCTAGGGTTTCCGTGAAGTTTATGTGTCTTTGCTTATCTCTGAAAAGTGCTAAGTATGTTTCTGAAATACACAGAACATTTTACAAATTTGTGTTGTGGGGACTCATTCCATGAATACTCTCATAAACAGAGACAGGGATTGTTTTTAAATTTCTGTATGAAATCTTAATTGCCTCACACCTCTGGGACCCAGGTTCGAGTCTCCGCTTAAACATGCTAAACATGCTAAAACATGCTGAGGCTAATTGGAGTTGCTAAATTGCCCATAGGTGTGCATGCTTGAGTGAATGGTGTGTGAGTGTGCCCTGTGATGGGCTGGCCCCCTATCCTGGGTTGTTCCCTGCCTCGTGCCCATTACTTCCAGGATAGGCTCCGGACCCCCCGCGAACCAGTTGGATAAGCGGTTTGGAAAATGAATGGATGGATGGATGGATTAGTTTCCATCTTTAAACTTTTTAACTAGTTTCAATTTAAACTATTGAAATGGGAGAATGTTGTCCAGCCACTTTGCTACTTCTCTTCTTTTCACAGTTTTCTCTTTCTTTTTGTTGTTCTGTCTCCTGTGTTCATTTATCACTTGTACTGTCTGCATCATGTTGAACACTTTCTTGTTATTTTGTTATTTATTTAGTCGGGGAGGCATTCTTCATACCTTTCTTCATTTCTTTAGCGTCCTCTTGAAGTCTCATGCAGTCTGATGATTGAAGAAGGTTGTTGAGTTGAGAGGCCATCTGCAGAATGCCTTCAAGCCGAATGAGCTCTACCTCATTGAAAATGTTTATGTTGGGTCCACAGGTCCAACCTCATGGGGACCAAGTTCACTGTGTTTGATAATGCAGTCCACCCTGACCGGGCCCTTCCTGACATGTCCAATGCCCGCCAAGAGCTGGCTGCCATCATTTATGTATGTGACCACACCAGGGGGCGCTGTTGAGACATACCATAGGAGACGATTAAAAAGTTAAACGTTAATTAAACATTTCATTTTGTGAACATTTATTACATTTTCTTCGCAAAGATGATTTAATCAAATAATAGATTTAGTTGCTTCTCTTTCTGAAAGTATTCTGGCACTAATTTAAACACTAGCTATGTTTCCAGATCTTTTGACATACGGCTAGTTTTAAAAGATATATTGAACATTATACAGTCATGTTTATTTGGTGATTTTAACTGATTAGAAAACACCAGCTTTAAAACCATTGCGTTTGTCTTAATCCTGTCCAGGAAACTAATGTCCTTGGAATGAAAGGACCACGGAGGATGACCGTGATCATTCCAGGGATGAACAAAGACAATGAACGTTTCCCGATTCGACCTCGAAGAGTACGAAAGACATTTCCAATTCCTGCCTGCTCAAGTGCCCTTGTTTATGACAGGGTCACGATAACAATTCATCTAAGGGTAGCTGGGACATTTTTTCATTTTTTGCTGAAATCCAAATCAGCAGCACGTAAATATAAACATGTAGATAGGAAGTTTTCTGGAATGCATACGGAATGAAGAGAATCTGTCCTTAACATTTCCTTTAGTTTTGGAAAGATCTCTCCAAAGAGGAGTGATGTAATGTGTTCTAATATGAAACAGCTACTAAGAAATTAACTGTTATTGCAAATACTTATAACATTATTGCTAATCTCAGCAATAGTTGCCATGTTTTACAAATAGCTATGCTACAGTGCAAAACCCAGTCAGCACAGGTGATCAATCCCTTGTCTCTATGTCTTATCTGTTACTTTCTTTCTCCTTCTCTGATATTGCAGGAGAACGACGGTCTATTGACCCGCTACCAGAACAGGAACATGGAGAACCTGATTGAACTTCACAACAAGACGCCAGTCTGGAACGATGAGACGGCGTCGCACGTGCTCAACTTCGCCGGCCGGGTGACGCAGGCCTCCATCAAGAACTTCCAGATCGTCCACACGAAGGACGGTGAGTGCGCCAATCTCGAAAAGCTGCACTCTCACTTAACCAATTGCACTGCATGTTTATGTTAGGGTTCGACCGACAGCCTTGATATAACTGCCGTTTTGCTCCCTCCTGACCCCCAGTGGACTACATTTTGATGCAGTTTGGCCGGGTGGCGGACGATGCATTCACGCTGGACTACAGCTACCCGCTGTGTGCAGTGCAGGCCTTCGCCATAGCCCTGTCCAGCTTCGACGGCAAGATAGCCTGCGAGTAGCCGGGGAACGGCCTGCTGTCAGCGCCCAATTTAATTACAAAACTGCAGAACCCCCTTGGCCATTTTATTTCAGCCAACACCCGACTGTAAAGGGCAGAACAAGCCCCCAGTCTAACTCCTCTTCAGATGGCTCATCTCAGGTTAACTTTTCCAGATTTCATTTTACCGTTCCTCCAGTAACTAATGAGGTACAGGCTTCTGATAACAATGGACAGACAGTCCTTCTCAGAGAATTCTGGGAAATTCTCCACCAATTGCTGAAGCTGAATGTGATCTCAATCCATGAACAAAGGATCCATACATATAGCAATAAAATTCAGCTAGGCCTTCCATGCACATAAATGTATTTTAATTTTACAGAAAATGCATTATGAATATATTTCTGGTAGAATGTGGTATAAAACACCAGTAAACAATTAAACACTACTAAATATTTAATTGTATTTAAACAACTACCTTACGCAATCTGTATACATTGTGCATGTGTTTTACTGAATATTCAGAAACTTTATGTTCATTTTTCCCACTCTAATTTTCACGCGTTTATGCTTCATTGAATTTGATTAATGGTTTGTCAGCCAGTGCAGTGAAATGCCTGTATTTAAAATGTAGAATTTATAATATTCGTAGAGTAGCAACCAATTGCGAATATTTGCGTCGGTCTTGGTACCTCATGCCTTTTTCAGTGTCTCCGTCTAGCCTTCCTTTGATCATGACCTGCATTCTTTTTGCCAGGGTGTTTATCTCGTATAATCATCTGAACATGTAAGATGTTCTTGAATGTATAAGCACTCTCTCAGATGATGAGACCGCAAGTATCAGTGATGCAACGTTTCGGTAACATTAGCTAAATCGGAGCTCAGTTCCTGTTCAAAGCTAGATACGGCTCAGAAACAAAACAAATAAACTCAGCCTCAAACTCAAGTGCAACGGAGGTCGTTTTTCATTTCATTAAGCTACAACCCGAAAATTGAAGAAAGCGAGAACGTCGCGCAAATGCTGTTTCCCGAGCAACGACAACTTAGTTGTCATTTCATGAAGGATAGTGTAAGTATTGTTCAGTGTGTTTAAAATAGTACCAGTGTGTTCGAGACCTGACATGCAGATGGGTTTTTTCCCCCCTTAGGTACAGCTGGCAGGAGGTAACTAGACAGATGTCTGGCGTATATAACTTGATTTGTCGAGGACTTTTGTAAAAAGTTTTGTGGATTACTAACACATGCCTGCCAAGATGTTTGCTGTTTAAAAAGAGCCCAAACATAATTCACAGCTGCAGCAAAGATGTGCTGGGCATTAATTGGGTTTATCTGAATGAGTTATAGCATTTTACTTAATATATTTGAAGTATTTTTTTGTTTAAGTTAATGATGTTGAGAGTGTTGGTGAGGCTGATAATGCAGAGTGTTTCTGGGCTTTCGTTAGTTGCCCCAGAGGTGGTTTGTGAGAGCTTGTGAGAAGGTGAAAGTTGATACAGACAGCCACAGAAACTCGCAAGCGGTCGCTTTACGGCTCTGTTGCTGCAGATAATAAGGGGAGGGAGAGAAGTCAGAAGAGGCAGAAAAACCTGTCCCATGTTTCAGCTGAAGGCGACTTGGGTGAAGGGCGTGTGAGAGCCGCGGGCGTTAATCACCGCTGGATGAACCTGCTCGGGCAGCCGTTCACACACTCAGACACGCCGCTCCGGTCCCTTTGCGCGCGGGTGTGTGCGCGCGTGCAAATTAAATGACCCTGTGTGTGCGTGAGTGAATTTCTGCTTGTACCCACGTGTCTGTGAGCATTAAAAGTATTATGCACAAAGCGTTTGGTACATTTATTGTTCGAGTTATTTGACTTTTTTTGGATTTGAATTAAAAGTGGAATACCTGTAGGCTACAGATGTATCGATTTATATTTTAGTTAATTACTAAAAAATGACCAGGTGTGAGTTGCCTAATCAAAAAATCAACATTTATTTTGAGGCGTTGAGTAGGTAAAGGAATATGCAGAGTGTGCATATGCGTATTTTTTAAAAAGGATTTTTAAATCACTACATCAGGCTAAGCATGTGCTCCGTGAAGTGCAGAGGCACTTTCGGCTTTCTGGAATGTTCAGCGAAACACTCTGAACTTGGAGTCTCAAAAGAAAAACAAAAATGAGTTAAGTCAAGTACTTCTCTTTAACACCTTATTGTAATGATAAGCTACCACAACGAATAACCGATCATTTTCTAAACACTCAATTTTACCTGTTGCAAGTGGTAAAACTTGCATTTGCAATTATTTCGACATAAAAATAACTTCATACAAAACAAGCTTTATCCATAAACAGCAGTTCACATGATTCAAATGAAAAAAACAGGTGATACTTGGATATAATTTCTATCCATCTTCCAGCTGCTCACGCTAGCTAGGGTCACTGAGCCTATCCCAGACAGTATTAGAAACCAGGCAGGGATACACCCTGGACTGAACATCAGACCTTCACACGACACATACACGCACAAAACAGACTATTTAGAAACGCTAAATATCCTAACTGCTTGCTTTAGATCGTGTATAAGGAAGCCCATACAAAATAGAGATAACATGAAAACTCACACGCACCCACACAGACAGATACATACACAGACACCATGCCACCCGGAAAGTAGTTTCTTAAAAAATATTAGTTTTTCGTACATAATCAAATGGAGGGTTTATAATACAGCAGTTAATGGCTTTAGCGATAAATTTAGTTGATAAATATGAATGAGTCTTTTCTGAATGTGGCTAAACAATGACGCGAATTTTTTAACTGTAATACGAAGATCTGGCAGATAGTTTAATGGGCGGGGTTTACTGGGAAGGACCCGCCCCCATCTGAATTGATTGACGCATCGCCCTGACTCCTCCTCCTTCGACGTTTTTTCTTCGTTTTCAGCGTCGGCGTTGATTTCATACCAAACTCATACTTTACATTCCACCTTTACTGTCAAACTGGGGGAAATATTTATATAAAAGAAAAAGACACCTGAAAAAATTAAGAAGTTTAAATACACGAAAGTTTGACTTTCGCTTTATTTAGGAAAAAGGTTTACCGACTTTAGGTGAGTGTTTATTAAACCCTTTTCTTTGTTTGAAATGTTTTGGTAAAGTTTCGTGCCGCTCGCTTTCCGAAGTTTTCAGATCTTTGTCATTTTTTGCATTTTTTCTCGTGGGACTCCCGTAGTTGGGAGGGAGGAAAATAAGGATAGATGCTCTTTATGTGACTTTCTCCGTGAAAGCGTGGAAGGAATCCTTGCTGGGAAGTCTGATTTATTAAATTTAAAGTAAAACGTGATCCTTGGTTTAATTGACTTTTTTCTTCATTGCCGACGCTACGAGCGCCTTATCATGTTCCTTTCTTTCTCTGTGCAGATTGTCGGACTTGAATCCCCACGGGGGCTTCACAGACTATTTTTATTATTTTACACGGGGATTGACACAAGGAAAAACAGTGGGGGGACACGCCACAACTGGATGATTAGGCTACTTTGGCAAGCGCTGTTTTTGAAGAATCCGCTTAATAAATTCACAGGTAGGCTGTATACATGTATTATCCCCTCTAACTCGTTGTTTATATGCGAAAGAGTACTAAAGACTTTATTTTATCCTTTTATCCTCTAAATGTATATTTGCTGAAATCCACACAAGAAAGTAAAACTGAATCTCGGCCGCCGAATCGCCAGCAGGTGCAATGTAGCTTAAATAATAAAGAAATAATAATACTACACGTATTATCAGAATTAGACTGAATAAAAAAATTCAAAAATTATTTTGATACAGTTGAGGGTTGAATGTTTCTAATAGTTAAATTTAGCAATATGACTAGTAATATGTTTTGTAGCTTTCCTTTACAGAATTTTTTAATGTTTTTAAAAAGTTACTTTGTAAGACTAACTTTGAAGCAATGAAAGAACACGTTTCAACATAGTTTAGTTAGAGCCAGATTGTTTTTTGAATGCCACCGTATATTCTGTTTAACCATTAAACGGAAGGTGAATTACAATTTACATAAGGTTACTTGTGCAATTACTCCTGCGTTTTAACCAGCACGGAGTTCAAAATAATCAGTTTTAGGTTTGACGTCGGGGCGACATGGCATGGACATGTACTTTCAAATGTTAAATAAGAAAACGAGATGTGCCGCGGCGTGTCCGGCTTGCATGCGGGATGATGGATGCGCACTGCGGTGTTGTGCGCGAAGCATCATGCTAAGATCCGGCCCTGCGAATATTAGACTTTTCCCACTAAAATGTATTCCCGATACTTTTCAAACCTTCAGGAGCGGCTTCTCAGTGTAACTAGCTGTTCTGAACAGCCCATTAGTTGCTTGGCTCAAGATTTCCATCCATCCATTTTCCAAACCGCTTATCCTATTGGGTCGCGCGGGGTCCGGAGCCTATCCCGGAAGCAATGGGCACGAGGCAGGGAACAACCCAGGATGGGGGGCCAGC
>JAODJX010000129.1:5962639-5976354 GCA_026776945.1 Isichthys henryi | reverse complement strand
CAGCATGTTTTTGGACTGTGGGGGGAAACCGGAGTACCCGGAGGAAACCCCACGACGACATGGGGAGAACTTGCAAATTCCACACATTGGTTAATATTGGTTAAATTAGTTTCCTACCCCCAGAGATATGCATTCTTTATACGGGAGTGAATGAGCAGACACGTAGTTAATTAGGCCAAGTACGAATCACGTTATGTGAGTTTCAACGTTTATATACGTGTTATTAAATCATGCCATGAAAAAGTAAAGTGGAGGTGTTGTGATTTCCAGTTGCTTCGAGTCCTCCGTGTCGGATAAGGCCTGTATAAAACACCAAAGTGTGTTTCACAAACGACATGGTGTCACTATACGTCGTCTGCTGTGAAATTTTGATTGAGTGTCACACAAGTATAAGTTGCCGTTTAGAACTTTTTCACCAATATAAGTAACACGCTTGACTAAAGTTTAAGTGTAAATATAAAATTAAACAGTAATAGTAGTACGGTTGCTAACAACTAACAGATTTAAACATGTTGAGGTGGGTTGGGGCATATCGCAGCAACTGCATAAAACCAGAACTTCCCTGGCGAAAATTTGGGTAAGAAACACTAACATTAGCTCTGGTTTAAGGCAAGGTCTCGCACGCTTGCAGACGTACCGAACAGCCCTTCTGAGGCAGCATTTGTGGCAGAAATGAATAGGTACTTTTTGCCAATCTAGGCCGTGGATGGGAAAAGGGCCTGACTCCAACAATGCCACATCAAAGGCTATCCATCGACTTGCCCGGGGTTTGCGGGTATAAGCTGTGCTGGTGCTGCTTGTGAAGGGAAACGCTTTTTTTTTCCAGAGAGCGCGAGCAAGAGAGAGCGAGCGCGCGCGCGCGCGCATGAGAGACCGCGCGCAGATGATAGATGTTTATGTATCTCGCGACATGAGGTCGGTCCGTAATGGAAAAAGGCTGGCGGTGCGGCCTGCCGTGTGTGGATCCGAGGGCACGCTATGAAAAGTCGGAACCGGCCACGTATCTCTTATGTGGATGATTCACCCGCATAGGAGGCTTTCGTTTTCATTTAGGTTAAAAAAAAATAAAAAATACGGGTTCTGCGCGGGAAACCGCGTAGGGCAAGAGCTCTGAATTTTTCTGGAGGAAAACTGTGTTGGTTTTCACGAATGCAAAAAATGTTGGAACAAGTGGTTTTATTTCCTTTCTTTTTTGTGGAGGCTTTGCGGCTCATGTTTAAATACCTTCAGGATCAACGTACTGAATTTATTAAATTCGAAACGATAACTCCGACCATTAATTTTTTTTTTTTTTTTTTTTTGTGCTGCAGGGAAGGCAATTTGTTCATTCTTAAAAGTGCTTCTCGTTGCATTTTTACTCTGCGTCCGGAGCCTTTTCTGAATGTCAGGGCTTAATTTCAGAGAGTCATTTTGCAGTCATCACAGGAAACCAGGAAGGGGGATCTTAGTTTTTACTGGGCCTATTATTAAACATCACACCTTCCAGTGTGAGGACACTCCTGTTTTTTAGCTTGAGAAGAATATACAGGCTTTTCCAGTTTTAAGAAATATATGTAAAATATAAAAGAACCTCTGTGACAATGACTACTTGTCAACAGCAGAAAAACATCCAAAATCACTGCAAATCTGTGGCAGTTTGAACTGATAACTGGATTAATTGTGTGGTGGAATGTCACCATACAGGACTAGTTCAGCACAGATAGGACTCTGTTTTAGGTGTCGAGGCGTAGATTTATACACACTGTGCCATTTCCTCTTAAATGGAAATAGTTCATTTCACTTTTCCTTCCCAGAATGACTTATCCTGGAAGGGATGTTAGTATGTTAACTGTGCCTAGTGAAATATTTATCCTCCTGCGGCAGCTAATTTGCAGGAAAACCTGCATGCTCATTATGGCCAGTGTGTGATGAATAGGTGTGTATAGTGTTTTGCTAGCTTGGAAAGAATGAAACGTCAACCAGGGCTTTAGAGTGAGAAGTCACTGGAAGGGCAGCTGCTTTGTGAAACTGAACGATTGACTTTTTCTGTCATGGGCCTATTCTGTAAGGTTATGTTGCACCTGCAATAATGAAAGTCTATGCACGATGGCCAATATCTGTCCACGTGTCCGTCTTGCGTATGGCCACTTTCTTGGAAAAAAACAGTCAGGTCAACAAGGCTAGGCGACACTGTAGCGTTTCACCTGGGGAACTCGTTCCTGCTGGAAATGCAGTTTGGGGGTTGCCACCCTGGAAACAGCCTTTTTGGAGCGAGATGTGTAATGTGAAACCAGCAGCCGTAGGCAAGTCTCCAGCTGAAAAACGGACGTGTCAGAACCTATGTCTCGTGCGTCGAAAGTGTCCGCTCAAGGGGCTGTGCGCGTCAATAATCTTTACTGACTAAAAAGCAGTGAAGAGAAATCCACGACCATAAACGTGAATGTATTGTGTGCCAAATCATGAGAATCTCTGCACGCTGCTTTGAGCGGGTATATGTGAGTTGTGTGAAACCAATGGAGGCTTTCTTCCAGCACAGGACTGAACTGATGTGGGGTCAAGTTGGTGAAAATGTAACTTTAAGCAGAATTTCACCCACAAAAAGTTACTTTTTTTGTCAGTCAGGATAAGATGTATGAATCCAAGTGACGCTGAATTGCATCATCCTAGAGGCTTTAGTTTCCCAAATCTTTACGCGTTTCTTCTCTTTTATATTATTTATTGGAGAGCATATTCTGGAAACTAACTGATCCAAATATTTGAGTTCCTCAGTTCTGTCTAAGCATCTGTCCAGCTTATTACTGCTGGTTGAATGTTGCAATATTTACATCAAAAGGTCCCTAGTGCCGGTTTTTAGTCATCCCAGGATACCGATGGCAAAACTATTTTTGAGAAATTTCACATACCTGCCACTTGAAGAAGGCGATAACTGGAACAAGAGCAATGCAATATTGGTGGATTTAGTCTCCATGAATAATCAGATATGGATAGGAAATATTGCTAATGTTGCTAATGACTAAAATTGTTGCAATACTGATTTTGAGGTACAAGATTTCAGCCCAGAAATTTAATGAAAATTACTTTGTATCAGCTTCTTATGTTGAACATAACATATGATGTGAAGCCCTAGTGATTTTTTTTCTTTTTCCAAAATGGCTGACATTCTAGGATAATGTTTACTGCGTAAATGGGAATCAAGAGTTTTTTTTTCCTAACTCATTTGCATGAAGGTCTGCACCCTGTCAATTCTGGTACCTAAGAAAAACGACCCGCTTCCCATAAGGCAGTCGACCACCTCCTATCGAGCTCTGTGAGCATTTAACAATGAGTACTAAGCGTGTTGCTGTGCATTGGCAGCTCAGGGGCCTCATGGAGCCAGCTAGGTGTTTATTAAGTAGAATAAGAAGAAATACTTCGATGCCGATGAGTTTTTCTCTGCCAGCTATTCTGTAAACAGAAGGGTTTAATCCAACCTGAAAAGCACTCAAAGTCTCTCATGCAGCCTTTGGCTGTGTCTCTGTTTAACTGGCAGGCTATAATTGCATAATTGACAGAATCTGGCAGAATAATCTGTAAAATAACCTATTTAACTCAATAATGAACACTTTGCAAATGTTCTTAATGAGTCGAATTAACTTTTTCCTGTAATAACCATTTCTTTGACTTAAGTGTACTTAAATTCGAGTTCTTCTTTCCAGAAAGTAAGGAACAAATTCTACATTCTAATTGGGCAGTCAGCCACGAGAAAGGGGCCAAACCTAAACCTACGTTGTTTTAAAATAACTGATATAAGTAATTTACCCAAACAATTTTATAGTAAACATAACTATAAAATAAACATGACATGGTACTAGGGAATCCATACATGCCTAGCGTGTGTATTATCCACTGCTGCCACATTAGCCAGACTTTAGTCACCTTTTTGTGGATACAATCTTGCTGCTTAATTCCTCCTCTGAGTGCAGGTTTGTGGATGCCTGTTTGTGGGCAAGATAGAGAGGTGTTTTTACCTACACCTGTAATTATGCTCGAAGACAATGGCCTGACGAAAGGAATGCACCCTTGACGTGTATGTCTCTCGTGGTTACCGACACAGGAATGATGCCAAAAGCTGCCTGGGAGGCGTGACCCTAGTTGCATCGATGGTCACCTACAAATGTGTGCTATCCAAAGGATGGCTATTGCCCATTTGAAGAATGGCTTCACTGCTGCAAAGCCTCGTCGTCCGCTGGTGGTTTGTGTGTGCTTCAGAAGTTGGCCTAGCGGCAATCGGGCCCTCTGCCGATTGGATTAGCGGAATAGCGTGCCGTTGCATACTGTTAACCCTTCGGTCACACAGCTGTTCTCTTTCAGGCAGCCGGCTGGGGCGACAGCTCCGTCACGTCCTGTTCTGTGGTCACATCTGCATCTGCTGCAAGATGTCTGGATCTTTGGCCAGACCTCAGGATCAGTTTTCCTTAGCTATCAGTAAAATAGACGCCCATAGAGGTCATGATGGAGTTTCCCGTATACTCACTTGCTGCTTTTGTCCCTGATTGGTCTCCCGAGTGGCTTTTTTTTCTCTCAGGATATCCTTCATCTATTGGCTGCTGTAGGTCCCTTATCCCCTGCTCATCACTCTCTCTGCTCTGCAGTTAGCCTTGTTGGTACCTCAGTATTCATATCTTCAGTGCCCACTCTCCCAACACCCCCTATGGAAGCTTTAGAATAGCCTTCCATTTGCTGCTATATTTATTATATAATTTTCCCTCTGCCCTAAATGAGCCCCATTTAGACCTAATCAGGACATTCTGGACTGCTTGATTTCAGACAGTCTCCAGGCCCGACCTGGGTTTTACAGCGCTTTGCTGAACCGTGATCCCAGGGGATGGCGCTTGTGATAAGCTCGCGTTCCCAACCCTGCTCCCTGTGACAGAGGAAGGTGCACAGGGAGACCTGCTGCTTGTGAGGCTTGTCACAACATGCTTTAGTGGACGTGAGGAGAACCGCGGCGTGGCACTATGCTGGTGTTTGGCAGTTGTGCTTTGTGTGGCGCGTTGCCGCGGGAACACAGAAGGGAGGGGCTGGGGATTCGGGCCGTGGGGGTGGTTGTCTGTTGAACAGGAATGGTCCGGGAGGGTGGGTGTCTTATCTGCTGGTTGGACTGGGGCGAGTAGAAACACGGGATCATCAGGATTCTTCGATGGGTCACGTGACTTGTAAATCTCACTCGCTGACATTTTGAAGACAAATTAAAGGCTTCTGGGGCTGCTCTGGTTGCAAAATGGACCACAAAATAATTAAGTGTAGGACTCCAATCTCTTGTCTGATTCCACGATATCCAAGATGCATATATGACTGGAATTACAAAATCAGAGTGATGGATTGCTCACCAAACGTTGTGAGGAATCAAGAATCCTCAGTGTGGTGATCCTAAGCAGAGGAACCTTATGTGAAAGGAAGTTTGGATTGAACTCTGAGTGGTGCTGGAATTTATGGTTTATAGAAGTGGTTCTCGCCCCTTCCTTCATAGACCTCAAACTATTCCATATGTTTGTGCTTTGCTCAGTTTTGGTGTTTTGATGGTGGAATAGGGCAAGTTATGTTTAATGGCTCGGGGGGGGAGGGGTCTTAATAATTATGTTTCTGAAGATTGTCTACAGGAGCTGCTAGCTTATAGCAGAAAGGATTTGTTTACCATACCATAGTACCTCTAAGTATATGGGTGTGCAGTGGTTTTGCAGTTTCGTAATGTGTATTCAGTGTTAGTATATAGGCAGTTATCATAAAAAATGAACCTCTTGGGATACTTAGGATAGAGGTTATTGTAAGGCACTCATTTCACACTCTTGTAATCACGCTCATCTGTCACACTAGTTCTAAACTGCTTCAAATGATGCTGTCTAGTTTATCAGTCTATCAGCTTTGGTCCCCTTGCTTTCAAGCCTCGTGTGTGTGAGAGAGAGTGTTTTCTTTCCTCAGATATCTCTGCGCTCCCCGCTTCTATTGCTTCCTGTATGCAATGCCAAAGCGGAAGTAGGAGGATGTTATGGGAGGGAGTTATAGTCCATTAAAGCCAGAAGAAGAGTGGGCCGAGGCAGGGGTGTGTGCAGAGTGGAACCTTGGGTGGTGCGGGAGATGGTGGAGGTTAAGGTTTTGTGTCCAGAAGGTTAGGAGCTGTGTATAGAGGGTGCTTCTTTGTCTAGCTCTTCAGCCACAGTTCTGGTAGCTGGTAAAATCGGTAAATCTCCACAGATGGGAGTCAGAACCAGTTGATTGGCGACCTCCTTGTTTTTCCTCCTTCGCAATGTAAATGGGAAAGATGCCCTGTGTTAGAAGTGGAAATGAGGCTTGGTTCTCCCTTCCCTCTTTGTGAGGGGATGGGGAGGGGGGGCGAGTCCGCGGTCACTGGTACTGCAGCCATTTAAGGGGCCGTGGTTTTGGTGAGGGCCGGCAGAGGGGGCGAGTGGGGGACAAGTTGGGAAAAACCTTTCAGAGACCAAACAGGATATTTTCGAGGGATTTTTCTGTCATTTCTATTAGTCAGGAAAGCATAGTTTCAGATAGGACTGCTTATCGATTTTGTGAGTGAAAAATGCCTTTGGCTTGATGAGTGCTCTTAGTCCTGTTATCTTTTTAATATTGATCAAGGAAAACTCGATAATTCTTGTGCGCTCTTAAGTTCTCTGTGTTGCTCTGTCAGGTCGTGTAGGTGCGGCATGGCTTAAGCTCCCCGGTGCACAGTTGACCCCGAGCATGGGTGCTTCCATGTGTCTGCGCTGAACTTTGGGCCCCAGCCTAAAAATGTCTTCCTTATCTGTAACCTGACCTGCAAGAGCAGCTGTTCCTAGCCTGTTATGCTTTAGGGTGTGTGTGTGTGAGAGAGAGAGAGAGAGAGAGAGAGAGAGAGAAAGAGGGAGAGAGAAGGTACTGTAGGTGGTAGTCTGGGAGGAGGGGGCTGTTACTCTGAGAGCAGCTCAGCTCCCCTCCCACCCCCTCCAGGGGTGCCTTGGGCTAACAAGTGTTACAAGAGTTGCAGCTGCACCAGCAACCCTCCTAACAAAGCCTTCATTCTGGGAGGGGGGCCCTTCACATTGAAATAAGCCTCAGCTGTGGACAGGCAAGAGAAAGCTGGCTTCCACAGAACAGATAAGATGGCACATGTGACTCTATTTTGCGTGAGGGACCCACTCGTGGATCGGCGCCTCCCACATTGTCTGTGACAAAACGGCATGCGGGAGGTTAGCCCCTTTCGTTTGGGCTTCTGGCTCAATCCGCTAGTTGTCCAGGAGACCGCGTCTGTTTGCGCATCGAATAGTTAATTATCCCGGAATAAATATTTACCCTCTTCTCACTGAGGAAATTGGAGAAATCCTCCTGGCTGCGAGAGCTTATGGACTGTGACGTGGATCTTCAGATCACATGATCGCAGACAGTGCATCTGACTACGAATACAGAACACAACGCAAATTTCTATAGCCGTACACGGTTCTTTCTCATTTGGAGCCAGTATTTTATGTAGATAAATTTATAATAAATTAGTTTTCAGTGAAGAATGTGTAGTTAGCTAAGTCTCTTCCTTAGTTTGTGGAAAAAGTTTTGAATTTAAGTACACATAGCTAAAAGCACGCTGCTCACTAATAAAACTCCTCCTTGTTTTGAAAATTAATTATGTTTTTCACACACCTTCTACCAACCCCTTTAATCCCTCTTGCCTCAAAGGATATTATAATGATTTATAATGATTAACAACAGCAGGGATCTGCAAGTTAGCATAAGCAACTACACTCCAGCAGATCTGGAGCAGAATGAGTTTTTAGGTCAGCCACTGCCTTCCTGGGCCAACCGAGTATCCTTCACCCTCTGTCTTCTCAGACACTCTACTGACACTCCGTGCCAGTCTCCCCGAAGGCACTCCCAGTCTCACCCGACCCGTGCCCCATTCCGAAGACCTTCCCATCGCTTTCCCACGGCGTCGGCAGCCCATTCCCACAGCGACCCCCGCATGGTCACCTGTTAGGAAACACATCACAGGGACTGCAGACCGTGTAGCACTGATTCATCCCGTTTCTCCTCCCTCGGTGGCCCCCAAGTGCGGTACACAAAGGGTTTAGCCGCTAATCTACTGCGGTCCGTAGTACAAGGGATCTTTTCTGTTATTGTTTGCCGTACGACTCTATACTCAGTCTAATGTGGTTTTATAGCACAATGGGTCGATACAGATGGACGGCTAATGTTGGGGATAATTTACATCCGAAACAAGAACTGGTTTTGTTCAAGACAAAAAAAAAATGAATCAAAGGATTAAGCGTGCACAGGGCATTCTCTATATGTTTATGGGGTTTATAACATGGAATGGGCAGCACTCTGGGAATGTTAGGGATTGTGAGTCGACTGGTTGTGTAGACCCTGGTTGCCTCCATTTTTGTTTTAGCCAAAAGATTTTTGGTTAGGATATGACCTGAGAGAGAGAAATTGCTGCTATGAAAAAGACTTGTGAATGAGTCAAACTCAGGCAGGGAGACCCCATCTGTGGTGATGGTCGTGATGTATTAGGCCTTAGCCAGTAGCAGCTGGACTGACTTGCCGGAAACAAATACAGATGTAAGTATGTTGTACCGTATGTACGTCAGCTGAGGAAGACTAACAGGTTCTCAGCCTTGCAGGAGGGTGGTGTGGTGCAGTGCTCTCTCCTGGTGTGTGCCTGAATCCTTTGCACCAGAAGACCATGAGAAGAGGAGTGCTTTATGGATCCATGTAGAAGTATTCCACAGTTCTCATCTCGTTATCCTAGCTTTTAGCTGCCTGATCCCCATGTGTCGGGTTCAGCTCTGACCAAAAGCTTGGAGCTGCAGAGAAGGGAATAGATTTATTTAAAAAAAGGGGGGAACTGGCATATTTGTTATTAGTTACCCACATAAACCACATGATCCGAGTGATAAACAGAGACCCAAACTGAGCCTTGTGTAACACTCTTGACTGGGCTCGACTGGCCCATTTGTGCTTCCTAAGGCTGTGGCCGGCTGGTACTGAGACCCAGCGATGCCTTCCAGCAAAAGCAGTGCTGGGATTTCCAGGCCCGTGGTGGACGCCTAAATTGGTAAACGTCCCCTTCCCGTATTCCCTGGTCCACATGGCTCCCCTAGTCTCTTGTCCTTATTTGGGCAGAGACTCTTTGAGCAAGAGGAGGCGGGGGATGAGAGGGGGGAGGGGATTCGGTGGACACCAGGGAGATGGCAGAGGAGAAACAGAGATCCCGGGGCCTGTCTTAATAAGGACATGTGAGGATTCCAAGCGCCCCCCCCCCAGTCACACCACAAAGCGGGAACTTAAAGTTTCCTCCCTCTGCTATCCACAGACTGGCCACACGATCCTGGTAAAGAAGCTGCTTTGAGGGTTTAATATAATGACACAGACATTCTCCATTAGCATGTGACCTTTGTCACAGTCTTCATCACCGAATGGTCTCCCTCACATATACTCTTGCCGCTCAGTTCGTTTCTTGCTCATGTCTTCTTTCTCTTTGGCTGATGTTCTTGCACTCAAACCGCAGATCAGGGTGGCATCACTGCTGTTCTCTTTAACCAGCCAGCTGCTTTTGTTTATCTATAAATGCCCTGGGAAAATTTGCCACAAACACAGGCCTCAGTCCTATTTATGTGTTTACATAGGAATTATTTTTAATTTTTCTTTTTTCCCCACTCTCCCCATTTCGAATGTGAATGCTTATTTTTATGCTACATCGAGGGAGTGAGTTGATCTAAGCAGTGATCTATCCCCCGACTGGACGGGATGGATTTTATGCAGGCGGCCTTTGGAGTATTTCAGCTGGACTTTTACAATTAATTCATTTCTTTCTGGCTGTTTTTCTCCAGTTGTTGACCCTCCCAAACACGCCCCCCCCCACCCACCTCTTATAAGAGCCACAGAACTTCACTGTGTAAAGGCAATCGGACTGCTTCTCGCGATCGCTGTCGGCCTTCTCAGCTGGCATCGGCTCAGTCCTGCGGTTTATGGAGGATCATTTTTATATATTTCTTTTTTATTAAGCAGACAAAAACAACAATTACATTTTGTGGTCCTTTTTCAGAAACAATGCCGTTTTGTACAGACGGATTGAAAACTACTTAAGATCACTAACTAGCTTCAGCCGTTACAGGACCGCATGGAGGCACACTACCATACCACAGGAATTCTTTTTATGGCATGTGCTTATTAGTAAGTTTTAGACCTCATTGTATAATATTTCAGTTACATTTGTCTTGTGGTCATTTACCAAGACTTAAATAAGTATAAAGAAAGGCTGAAGTTCGTGATTTTTAAAAAAATACATTTTACGTATACATCGAACGTGTTGAAAGAATTTATTTTAGAAGTACAGGCATGCCTGGTCACCTAAGTAATGGGTGAAAGCGGATTCCAGTTTTCACTCTTAAGTTAAATGTGTAACACATCATTGTGGTATTGTACCAGTGAACATTAACACAGGTAAAGCCCCTTTGATTCACTGAAAGACACCATTACCGTAAAATGCTGAATAGAGGAGGCTGGTTCTTTTTTTTGGGAGGGGGGGGGACATCAGCTGGGCAGTTTGTCGGTTAGTGGCTTGGACACCTTTAGGCGTCTGCAGTCAGTGGAGGTACTTCATACATGGAGAGGGCAAGCAGGCAGAAGGGTCAGTAGGTAGGTAGTGATTGCATGGGTGCATTGCGAGCCGCCACTGACTGCTTTAAGCATTGTCCTGTTTGTTTCTGCATTGTCGCTGTCTCTGTTGAGCCAGGCAGAGATTGACAGGTTGTGATAATCCCACGGGTATTAAAGTTCTTCCGTCATTAGCTGCAGATCAACCCTAACATGCACACTATCTATAACTACAATGCTATATATATATCGTTTTGGTGTACTTCCTATTGCACTATTTCGCAGCTGTTGTTGTGGGACTTTGCACACAATTTTTTTTCCACTCACCTGTCACATAAAGTGATGTGATTTGATGTATCTCAGCCCTTCTTTGTTCGAATAAAATCGTACACAATGGCGCTTTCCCACATCTGCACCTCTTCGTTTAGTTTAATTACCCCCCCCCCCCCCTTCCCTTCCAGCAGCCCCAGGGGGCCTCCGTCACCATTGCGTCTAACGAGTGGAACGCGAACGGCAGCCCGGAGGGGGCGCTGGAGGAGGGCAGCGATGAGATGGACAAGACCATGGACGGGGATGCCGAGGGCGTGTGGAGCCCCGACATCGAGCAGAGCTTCCAGGAGGCCCTGGCCATTTACCCGCCCTGCGGCCGGCGCAAGATCATTCTCTCCGATGAGGGCAAGATGTACGGTAAGGGAACCGGCACTTTGAAGAGGTGGGGAAGGCGTTTGTCCCTCCATGGCCCTGCCCGGGGCCTTTGACGACTGGAGATACTTTACGAATCAGAGTATTGTTTACAGCTGGACTGTCCTAGTTCATTTTTTTTCTCCATCTAACACTCAGTAAAGTTGCTCAACACGCTGTACGAATCTGGAAGGTTGTCTTGCCAAGATACACGCACATGCACGCACACACGCTCATAGACGCTAAGCTAAACATTGTGTAATATGCAGTGTTTATTACCTAATATCAAGAATAAGTCATGTAATAAGGACCGACTGGTTGTGTGAAGTCTTTCATATTCCAGTTGAATATCCTGTGTGAAATATCATTCCTGCAACCCAAACCTATGTGAAAATATAATTTTCAGTGGTTTATCACTACTAAAACATCCGGCTATGTAGGTTGACTCTGGGGAAAATGTGTACCTTTCATCTGGTGTTGGTTTTCTTTAAATGACAGCACGTGTGTGTCTGTGTGTGTGTGGTTGGGATGGTGAGATTTTCAGAGCATTGTTTTCACCTGATGGCCAATTCTGAGCTGTTCTTTGTCGTGGCCATGAGAGAGTCCCCTAATAATGCTAATGATGCAAACGTCACGGAATCGGCAAGAGGTCACATTTGAGCAATGACACGGGACACGCAAACTGGTCCGTCCAATGACGACAGCAGCCTGGAGCTGTGACACGCCATCACTGTGACTGGCAGCAGGTGTCAGATCCATTAAAAAGCTCACAACCAGCTTGCTAGCTGAGTGGAGTCCTGATGAGTTGACTCGCTTTACTGATCCGGGAGATGTGTAGATAAAGGAAACAGCAGTTGATGTATTTTTTTTTTTGTACATACTAATTTGAACTTGCTGTGTCCCTAACCTGTTTTTCATAAACATCTGTGGATTCCTAAAAAGTATCCCGCAGGGAAACACACATGTGCAAAAATGGCAAGAGGGTCCTTTAAGTAGCTGTCTTTCTGAAGTGCTGTCTGGCTTGAAAACAGCCAAAGCAGGAGGGGAAGATGGAATTTTAGCGTTCGGTGGTGTCACATGGGGTGGTCGTGCGCACTGTCTGAGGGTCCCAGCCCCGAGTTCAGAGTTCACAGTCTAATTGGTGTAAATATGACCAGTTTCTGTTGTTGTTTTCCTGGCTCGAGCCTTAGACACACCATGTGACTCGAAGTCATTACAGAACTCCCCCACCAGGCTGAAAACATAAAAAATTGGCAAGGAATATATATCCCCCACCCCATATCTGGGAGTTGTCCTCTGGGGAGCCTTCAGGGAAAAAGGAGTTCCTTCCCCCTCAGGCTACTGCAGACACACGTCACTTACAGGCTTTCGGAGAGAGTCAGCCTCTCACATGCGTATATACAAATTAATGACACACACCTACAAAACAATTAACACATGCACACAAAATATCCTCCTCACACACACAAAAACGCAGGCGCTAATGGCTATGCCCCGAGTCTGCGTCTCCGTCTCTCCTACTTAAGTTTTTCTTAATTACCCTGACTAAAATATTTTTTTTTTCTTCTTTTGTGTACCAAACTAACAAACATTTGTAACTGGCTGATGAAAAAAAACCCCACTGCAGCAGAGACTCACGTTTCAGTCGCAGCGTTGTGGTAGTTTAGCATGTTAGCTTTCAGGCGTCTCATTTATGAGACGACAGGCCAGTAATCTCTCAGAAAGCCTCTGCTCTCCTGACTCAGGGTTCGTCATACCACTAATGTGGAATTTCCTGATATTTCGGATTTCGGCAAACGTCTCTGGCCAGCTACATGCCTGCTGTCCGCAAAGTCGGCTAGCTCGGTCCTCGGGCTCCTTCCATGTGGTGTATGGCTGCACGCTGTCACAGGGAAGATGTTCCGTCAGGTCGCGAGTCATTGGCAAGGCTCCGAACCTTCCCCCCCCCCCCGATCTTCACTGTCCATGAGTAGCTTGATTTGGAGCTGTCGGTGGACCTCGTAAGCTTTAGCTGGTGGGGGGGACAGGCAAATCGATTTGATCTGAAAGCAAAGTGAAGCATGCCGGCATGCCCTGGCAGGATCTGAGCTGTTGTGGCTGTTGCGGGCAGTTCAGTAAAAGGCAGAATTAAAGAGTAACCTAAGATGGGGAAGAGTTAAGACCGGGCATGTTGCCAAAGCAGCCTACAGTCTTCTGGTCACTCCGTCTCAGCTCCCAGAGCTCTGGTTTGAGGTTGATTACCACAATTCACACCCGTGTCCTTATAAGGATGTCTTAGTTTGAATAGGTATGTGAAAATGGTTGGGGGGGGGGGTGCAAACGGAGGAGCTCGGTACGATCTCAGGGACCCCCCCCCCCCCCAGAAGAGGGAACAGATGAGTATGTGCCCCCCCGCAAAGGCACCCCCAGTCATTAGGCACTGGGCGGGGGCCATTAAC
>JAODJX010000129.1:5947004-5962539 GCA_026776945.1 Isichthys henryi | reverse complement strand
TATTGGGGGGGGGGGGGGGGGTCCTTTTTTCCACAAAAAACCCCCCCCCCCCCCCCCCGCCACCCATATAATTATTTGGGGTTCAGGCTTTCAAAAAAGATTCTGGTTATTTTCCTTCTTTTCTGTAAAATCCCTCCTGTAAGTTTCTCAGGCTGGTGGAAGCTGTGTGAAGGGAGGATTTGTGCGACACCTTTACATTATTTGCGTTGTTTACTCTGGTTTAATAATTCGAGATGAGGGGACGGCAGTTACGTTAATCTAGCTCAAACATTAGCATGTCGGTGATTTGTTGGCCTGATGTGTTTGTCCGTGTCAGACTGACAAATGACTCTTGGAATCTATTAACCACAGAGCAGGGAGTCTTTTTCTCGTGTCTGCCATTAGCATCTTTTACGGTATTGTTCTGTTAGACCTTCATGCGTGCTTTCCTTACTGTCCCTTAAGAAAGCTGCTCCATTTTCTGCAACAAGCACTGTGCCTTAATTGTGTTAATGTTTACTGACAATTTGACCTTGGAACTGTGCTGTAGATTTAGGTTTGTAATACAGATGTACTTTTTCAGATTTATTCTGTATTTTCAGTGTGCTTTGTGTGGTTTTGTTTGTATTGAAGATAGATAAAGTTTTGAGCTGTTTTTGAAGGAAGGCCTCTGACCTCCCAGCAGCCTCTTCCGCTGCGGTTTACATTGCTGAAAAAGTGAGTGCAGACTCCACTCTTTCCCAAGACCCCAGAGCTTGGGCCAGAGCAAGTCTGCAGTCACTCAGCTGTGGTATAATCCTCACCGCCTTTCCATTCTCACCTGCTGCTGGACAGTTCTGTTCTCATCGTTGCTTTTCTCTGCAGTAGAAATTGTCACCGGCCAGTTTCTCTCTTTGGCAATCTAAAGCGCCTAAACAGTCAGTGCACCAAATGACAGACAAGAGTCCCATTATCAGTAATCAGTAAGTGTGATCAGTAAATCCCATGTGGAATTTCTACATGTTTGGGATGCTACAATGTTTCATTAATGTATGGAGGTAGAGAAGCCATTTGAAGGTGGTAGCCTTGGTTTCTTTCAGGCACTTTATTGCAATTCCTCTTAAAGTTGGATTAGTCTGAAACTGTAGCAATTCCACATGTTCTATTACAAGCCTTTTACAAACCCAACTTGTGAGTTTTACTTATGTTTGGAAAGTTGGTTTTCACGGTCTAACTAGTCCTGCTGAGAGTTCACCTCCTAATAGTGTATCTGAAAGTGTGTCACTTTGTGTGTCCAGGTTACTAATTGGCTTACAGTTTCGCTGTTGTCATTATGCAGTGCTGAATATGGAGCTGAGGTACATAAACCACTTCTTACTCACACAACGTGTCACTCATAATCATGTGTCAGTGTAATAATAGCTCATTTCTCATCTGCGTTTGAGTCTTTGTTACCTTCTAAAAAGACTTTGACATCACAGGGTCCACTCCAGGAGAGAAGGTGTGAATGGTGTGAGTGGATCTGGTATTTCTTGGGTTCAAATATTTTCATTGCAGATTTTCGAGAAGCTTCAAAGAGTAGCCTGAGCTGGTCTCACTGACTAGTCAGGAGGACTTTGATGGTGCAGTCAACTTTTTTTCCTCAAATTTTTGCCTCAGAAACTTTGGGGTTGGTGTGTCGGCCCCACCATACCCGAAAGAAGCTGAAATTTGTATTTAAAGAATTGTCACATCATTAATTATGCATGAAATTTTCGGTGATTGGGTTTTAATTTTCGATTGCCTTGAAGAATGGACTTTAAATAACCTCCTCAGTGGCATTTTGAGAAGTGTGTGTGTGTTTCTGTACACGTTTGGGATGATTCATTAATGTATGGAGGTAGAGGAGCCATTTGAAGTTCCAAGGAGAGCTGATTATTGTGGATGGTGAGGTGGTGGCCTTGGTGTGTGTGTGTGTGTGTGTGTGTGTGTGTGTGAGTGTGAGTGTGAGGCTGGTGCAAAGCTTCAGTGATCTTCATCAACAGGCATTTTAATCCCCAGAAATTCATCAGGGGGCGCCTTCAATAGCTACCCTGCTGCTGTGAATTAAGACATGCAGATGGCATGAACAAGCAAAAAGGAGCTTGCACACGTCTATCTGTGAAACATTCCATCCACACTTCCCCAATATGTCCTGAGACCTCCAACCATGCTTGTTTTCCAGAACTGAATACATTCACAAGACAACACAAGCAACAGATATTTGGATGTTAGCGTTCTTCAGAAAACTAATAATAACTTGTAGTCGAAGATATTTATTTCCCAGTAAATGCCCCACCCAATGCATCTGCATGCCAATAATGCAGTGTTTTCTTTTGTCTGGTACAGGGAAAAAGTCTTGACATCTTTTTTTTTTTCAGATTTAACTCATTGGAGCCTTGCGTTTAGTTATTACTAAACTTATTTTGCCAAGAAATTCCTGTGTGAATGATCCCAGAATCCCGTCGTCTGTGTCTCAGAAACAGTTTTAGAGGCTTCAGGTCATTTGCATACCTCGCGGAATTAATCCAGCCTGTGTGCATCTGTGTCTGGGTGGGAACGTTGCGTGCATCCAGAAACATGGCTGGGGGGGTGCTCTTTTGACGGGGTGGGTGAGTTGGGGGGGAGGGCGGAACAGATGAGCCCATGGGGAATCGACGAGAGGCTTTCTGTGTCAAACGAGTGACAGACTGGATTGGTTTTCAGCTGGAGTGTCGCGTGGACAGAGGCGCTGAGTGTGGGGCGTACCTTTGATGGTGTCAGCCGGTGTGGCCAGGTGCAGGACACAGTTGGCATGGTAACACTGTGGCCACAGCGCAGTGGTGTTTCGACACAAGTTTCAGCTCGACTTGGTTCCGGCTTTCGTCTGCAGCACTCCCTGTGTATGAAAACAAAAGTTTCTTCCTTTAAACAACCCCATCTGCCTTTTAATAGGCTCCAGTTCATTAAGGTGACTTTTATAGAGAATGTTGCTTGGCAGCTCCCCCACAGAAGGTGTGTAAGTGACAATAATAATAATAATAATAATAACAAAAGAACTATTAATAATAATAGTTCTGTTCTCAGTCTTAGTATTTTTTGTCTCCTCATGGTAACAGCAAGCCTATTACTTCCCATCTTCATAAGTGCATTTAGCTTGTTGAAGTAGGCCGTTATGCACACAAGTCTTTTAAATCGGTATGTAAACAGTTAATTATCTCAAGATCACGAAATGCGTTACTTAAACCTGTTATTTAGGTAAAAGTCGCATTCGCACTTCGCATACATGGGACTTTGGAGAGGACAAAAATGGTATTTCACAGCTGCGCTTCACAGCACGATAAGAAATTTAAGGTCGCAATCCCCTGTTTCGTTCGCTATTGGCCTCCATATTAACATCTGTTGAAGAAAAAAAAGTGCTCGATCCGTGCCACAACCTAAAAACACATCCCGCTGCCGTGCTCCATAATAATGCGAAAAGGTTTTATTCTTCACGTAGCGAAAAAGTTACTCTCATCTTATACTTCGAGAAGTTCATACGCGCTTCTGCGCAAAGCACCTCGCTCACCTGCAGCCACCCCAAGCCCCGCATCTCGGAGCCGTGACTCAGAAGCCGGCATTTTGGCTCCGGCACAACCCCGGGAGATGTTTTAAAGATGAGTGTTTGGCAGAAATGCGGCTCGTCTGGTCTGATGGCAGCGGTGTGAGGATGTTTTCCCTCTTCTGTTATCTCGTTGCCGGGATACTTGCCCGAAGAGGAGGCGCTTTGCTGGGCTCTATTACAAAATAGGACGTACAAGTGCGAATACGAAGTACGCTCGCGGACATCACCAAAAAATCAAACGGGTTTCTTCTAATGATTTTGGATGTCACGGTGATTTTGCTAAAATGATTACAGCTAATAGCAAAATAAATGGTTTCCCGTGAGAGATGATGACCTTCCCCGAACAACCCCGCAGCAAGACTCATTTCACGTCTTTCATGAACCAGGATTGTCTGGAAACTGTATGAGAGCTCATCTCATGTGGGCATGGCTACTCCCCCCCGGGAAAAAAAAGCTCTTTAGCCTTCCCAAATAGTTAGTTTAAATAGCGCCTTCTCATTCGATTTCGTTAAAATCAGACCCCCCTGAAAAAGGCTAATGCTCTGGTACCTCACCAGCTCTTGTTTTTCTGGTAGTCTTCTGCTCAGGACAGTCTAATTGCTGCTTTATCACCGAAGCCTCTCCCGGGACACTGAGATCATAAGTTGCCTCGAATGTTACTTTTGCTTTGCTGGTGTTAGATATAGGAGAATTGAAGGGCTGTAAAAGCCAATGGATATCTGGGAAGTGCTGGCAGCGTGGCATGGGAGACAGTTTGATATGGGGGGGGGGAAGCAACCTAATAATTTAAATACAAAGGTCTATTTAATGAAGCCAAATTAAATTGGAAGGACCAGTGCGTGTGACCAGCTGGTTCTGTTCAGAGTGTAAATTGTGGCCCAGCTAGGATGTCTTTCAGGAGGGAAACCGGGAAGTTTACTGGCTCTGTGTGTGTGTCCGTGTCCGTGTCTGTCCACATGTGTGTTTGTGCATGTGTGTGCCCTCGTGCATACATTAGGAACACCGTGTCAGCCCCTAGGGCGCTCATGCTTAGAGTTGAGCAATCCATCGGGCCGGCCGTCCTGCCATGGGGGGGGCTTGCTGGGCAGTGACCGAGGTATGCCTTCCAGCTCCTCCCCCACCTCCAAGCTCATCAGGAAACCGGACCGCTCGGCCCTGCTGTTCCGGCTGAGATGTTTCGCTGGGTTTCCCTTTCAGATCAAGTCACGCGATCCTAACACTCCATTATATTTTTTTTCTGGGTGCTTCCGTGCCTCACCTCGGACTTCCGGCTTGCCATCGTGAGGTGATTCATGCCGGCAGGGCTGAGGAGCGGTACTCCTCCTACTGTCACTCCAAATTCCTCGGCCGTATAAAGGTTTAAAGCCCCCACTGGCCCAGTCAGGCCGGATGGACTGCAGCAGGTGCTCCTGGGGGTGAGCACAGCTGGGGGGCTGATACAGTGGGGACTTTGTATCTGATGGAGAAACTGTACAATTGTTCTCCCCCCCCCAGTCCACAGAGAGCTGGGGTTTTGGTGTCTATGTGCAGGAGTAGCCCCCAGTGTGCGTGTGTGCCCTCAGGCCCACAGAGAATGAGCAGAATGTGGTGGGTGTGTCCACCCCCCGAGGGTGTGTGGGGAGAGGTCCAGGTTCACAGTGTGGAAGGTGGGGGTGCCAAGGCAGATGGCCTGGGTGTGAATACAAAGGGTAGGGGGGTGAGGGACTCCAACACGTCAGCGTTTACGTTGATATATCTGATGCCATCCGAGCCGAGGCTGCAGTTACACTCTGACAGGAGACTTAACGCAGAGAGAGAATTTACTGGCCTTTTGATTCAGGCCTGAAAACCCGTCCCCCCTGGATTAGTACGAAAATGCTGTGTGTGAGAACTAGGGCAGTTCTGAGGAACATTTTGAGTTGTCCATATGGCAGGTTAGGACTTGCATCGGTAGGTTGTCTGTTCAAATCCCATGGTCAGTGGAGTGATGCAACTGTTGGGCCCTTTAACAAGGCCCTTAACCCCCAGCTCATGAGGCACTACATGCTGGCTAACCTCGCACTGCGACCCCCAAACTTACTCTCACCTGCCTATGTGTGTCTCATAAAGAGCAGGATGGGGTTTTTTTTCGAAGGGAGAATTTCCCAGCGGGCATGAATACATATCGCTCTTCTGCATATTTGCTGTCTCTGTGTAGGTTAGTCGTCTGGCCTAAAGCATTATTTAGACAGCAAACTCCCATTGTCTCCAGCTGTAATGATATTGTGGGATGTTTGATGCCCTGGTACATCTCTGCAGACGTAATGGCTACATGCACTTACGGCTAATTCTCCAGTATTGTATTATGAAGCATTGTACAACAGTATCATTTAATTAGCTATAGTCGTTTAGTTAGATTTCCTGTTTTGGCTTTTATTTGTGAAAGCAGTTATGTAAATCAGTGCACACATTGTTGTGGAATAAATGTAATAGATTTGAGTAGAATTACTCATTTTTCACTTAGAAAAATCGAATGACTTCAATGCGTATCGTGCCGGCATCCCTTCAGCTTTGGATATTCGGTGTGGTCTAGATTCATTTGTCTGGCTTAATAGGCGTTTGGATAATTCGGTGTCAGAGTTTAGGGCAAGGTTTGTAGTTTTAGTAACTTGTCAAGACAGGCGAGTTGTTGATTGTCTCCTCCACTGTCTTCTGGCTCCCGTTTACTTTCCATTTACACTCGTGTCACCTTAAACTCTGGTGTGTAAGTGATACTATTCTTTGATCTTTTGTCAAGCACTTTGGAGCGATCGAACCTGGAAAGGTGCTGTATAAAACTATAGTAGAATTTTGTTTTGATTAAAACTTTGAATCCTTGAATACTAAGCTGACGTATTTGAACACTTGTCATTTTTCCATATCTATTGAACCTCAGATATAACTTAATGATTGCAATGGAAGATGAATGCAGTTAAGTAGATTTTAATCGAATTTGTTCTTTAAATATGTATCCACTTTTATAGTTTTTGTTGAAATATCTATTTTCTGACTCATTTGGCCAAATTGATTCATGTTTTGTTCCTGCCCCCCCCTTCTTTAATCAGTCACACTACCACCAGTTGGAATAAACAAGGAAATTAATAACACTGCTTTAATACTTGAGTCATATCCTTGATTTACACTTTCCACCCCCTTAGAGTGAACTACTCTGTCAGTTGGCTATTCAGGTTATTAGTATTTTAGCGCCACCTTGTGGCCAAATTATGCACAGCTCATTATTTGTAAAGTAGGTGCAGGTTAGCCACGATTGAGGGCTGTGGCTCATTATCCAACATTTCATGAGACTGAAAGCTGGACTTCTGGCCTCAGGGATCTCCCTGACAAACTGGCAGAATTGCTGAATGACGTGAGCAGCGTCACACTTCATCGCAACGGCCCCCCGACCCATTTTCCTCTGCCTTAAGGCTGCACGTTCTGTAACGCCGCTTTCCCAGTGCTTCGTGCATTTTCCCCCTCCCTAAGTGTTTCTGTCTGTGTTTCAGGTCGCAATGAGCTGATAGCCAGATACATCAAGCTTCGAACTGGCAAAACCCGCACGAGGAAGCAGGTAATTGTTGCCTCTTATTCTGGATTCGGGCTCATACTGGATACGGAGCTATTAGACACTTTTAATGCAAGAAAATGGGGGGAAAAAACTCAGTTTCAGTTAATTTACTGATACTTTAGCAGATTTCTGGGTTTGCCAAGTTATGGGAGGTGATTGTTATTCACAATGAAGTGATGGTAAGTTGAGTGAATAGCATCTACTGTGAAATAAGCAGTGGTAAAGGTCTGCTTTGAAGTTGATGGTAACTTCAACAGTAACTTTGAAAGAGCGTGCCTGGTGAAGAGAGACATGCTGAATGCTATTGGGATTCGAGGGTTCAGTGCAGGGATGTGTGCCACATTGAGAGAGCTGCTGTCACTGGGAACACGGTGACGAGTAACAGTGAGCAGCTATGTGGTAAAGGACGTCCTGTTCACCATGACCAGCCCAACATTTTTTTGCTGCCCTAAGCAAAATTTTATTTATGACACTTTCCTTCCCATTCTGATAGGCTGATTGATAGATGGGGCGACCCCTAATGGCTGCTCTGTCCTAAGCATCCGCTTAATTCACATATGCACCCACCACCCTGCTCCAAGCTCAGTTTCCATGTGTGGACACTTTCTCACAGAACTGGGACAGAGCAGAGGCTCTCGTTACAGCCTGTGAGCAAAAACACACTGATACTGAGCTACAAACCAGCCAGCAGGGGCTTAACGCTCCTGAGAGGGGAGTCTGGTGCTGTACTCGCCATAACACCAGACCAGGTTTGCTAAAGGTTTTCCAGTTCCGTTTGTCAGGCTTCCCGGAAACCATCCAATCAGGTGTTAGACCTCCCACAGACCATCCAGTTAGGTGTCAGTCCTCCTAGAAAACATCCAATCAAAACACACGGCATCGAATATTAATCCCAATGCTGATATGCATGGCACTTCCTGTTTTCTAAATCATTCAGCATTTGAAACCCGTTGCTGTTTGTGCCAACATGGAAGTTGAAGTTAAATAATGCCTTGTCACCATAGGAACATTGCAGGCCCAGTTTTCAGCGTTATGGCTGTTGGTCGTTCCTGCCTGTGTGTTTAAAACTTTTTCACACCCTTTAGGTGTCTAGTCACATACAGGTGTTAGCGAGGAAGAAAGTGCGAGAGTACCAAGCCGGCATCAAGGTAGGTGGCGCTAGCTGGGTCCCTCGGCCGCGCCGGGGCGTCTCCTTCCTCTTTGGTTACGGCTTCTCTCCTCTCCTTTCCGCTCTCCCCTCTTCCCTGTTTCCGCTCTCATCCCCGCAGGTCTCTAGCCACCTGCAGGTTCTCGCCCGGAGAAAATCCCGCGAGATGCAGTCGAAGCTGAAGGTATGCGCTTGATGGCACTCGTCAGTGTCTGCCTCTAACAGCCCATTGGGGGTGGCTGTGCGCCCTACCTCCTCCCCGAATCCTAGCGTTTAAACCCTTACGGCTTAAATTAACCATACTAATCTAAGCCCGGGTCGGACCCGCACCGCCTGCCGGTGGGAAGGGCGGGCAGGCTCGTGATGATTTGGCTTTGACGTGACCGATCGACAGCTCCCCATGACAGCTGCCCTCGGTGACCCCGGGACAGCGCGTGCCGAGCGGAGCACGACATTGCTAATCCAGCTCCCCCTCGTTCCCTCCCACTCTAAACAGATGAATGTGGCTGTAGCCGTTAGCGCTAGAGAGTACCGGAGATCCACCTCGTACGGCCCATTCTGACAGAAATGTTTGCTTTTGGTATTTTCCATAAACACCAAAGCATTAATAGTGCAATTGGGCAGTTTATCGCCTAAATCGGAGTCAGATACTGTCCTGTGAAGCGCACAGCTCTAATTTAAGCACCTGCAGTGCTGCCGCATCGCCCCCTTTGGTTTGCCTGGCTATAGTGCTGGCGCCTTGTGCCTCGCCGCTGCCCCCTGCTGGCCTCCCTATGCTTCCTCCCTACCTTTTCTGTACATACGCCCTCCTCAGCCCTCTGCCTTGGCTCTCCTTTGTGTCCTTCGTCCTGTTTCTTTCCCACCCGACAGGCCGTCCGCCACTCCTCGTCGGCCTGTTCACCCCCAACCCCCACCACTGTACCTGTCCACCTCCCACTCCCACTCTCCCACCTGTGGGTTTCTCATTCTCCATACTGAACCGGTGACTGGGATCCATGTTACTGGAATGACTGGAATCATGTAAGACTGAGGTTAATTTTTAATAGTTCTAAACGGTCTTCAAGCCTCAGCGCTTTCAATGAAACCCAACTCTGTCTAGAGTAAACAGCCACGACTTCTATAAGCAGAATCTGGTTTGAAAGTCTGCGGTTCCAGTCACCAGCTACTCTCTCCCAGGTGGGATTGTCATGGGAATCTAATACTGATGTTTGGGGGTCTTTCTGGATGTTTCTTTCTTTTCCTGTGGAGATCAGAATCTCCATCATCTTCTCGCCATTATTTTTGTATTACAATATGAAAAATCAGTAACAGTTTGTTGAGCCTGGTAGAAAGATGCTACTAGCATTAATGGTTTCTTTTTCATTAGTTTGCTTAATTTTAATGCCATTTTAGAGAGGACTGTGCAGTATGCTATACCCAGCATGGTGAGGTGCATAGGACCAGGTTTCTTCTGTCGGATTACCTGCCGCACATGCCAGATGTATACAGTCTCCCGCAAAGTGTGTATACCTTGCTGGAGGGATGACTTAATTGACAGGAAGGTGGCACACGGTGATCGTCGTCCTTAAAGAGCTTTACACTAATGGTGTCTCTCTTCCTCGATTCAGGCCATGAACATGGTAAGTTTTGCCCTGGAGTTTTTCCGTCCTCTCCGCTGGCTCGGCCCACACGGCTCTCCGCTCCTCCACGGCATCTCGCTCTGGGGTGACGGGGCGCCCATGCTCCTTTGTAACTCGCTGTACGCCACGGCTTGCCTCGCCCGGGCCACTTTAACCCTCGCCTGTACCCTCGAGACAAAAGGCGCCCCAAAAACGTCTCTGTCCTCCTCATCACAGACTAATTCTGTTTCACACTAAGCTTGTTTACTCATGCTTACTCATGCATGTGTGCATCCCATTCATCCTGGAAAGGAAGCTGGGCTTTCTAAGGATGCTATGGCCACTAGCTTGCTTTCATGAGCCTCTCAACTCACATTGGTGGGGGGATATTAACTCTATAAACTATAAACACGGCTCTTTCTACTGACTGGGGCTAAGGTGCTGTTTTAGGTTTTTTTTTTTTTTTTTTTGAAGGTGATCATGGCATGATGCAGTAACATGGCGCATTTTTTTGGAGCGTCGTGAAATAGAGAGAAGCTGTTGTCATAGAAACTTGCAATGGGAACATCGGAGCTTGAACTGTGAAGGCTTGGCAGTAGCCAGGCCTGTAACAAGAGCGTTTCTCGCCTTTGGCAGGGCGACAGTGGGAAATTGTGTTGTATGCAGTGATGGCAATTGAGTGCAGCCTAAGAGGAGAATGAAAAGCCTTGTCCTGCGTCCTGAATGGAGACCATTGTGAGTGAAGCCTTGGCCGTCGAGAGAGAACCTGATTACCACTCATAACCAAAGAAGCGTTTAAGCTTGTGGCCTCCACACGCGGCGAAGAGCGTCTGTCGCTTAAAGCGGCCTTGTTTCTGAGCACCGATTGTTCCGTAGTGCTGCTTTGGGTCCGAGTGGAGGGACTGTGAAAGCTGTTTCCGGTAGCCTGCTGAGCAGTGATGGCGTGCAGTGGCTTTTAGGATTTCCACTGTAAGCACGAGAGCTATCAGCTAGCAGTCAAGAGCATTAACACTCACCCAGGGATCCCGACTACGGCTTTGGTAAAGCTAAGTACTTTTTTGCACATGCCCACAATTGTTTTTTTTTCTCTCTTTTTTTTTTTTTAGCAATCTCTTGAAAAACATGGGATTCCTCTAGGGACTCTGATTTCCTCCTGCCTGGGATTGGCTCCAGGACCCCCTCCCTCCCCCCATCCCCCCCAATGGTTGCCAGCATAAGCAGCTAGACTTTGTGTCTCGTTATGAATTTCCAAAGACAGATGGGTGTTTATGGCTGAGCATAAGGATTTGTGTTGCCTATGTCACGGCGAGGAAGCTATTGTCACTGTCAGGGGGATGTCCTTTTAAGGGCGTAGCTGGAAAGATAATCAGCTGGGTCCTTGTTACTTGAGAGCCAGGTTTTGTGTAGCTAAGATGCTAAAATTAGAGGATATAACAGCGTGTGTCTGTTCGGTGGCTACCTCCCTCTGTGGTGCATTAGCATCAAGAATAGCACGCGCTTCCTTTCTAGTGTGATCTGCTTTAGGCAAGAGGTGTGAGGTGTTATTGAGTGTCTGGTTATATTCAGATATAGATAGTGGTGTATTCTGGGATGCCAGTGAGGGCTGGATGAAGCGGACTGTGTGGCAGAGAAATAGTCCTCGTGTTTTTTTTTGTTGTTTTGTTTTGTTCCAGCATCCCCTCACTTCTGGGGCTGCACATAGAACATTCCAGGTTGCTCTTCCTGTTCTCCAGCTCTGCGACGTTAACATGCTGCTGCTGTCAGGCGCAGAATGAACTCACAACTGCTACTGAATACTGAAAATCTTAACTGAGTTATCGGTGTAGTTCCAAGGATAGATTGCGGCATCTGCGATGATTTTCTTCTCTGCTTGGGATAAGGTGCTTGGTACTTCTGGAATGTTTTATCAATCTGTGTGTGTGTGTGCGTGTGTGTGTATGTGTCTCTGTGTGTGTATATATACATGCTCACACACATACACACAGTCACAGGGGTAAATGTCCCTCCTGCCCTTGCTGCAGGATCAGGCATCCAAAGACAAGGCCCTACAGAACATGGCTGCACTTTCCTCAGCGCAGATCGTGTCCCCTGGCATGACGAAGACCCCCCTGCCCCCCATGCCCCAGTCACCATACCCCCCGCCTTCCCGGGTGAGTCCTCCCTTAGACCCAATGTGATCTTCCTAAACACCCAGGGCGACGTCTGCTCTGGACACCACAGGAAGTTTGACCCAAAAACAAATCTGGAAGAATGGTAACCTGGGTAGCTGCTAATCCATTACATATTAAGCTTAGTTCATACTCCACTTTCCTGCGTGTGCTTTCGGGCTGCGGATGATCGTGTGCAGGGGTGGATTGTCTTTATACTACATTTGGCTGTGGATGCGGATGGTAGCAGCCGGAACATGCATACAGCAGTGATATTCCACCCAAAAAGGAGGGGACAACAAATACAACAAATACAAGAGGTGTAGTGAAACAGGTATATTTTTAAAGTTATTAGTATAGGCTCAGGCGATACTACATTATGGAATTCTGAGGTATATTGAAATCCTTGAAATTAGCCCATCGGCGAATTTTACCAGCAGGATTTCAACATGCCAGCATAGTGTGTCCACTCTTCCTCTACTCTTTCGTCATTAACCGCTAATGCGCTGTGAAAGTCCTCGCTGCCACCTACTGGAAAAACCCAGTCAATTACACCTAAATCACGCACATGTGCATTCGATGTGTACAGATGCGGTTTCCACCAGACACAAAAAGGTGGGCTACACGCGCACCGACTGCAGTCGCTTGCAGCCTTGATGACGAAATTTAGGTCACGGCCCCTCGTCTGCAACCGAGAGCGCACACGGAAAGGTGGAATATGACTTGGTGTTTAGTGTGACAGGTGCCAGTTGCGATATTGCCTTGTTACTAGGGTGCAGTGTGCACCTATCTTAGGGAATTAAGATGCTTTGCCTGTGATCAGAAGGTCGCTGATTCGAATCCCACAGGTGGCAGAGTGATTTCACTGCTGAGTCCTTGAGGGAGGCTCTAATCCCCAGTAGTTCCAGGGAATACATTTTATTTATATGTTTCCTTGGAAAAAAACATTTGCTAAATAAATACAGTGTAAATGTTCTAGGGCCACTGTGTGCTGTTTTATTGCAATTCGAGCCATCAGACCCAAATCCATTTGACCAGGCATTATATATTATATATTATATATTATATATATATATATTGGACAAACTAAAACATCTGTTGTTAGTTATGAATATGATGGTTTCCTCGGCATAATTGTCACATTTTTAATAGCAAGATTAAGTCGAATGTCCTCGAGCAAGTGATACACGCTGGCTGATTGAGATGGTAACCAGCACACACGCTAGGCTTCTCGTTCCACCCGACTCTCCTTTCTGCGTTGATGCGCTCACTCTCTAACATCTTCTTCCTAGTTCTGGGCTGCCTCCATCCCTGGACACCCAGGACCCACTCAGGAGTAAGTCGGCCTCTCAGCTGTTTACTGTAGTTGTGCTAAAACCCCAGCTGAGCTGTACCCTGCTGGAAGTGGCGCGATTGTAACCGTCCCCCACTGTCTCTGTCCTTTCCCAGCATCAAGCCCTTCTCACAGACGCCATACTTACAAGGCCCAGTGCCCACGCCCATACCCAGTGAGTATGGTGGGAACATCTCCAGCTCTCTGGCAGGCCTTGCTGATTACCAGCTGGTATCAGAAGCTCAAACCTCTCCTATTCATCAGCCATGAAAGTCCTGACTGAAGGAGATATCAGCTATCAGGCAGCCTTGTGTGAAGATATGCATTGCATGTGTCTTTTGTGTCTAGCTAAGCAAAGTTAAGAATCTCTGTCCCATGTCCAGAAATTTGTGGGTACAGATCCTGTGGCCAGCACAGTACTCTTCACTGCTGGGCCATCAAGCAAGGTCCTTAATTGCTTCCGGGGCACTGCTCTCTAATCCTCACTTGTGCATGGTTTGGACAAAAGTATTAGCTAAATATAAATAAATAAATTATCTGCAGTGAATAGGCATTCAGTATGTTGTGTGGAATGCATTAATGTCTATGCTTTCTGGAGTTAGATTGCTAGGATGAGTAATTTGGATGGATGGATGGATGGATGGATGGATGGATGGATGGATGGATGGATGGATGGATGGATGGATGGATGGATGGATGGGCGGGCAAACATGGTGCCTGTTCCCACCTCACCGCACCTGCAAAAGCTGTGACTAATTTCACGTGGCGTTAAATGCTGTTGTGCGTTCCTCCATTTGTCACTCATGTCCCAGCTTATGGCTTCTCAGCCTTTGCTCTCTGACACGGTTCCTTGCCTCTGCCCAGCTTACGAGCCTCTAGCGCCCCCGCTGGCCCCGGCTGCCACGGCGGTGCCCGTGTGGCAGGACCGCACCATCGCCTCCTCCAAGCTGCGCTTACTGGAGTACTCGGCCTTCATGGAAGTGCAGAGGGACCCCGACACGGTGAGGCGTTATACTGAGGCACATGTTCGCCTTCCTCTCGCCTCGTGTGTTTCCGAGGTCCGGTCCAGCTAGACCGTCCCTGTGGACTTTCAGAAGGCCACGTAAACCTGGGAACAGTTCACTAAATGCAAGCCCCAAACTTCTCGAAGTGGCTGCACATCTTCTTTAATATTCTCAAAAGTATTTCGATCCCTTGTAATTACAGGACTCATTTGAATTCAGTCAATAATTAATATGCATGGCTCCATGGATTACATGTCCGTGCCTGTAGTCAGAAGGTCACCAGTTCAAATCCCAGTATTGGCAGAGTGATGTCACCCTTGGGCCCTTGAGCAAGGCCCATAACCCACAGTAATTTATTTTCTGCAAGTCTTGCCCCCCCCCCATCACTCGGCCCCTCCCTCCTCCCCTACCATCCATCTGTAACACTCTCTGTTATCTCCCTCCACTACAGTTCAGCAAGCACCTGTTTGTCCACATCGGCCAGACCAACCCATCCTACAGCGACCCCCTGCTGGAGGCAGTGGATGTGCGGCAGATCTATGACAAGTTTCCTGAGAGGAAGGGTGGCCTGAAGGAGCTCTATGAGAAGGGCCCCCAGAACGCCTTCTTCCTGGTCAAGTTCTGGGTGAGTGCTCACAGCTCACGGTGCCTAGCATAACTTCACCGCATGAATGGTTGGGGGAGTGGATGGATGGACGGATGGATGGATGGATGGATGGATGGGCCACATACGCTTCCAGCCTTGGGAGGTCACATAAAGTTTTCGCTCCAAGTTAGCTGCCATATGAAGCCCCATCAAAGGAGGGCGCTGTTCCACTCAGTGGAGGCGTCTGTCCCTGATGGGGCTGGGGGTCACCTGTCACCCACAGGCGGACCTGAGCGGCGGTGACGTGCAGGACGGCCCCAGCTCCTTCTACGGAGTCAGCAGCCAGTACAGCAGCACCGACAACATGACCATCACAGTCTCCACCAAGGTCTGCTCCTTCGGCAAGCAGGTGGTGGAGAAGGTCGAGGTGAGGCTGCTGCTACTGCCCACAAGTCTCCCGCTTTACATGACCTGTGGTGTATGCGGGCCCCGGGGCCCGGGGGGTGGTGGGGGGGGGTGGGTGGTGGGGGGCGGGGGGGGGGGTGGGGGGGGGGGGGGGGGGGGGGGGGGGGGGGGGGGGGCGGGGGGGGGTGGGGGGG